>CM042062.1:67642084-67659584 GCA_023525745.1 Arctium lappa | reverse complement strand
CAAATCAAACCTGTGAATAACCAGCAAACTAGTACAAAGGAATGGGTCAATCAAAAATTTTATGGTCAGAAGCAAAGTCAAAATCAGTACAATGGGAGACAAAGTCAAAGTGGTACGAAAACTAATTCTGGAGGGGGTAAGAAAGGACAACAGGCAAATGATGGGAAGGTGTGGCAAGTTAAACCTGGAAAGGATGAGCAACCTAAAGCTGTCAATGTGAAACCTGTGTTTGGACAGAATGGTAGTAAGAATGAAGTGGGGCAGTCTAGTGGTGTTAAAGCTGATTTAGGAGTTGTGAAAAATGGGTCTGGGGAAAAAATCAGCAAGGAAGTGGTCAGAATGGTGTGCAGCAGAATGGTGGGAGGAGTGAAGTGGGTCAGTCTAGTGATGTTAAAATAGATTCAGGGGATGTGAAATGTGTGTCTAGGCAAAAAAGTCAACATGGCAGTGGGAAGATGCAGGGTAGTGGTCTAAAGAATGAAGGGATGCAAGGAAATGGGTTGAAGTTAGATGATAAAAATCAAGGGCCTGTAAAGATAGATCTAATGCATGAAGATGTTCCTGTGAATAATTCCTTTGAAATTCTAAATGAAATGGAAATGGATGATGAGGAGCAGAAATGGATCTTGGAAAAGGAGGAAGTGGATGTTTTTTTGTCAAAGGGTATTAATCCTCCTAAGGAGGTAGTTTGTAGATGGACAAGAAGGCAGATTGATTATTTCTTGATGGTTGACTATAGAGAAGATACTTTCCCTGATGATTATGTGCCAGATTTCATGAAGTTTGAATGTATGAAGGGGGGTTTAGATGAGTGGAGGAGAGGGGTGAGTATGATGATTTATAATAAATAATTTTCCCATGATGGCCAAAATAGCTATTTGGAATGTTAGAGGTCTTAATGTTACCTCTAAGAGAAAAGAAATAAGGAAGTTTGTTGTGGAAAATGGGTTGGAAATATGTGATGTAGTTGAAACTAAAGTCTGCAAAAATAAGCTCAAAGAGATATGTGATGAAGTCTTTAGAGGGTGGAGTTGGGTAACTAATAATCATGTTTGTAAAGGTAGAACCAGAATTATTGTGGGCTGGAATTCTGTCAGATTCAGAATAAATGTTATTGAGCAGTCAGATCAGGTTATGCATTGTCAGTTGATTCAACCTGATTTGTGTAAAATGTTATATGCCTCTTTTGTTTATGCTGCTAATGATGTATGTGAAAGAAGGTTATTATGGGATAGTATTGTCAAGTTTTCTCTTGTTGTTAATGGGAATGCTTGGATTTCTTTGGGTGATTTTAATGTGGGCCTCAATCCGGGCGACAGTTCACATGGTTCTTCATCTGTGTCTAGAGGTATGCTGGATTTCAGAGAATGTGTATATAAGACTGAGCTGGAGGATATTAATTACTCTGGTTTGAAGTACACTTGGGTACAAAAACCAATGGCTTCTGGTGGTGAAAAGGGGTTATTTAAAAAGCTTGATAGAGCTTTGGGAAATTCATCTTTCTTTGGTACATATCCTTCTTCTTCTGCTGTTTTCTTACCGTATGGGTTGTCTGATCATAGTCCTGTGGTAGTCTCATTACCTTCTTTGGGCAAATTCAAGGCTAGGCCGTTTAAGTTTAGCAATCATCTTGGTGACTGTCCTAATTTTGGTAATATGGTTGCAAGGGCTTGGGATAGACATGTTGTAGGCTGTCATATGTTTTCAGTTGTAACAAGGCTTAAGGATATAAAGAAAGGTGTCAGGAAACTTAATATTGATTATGGTGATGCTTGTGAAAAGGTCAAGAATTTGAGGGCTGAATTATTCTCTACTCAGTCTGATATTGATGGGAATCCTGATGATTGTGAGTTGCAAAATAAAGGAGCTGTATATCTCAAAGCTCTTAAGGATGCTATGATTGCTGAAGAGAAATTTTTGAAGCAAAGATCCAAAGTACATTGGCTTAAAGAAGGGGATGCAAATTCTGCTTATTTTCATAAAGTGGTGAAATCTAATACAAACAGAGGAAGGATTGATGAGGTTGAAGATATGGAGGGTAATTGTTTTGTTGGCCATAGTATACCAGAGCAGTTTGTTAAGCATTTTACATCTATTCTTGGTACTGAAGACAAAGTGAGTAATATTGTTGATCCTGATACTTTGTTTTGCAAAAGATTATCTAAGCAGCAAGCTGATTTCATGGTGAGAAATGTAGGTGATGAAGAGATAAGATTGGCTATTTTTGATATAGATGATTCAAAGGCACCTGGTCCTGATGGGTTCTCATCAAATTTTTTCAAAAAGGCATGGCCTATGATTGGGAAAGATGTTTGCATTGCTATTCAGCAATTTTTTGAGAATGGAAAGTTGTTAAGTGAGGTAAACGCTACTGTCATTTCTCTTGTTCCAAAAGTGCAAGCTCCTAAAAATGTTGCCGATTTTAGGCCCATTGCATGTTGCAATGTGTTATTCAAATGCATTAGTAAAATTTTGGTGAATAGAATTAAGGGGTCTCTTGGGTTTCTTGTTGATCCAAATCAATCTGCTTTTATACCAGGGAGACAGATCAGTGATAACATATTGTTGGCACAAGAACTAATTAGGGGATATCATAGGCAAAGGGGTGTTAAGAGGTGTGCATTTAAAATTGATATACAGAAGGCCTATGACACTGTCAATTGGGGGTTTTTAAAGTTTATTTTGCAGCAATTTGGTTTTCACCCATGTATGATTCATTGGATCATGAAGTGTGTCTCTTCTGCATCTTTTACAGTTAGAGTGAATGGGGAGCATCATGGTTTTTTTCCTGGCTTGAGAGGTATAAGGCAGGGGGACCCCCTTTCTCCATACCTATTCACATTAGTTATGGAGGTGTTGACACTGATGGTGAAGAGAAGAATTAAGGAGGATGAGAATTTCAAATATCATCCTAAATGTGAAAAACTTGGTATTACACATCTATGTTTTGCTGATGACCTGCTTATGTTTTGTCATGGTGATGCCAGTTCTGTTAAGACTTTAAAGGAGTCTTTAATGGAATTCAGTGGTGTATCTAGATTGAAACCAAATCTTGCAAAAAGTACTTCTTATTTGGGTAATATTGTTGGAGTGAATAGAAATGAAATTTTGGAGATTTTGCCTTTCAAATTGGGTTCACTGCCTGTTAGATATCTGGGTGTTCCACTCTTGTCTTCCAGGTTATATCATAATGATTGTTTGGGGCTTATTGATAAAATCAGAAAAAGGGTTATGGACTGGAAGAATAAGTATTTATCTTTTGCTGGTAGGCTTCAATTAATCAAATCTGTTTTATCCTCTATAAGTGTTTATTGGGCTTCTTTGTTCCTGCTTCCTGTTTCTGTAATCAAAGAGATTAAAAAGTTACTTACAAGGTTTTTATGGAGTAATGGTGATGCTATGAGAGGTAAAGCAAAGGTGTCTTGGAAAATAGTTTGTCTGCCTACAGAAAAGGGGGGTCTTGGTGTGAAAGATTTGAAAATTTGGAATAAGATCCTTCTTGCAAAACAGGTCTGGAAGATTATTGAGAATGGTAATTCTTTGTGGGTAAAGTGGATCCATGAGTACAGGTTGAAAGGAAGAAATTTTTGGCAAATGGGAGAGGTGTTTGATGCTCCCTGGTTTTGGAGAAAAGCTGTGAGATTTATAGGACTGATGAGAGATCATATTGTGCATGTGGTGGGGAATGGGAATTCTACTTCTTTATGGTTTGACTCTTGGTTACCTTGTGGTCCTTTATGTAATTTTGTTTCTAACAGAGAAATATATATGGCTGGAATGAGACCTGATATGAAGGTAAGTGAAATCTGTATTGATGGATTGTGGATGTGGCTTGCTGTTTTTTGAATAAGCATGGGGATATTCTAAAACAGTTCTTGCCTACTCTTAAATAAAATGTGAAAGACAGTTTGAAGTGGAAATGTAAAAGTGGATCAGTGATTGATTTTAGAGTTGATGTTATGTGGGATGATGTTTACTATGAAGTTGAATTTGTGCCTTCGACTAGATTGGTATGGTTCAGTCAAGGGGTGCCTAGGCATGCTTTTATTTTATGGCTTCCAATAAAAGGAAAGCTGAGGACTCTTGATAGACTGGCTTGCTGGGGGATTATTGAGAATAATATCTGTGTGTTATGTCATAATGCTACAGAAACTCATGATCATCTGTTTGTGGAGTGTGATTTTACTCAAGAGGTGTGGAGATCATTGGAAGGTCTGTCTGGTGTTTATGAAATGGTCCAAAGGTTGAGAGGAAGTGTTAAATGTTGGCTTCTTTTGATAGGAAAAATGGCATCATCTCCTTGCAATAACACTATTTGGAGTGTTATTCATAGGATTGTATTTGCTGCTGTTGTTTATTTGATATGGCAGGAGAGGAATCAAAGAATTAATTTTGATAAATGTAGAACTGCTGTATATTTGGCAAGGCAAGTAATGGATTTGCTCAAATTGAAACTGATGGGATTGAAGATCAAAAACAGTGATCAAGTAAAGAGAGCTGCTATGATATTAGATCTTGAGATGGTAAATGGATCTTTCTGTGATAAAAAGTTCTCTGTTTCTTATGGACTGTGAGTTTGAGATTGGGCATCTGATGATTGGTTGGGTTCTCTATTGGAATTTTCAGAAATTGTGGAAAATTTTGATGAGTGTATTTTTTGATGAGAGATATGTGAGAGATTGGAAAATTTGTGCAAATGAGATCCTATTTTGGGGTGGGTTCTATTTGGGGGGTGCTATGGGAAACACTTGGGAAACACTTGGGTTTTGGGGGGATGGGATAATAATTTGCTTGCATCTTTCCTCTCTTATATGCAAGTATCATTTCTACCAAATCAGGCTTCATGGGGGCTTTGGGGATGGGTTGAGAAGTGATGATATAAGGGGAAGTTGGGTAGAGGAGATAGGTTGTTTATTCTTGATTGGGTGTTATAAGGAGGTTCTTTGGGAGGAATGGAAGGTGAATTGGTATTCTGTTTTGTGGGAGCTTTGGGAAAGGTATTTAAATTGTGTGAATAGTATAAATATGGGTGGGGGGTATAGATATAGGATTGCAGTTTTCAGCTCCAATTTAGAACATATTTTTGGTTCTATTTGGAACTTGAATTTCTTTCTTGGGTATATATCAGTTTTTTGGTGCATGGAGGGATTCTTTAGGATGAGGGTTAATAGAAAGTTTGGTTTGGAGATGATCATAACATGCTGGTGTATTCGGATGTGGCTTTATAAGGAGATTCAAAATCTTAATGGGGACATTGGGGAGATTATTTGGGATGATGGTTCCTTCATTATTTTTTCTTGGATTCTTTTCTGGAGTTATAAGGAGCATAATTCCTGGTGTTTGCAATTTATCATGTACTCAAGTCAGATTGCCTCTATGATCTTTATTTTGAGTTCTTTTATTTGCTCTATGTTGATTACTATATTAGTTATTCAACTGTTGGTTCTCCCTCCTTTCTTTGATCTATTAAAATACCTTTGGGGATTTGGGAATGGGACTTGGGATGATGATATAAGGGGGTGTGGGGTAGTGGAGATAAGTTTTTTGAACTTGATTTGGAGCTACAAGGAGGTTCTTTTGGGAGTGGTGTTGGTGGTTTGGAGCTTATCATCTTTGGTGTACAGGGGATCTATTATTGTGTATCTTATTATTTTGACTGAAGGGGGTGGGTGTTTTGGTTTTTTTGCTTTCATCAAATATGGTTATGGGCATTTCTTTGGCTTTTACCATGTTTTGATTTTTTTTCTTGGGGGTTTGGATTTTCTTAATTCTCACTAGTTCTGTTTGGAATATTTTGTGTGTAGTCTTTTTATGTCAGGGATTCATAATTGGAGCTATAAGGAGTTATATCACTGGATGTTGCAGCTCGATTTGTACTCAAGTAAGCTCAACAGCTTGATCATTCATATAATTTTCTATATTTCTTCTAAGTTGATTGCTATTTTGGCCTTTCAACTGTTGGTTCTTCCTATCTTTATTGGTCTGATGAATTACTCATGGGGTTTTGGGATTGGGATAAGGGAAGATGGTATAAGGGGGTGTGGGGTAGAGGTGTTAGGATACTTGTTCTTGTGTTGGAGATATAAGGGGGATCTTTGGGAGGCTTGGATGGTTAGTTGGTGGTATTCAATATTGGTGTACAGGGGATTAAATCATGACTTTCAATCTATATTTGGTGAGGGTGGTGAGGGTTTTTGGTTTTTTGTTTCCATCAGTCATGGGTATGAGCAATTCTTTGGCACTTCCCATGTATTGATTTTCTTTCTTGAGAGAATGATTATGGTCTTGTTAATTGTTTGTTGGTTTTTATGGAAGGATAAGGAGATTAATTGTTGGTTCTTATTTGCCTGGGATCAGCCTTATGCTTACTGTTGGAATACCACTTTGGTAATTCAATTTTTGTTTCTTCTCTATTCGTTTGGTCTCAAAATCTGGTTGTTGATCCTATATGCAATCTGGCATTCTGCCATTACATTGGTTTCTTTGCATATTTCATTTGATTCAGGCTGTCCCTTTGGATATGAGTTATTATGACAATGTTTGATTCCTATCTTTGTATTTGGTTTGTGCAAATGGAGGAACAAGGGGGGGGGGGTTAAGTGATTTAGATGTATGGCCTGAAATCAATTGCTGCTGTACTATTCAGGTTATGGCTGAAAATTGGAGTAGGGATTGTTGCTCAAAAACTATTACTCAATTTGTGTACTGTGGTGATAAATTTATGGTTTTTGTATGGAATGGAAATGTGAAGGCAACAGTGGGGAAGCAATCTAGATTGAGGTTTGAAATTCAATTCAGGTTTTTCAGATGGAGTATGTTGAGCAGTTTTGTTGATCCAAACTCTCTCAGTGATTTGATAATGACCCTCTCCTATACTTAGTGAAAATTACGTTTTAGTATGTATTAGTGTTTCACCATCAGCGATCAGACTGAGTCTGTTCAGTTATCGCTGATAGTCTTTCTTGTAAACATTTCTATGTATTAATGTTTCACTATCAGTGATCGAACTGAGTCTGTTCAGTTATCACTGATAGTTCCTAAAGTAAACAGCCAACGTAATCCCTGAAGACAAGTTTCGCGTCAACAGATGTTCATAGCTGAATCAAAGACGAAGCTGCTGAACAATGAGAAGTCTACTAGTGACCTGATGCGGATATCAGTGAAGCAAGGACAACTCTACCAATACGCGAAGGAACATGAGGAAAAGCTTCAGCGATAGCTGAATCTCTTTATCTCTAAAAGAAGAGATACTCAGCGATCAATGATCACAAAGCTTATGCCTCAAGTCTCTTTTGTCTTAAACTGCACAACCAGTACGATGTGTCAGAACGGACCTTACCTCTGCCATCATTCGTACAACAACTCTGTTCACTACACTGTTCATATTATGGCCGAAAGCATGTCTCCCAAAAGTCAGTTTATCAAAGCCAATCTGTGAACGCCACGTGTAAAGTATCCTGCCATGCATTTAATGCATAGGGTATAAATAGGAAGTTCACCCCTTCATCTAAATGTGTGCTTCATCCTTGAACCCAATATAGAAACCCTTGTTTTCTATATCTCTAAACCCCATTCTCTGAACTTCTTGTGCAATTATCTTAGTGTTTCTTTAGTTTGTTTAGATTGAGTCTGTCTTAATCTTATTCCGCAACAAACTTGTATATTGTATTTTGATTCTTCAATAAACAATATATTAAACTTTAAATTCTGTGTTTGTATTCAACCCCCCCCCCTTCTACAAACTTGTTTAGCACCTTCGGGACCAACAAGTGGTATCAGAGCAGTTTGTTTAAATCTAATAAACAAGATCTTGCTGTATACTCTTCCTTGCTATTCTAAAATGGCACTAAACACAAACACAAACTACTATGATAATGGCTCACTTTCTAAACCTCCTCGATTTAGCAGAGATAACTTTTCTCTATGGAAAAATCGAATGATGCTATTTCTTGAAGGTGCGGATCCTACTATACCTGAATATATAGAAAATGGACCCTATGAACCTGTTAGAATTATAGCTGCGGTTCCCGCTACTGCCACCACTGAAGCTGTCCCTGAACGATATGTCGTTAAGGAAATAAGACAGTGGAGTGATGAAGATAAAAAGAAGGTAGGCATAGATGCAAGAGCAAAGACCATTATTTCAATGGCTCTGCCTGATGAAGTTTTCCATTCCATCATGCATCTAAAAACTTCTAAAGAAATGTGGGAAACCATATGTGTTCAATATGAGGGCACCACTGAAATCCAAGAGACTCGAAAGATTAACTTGGTAAGACAGTATGAAAGTTTCATCGCTGGTAAGAATGAATCTCTTTCTGATGTTCATCGGCGATTTAACTGCCTAATAATTGATCTAAGAACTGTTGGTAGGACCTATTCTAATTCTGAGGTCCTAACGAAATTCTTGGAATGTCTTCCTGAAAGCTGGGACAGTTATTCAATATGTCTTAAGCTGACAAAAGACTTACATACTCTCTCCTTAAGCACTCTGTATGGAATATTGCTCAACTATGAGCAATCAAATCTTCTGAAGAAGAATCTTGTAAAAGATTCTAAAGACTCTAAAAGCACTCCTGTTGCTTTAGTCTCTTCAGAGATAATTCCATCTCAGCGATCTACTCTCACTATCACTGAGGTAGATTCTGAATCTGAGGATCTATCAGACCCTGATCTTTCAGAGTTTGATGAGTCCTTAGCACTCTTGACAAACTCTTTTAAGAGATTTGCAAGAAAGAGCAACTTCCGAAGAAGTAAACCTCTCTCTATTTCTGAAAAGCCAAAATCAACTCCGGTTGATAAGGCTACTGCCACTTGCTATAACTGCGAAAAAATTGGACATTTTGCTAGTGAGTGCAGGTCGAAAAAGGTCTTCAAACCTTCTACCTCAAGAAGATCCAGTGATGACAAATACCTTAAGCTGAAGAACAAATATCAAAAGCTGAAAAGCCATCAGCGAAAAGGTAAAGGTCTCATCGCTGAAGAACATGACTGGGCTGAATCAGAAGAATCATCTTCTGATGAAGAAGAAGTCGCTAATCTTTGCCTCATGGCTGAGATTAAAGAAGAAGTAGAAGAACCATCTGAATCTTCTATGAGCTACATATCATCTCAGGTATCTATCTCTACAAATCCCTCTCTACCTGAAGCTGAGAGAAGTCGCGCTGTTGATGTACTGACGATTGACCTTTATAATGCCCTAAACGACAAAACTCAAGCTGAGAACAAAAATGTTCATTTAACTCAAGAGCTGGAGAAATGTCATGAAAAGATCAAAGAACTAAATCTTTTAGAAGAAAAGTTAAAAGATCAAGTCATTATAAATGAAATCATCAGTATTGAACGCGAACAAGCCATCGCTGCTTTAAAAACAGAAAAGGCTCATGTTGAAAAATGGTGCAAATCATCAACAAAAATCTCTGAGATAATAAATGCTCAAACCCCTGAAAGTGACAAAACTGGTCTTGGTTTTTGGACACCTCAGGATGAACCTAAGAAAGAGAGTTCCTCACTTAAGTTTGGAACCTTTGTCACCTCCTTCTTTGACACTTCTTACAATCAACTCTATCCCTGTTCTTCTTCAAATCCCATTCCTGAGGAGAAATCCAAAGACACTAAGTCTACGGATAAAGGAAAGTCCATTCTCCTTCCTCAGAAGGCAACCAGGAAAGCAAAGCTGAAAGTTCCCTCTAAACCTTCAGCTAAGCAATCCTCTAGCTCTGTGATAGAAATCTTTGATCTCTGTCCTCCAAAGCTGAAGATTGACCGTAAACCTTCGAGATCTGAAGAAATGAAAATTCCTCCCAGATCTCAAAAGAAAAGTCTTCTTGGACCTGGCCCTGCTCATCTTAAACTTGCAAAACCTTCTACTCCTGGTCCTAAAACCATTTTTAAATACAGAAAGTGTTATCACTGTGGTTTTACTGATCATATTGCAAGTAAATGTCCAACTGCCACTAAAGCTGATAAAATAGCTAAAGTGAAGAAAAATGCTTCTAAAGCTGAGAAGGTCACCAAGGTGAAAAATACCACTAAGGTTAAGAAATTAACCAAAGTGAAGACTATCACTGAAGCTGAATCTTCGTCAGCTGAGAATACTACTGAACTTACATTATCCACTAACTCTGAAGGACCCATTGAAAAGTGGGTACCAAACAACGCTTAATCTTCCTTATGTGTGCAGGGATCAAAGGGCATCTGGTATCTTGATAGTGGATGTTCTCGTCATATGACTGGACAAAAAGACCTGCTCACTGAATACAAGGAAGAAAAAGGTCCCTCTGTGACCTTTGGTGGAAATGGTAAAGGATTTACCCGAGGGTTTGGTGTCCTCAGCAATGGGACAACTACCTTTCGAAGAGTCGCTTACGTAGATGGACTGAAGCATAATCTTCTAAGCATCAGTCAGCTATGTGATAAAGACTATGAAGTACGCTTTACTAAGAAAGCATGTTCAGTGTTAAATGAGAAAGGAAAACTTGCTCTCAGTGGTCATCGCAGAGAAAATGTCTATGTAATAGATATGGACTCTACTATCACTGAAAACTTATGTTTTCTATCTAAAGCCTCTTCTGATGTCAACTGGCTATGGCATAAAAGGCTCTCTCATCTAAACTTCAAAACCCTGAATTCTCTCTCATCTAAGGAACTGGTTTCTGGTCTTCCTCAGCACTCATATGCTAAAGAATCTCTCTGCTCAGCATGTGAAAAAGGAAAACAAACAAAAGCAAGTTTCAAGTCGAAACAAGTTTCCTCAGTGACAAGTCCTCTTCAGCTCTTGCATATGGATCTATTTGGCCCTGTCAACATCCAATCAATAGCTGGAAAGAAATATACACTTGTCATTGTAGATGAATATTCTCGCTACACCTGGGTTATCTTTCTTCGCTGTAAGAGTGATACTCCAGAAGAACTGATATCTTTTGTAAAAAAGATGGAAGTGCTGAACAATCTTACTGTTCGTTCAATAAGAAGTGATCATGGAACTGAATTCAAAAATAGTTCTCTGAACAATTTCTTTGAGAACAAGGGAATCTCTCACAACTTCTCTTCAGTAAGAACACCTCAGCAAAACGGAGTCGCTGAAAGAAGAAACAGAACGATCATAGAAGCTGCTAGATCAATGCTCAGCGATTCTCATCTCCCTACTCAATTTTGGGCTGAAGCTGTAAACACTGCATGTTTCACTCAAAACAGATCGCTGATAATAAAGCGATTTGGGAAGACAGCTTATGAACTTTTTGTTGGAAGGAAACCTTCTATCAGTTTTCTTCATATCTTTGGTTGTCAGTGTTTTATCTTAAACAACAGAGATCAACTTGGAAAGTTCGACCCAAAAGCTGATGATGGAATATTTCTAGGATATTCCTCCATCTCCAAAGCCTACAGAGTCTTCAACAAGAGAAGACAAACCGTAGAAGAAACAATTCACGTCACTTTTGATGAAACTCGCTCAGCGAACTCAAAACCAATCGCTGACAATGAAGAGTTAAATGCTTGGATGCTTTCTCACTACAGAGAAAATGAACCTTTCTTTTCTAACCATCAGCATTCAGATCCTCCAGTCGCTGATGATGATCCAAACATTATACATCCTACCGCTGAATCCAACTCATGGGTTTCAGCTGAACCTTTAAACACACTCCTACCATCAAATCTGCTTTCGTCTGAAAACCTCTCCAGTGAATCTACTCAACAGTTGATCGCTGATGAACCTCAATCGTCATCATCGATAAACATTCAAATTGTTGATCCCACCTCTGAGTTAAGTAATAATGCTCCTGCTCAGCGATGGACCAAAGATCACCCAATAGATCAAATTCTTGGTGATCCAGATGCAGGTATTCAGACACGACGAAGCTCAGGTAATATTTGTCTCTTTGTAAACTTTCTATCTTTAATAGAACCAAAGAAGACTGATGACGCCCTCAGAGATCCAAACTGGGTCAGTGCTATGCAAGAAGAGCTGACTGAGTTCTCTCGAAACAAAGTTTGGAATCTCATTCCTAGACCATCTGATAAAACTGTAATAGGCACCAAATGGGTGTTTAGAAACAAGTTAGATGAACATGGAACTGTAACCCGCAACAAGGCTCGACTTGTTGCTCAGGGGTACAGACAAGAGGAAGGCATAGACTATGATGAAACCTTTGCCCCTGTGGCCAGGCTCGAAGCAATTCGACTATTCTTAGCTTATGCAGTCTATAAAGACTTCATCGTCTATCAAATGGACGTAAAATCAGCGTTTCTAAATGGAAAGCTGAATGAAGAAGTCTATGTAGAACAACCACCAGGGTTCTATGACCCTAAGCATCCAAATTATGTTTATAAATTGGATAAGGCTCTCTATGGTCTAAAACAAGCCCCTCGTGCTTGGTATGACACTCTCTCATCTTTTCTTATCTCTGAAAATTTTGAACGTGGCAAGATTGATAATACGTTATTTTTCAGAAAGATAAAAGGTCATATAATTCTTGTACAAATATATGTCGATGACATAATATTTGGTTCTACTAACCCATCTCTGTGTACTCGCTTCGCTGAAAGAATGAAGAAAGAATATAAAATGAGTATGATGGGTGAGCTGACATATTTTCTTGGTCTTCAGATTAAACAATCTGACAAAGGTACGTTTATCAACCAAGGCAAGTATGTTAAAGATATGCTGAAGAAGTTTGATCTTAATCAAGCTTCAGTGATGAAAACTCCTATGGCACCACCCCTGACACTTAACAAAGATCCTTCTGGAAAACCTGTTAATGTCACTGCCTATAGAGGAATGATAGGCTCTCTGTTGTATCTCACAGCAAGCCGACCTGACATCATGTACTCTACATGTTTATGTGCACGCTATCAATCTGAACCCAAGGAATCCCATCTGATCGCTGTAAAGCGAATTTTCAGATATCTGAAAGGAACTCCTAACCTAGGTCTTTGGTATCCCAAAGACTCAGGGTTCGATCTAACTGGTTATTCTGATAGTGATTTTGCAGGATGTAAACTTGACAGAAAGAGTACCACTGGTGGATGTCAACTCTTGGGAGGAAAGCTGGTAAGTTGGACAAGCAAGAAGCAAAATTCTGTGTCCACTTCCACAGCTGAAGCTGAATACGTAGCCGCTGGAAGCTGTTGTTCTCAAATCTTATGGATGAGAAATCAACTATTAGATTATGACCTACAGCTGTCAAAAATTCCTATCTATTGCGACAGCACTAGTGCTATCGCTATAGCAAATAATCCAGTGCTACATTCAAAGACAAAACACATAGAGATCAGATATCACTTTATCAGAGATCATGTGATGAATGGTGATATTGAACTTCACTTTATCCCTACTGACTTTCAGCTTGCTGATATATTCACCAAACCTCTTGATGAGACAAGGTTCAACTTTCTCATCAGTGAGCTTGGAATGCTGAACCTTGAAGAATAATTCTTCAGCGTTCATTCATTGTGTCAGCAATCAAAAGTTTCTTTTCATCATTCTCTGATAAGTATTCTGACTCTCAGGTATGATTTCTCAATCCCTACAACTGAATCTTCAGTCAGTTATATAAAACTTAATCACTGAATTTTTATTCAAATGATTAAAAGCTTTTTGAAATTAAATTTATCACTGATATTTATATTCAGTGATCCTTTTAAAAGAAAATATATCCCTATCTTTTCATCAGGGATACTTTCAAAAAGAGAAAATTCTATCGCTGATTTTTCTTCAGTGATAATTTCAAAACGGAGAAATGAAACGTCTCTTTCCCATGACGTCATTTGAGCGGATAATCCACGACACGCCTTTTCTGACACGTTCGTCCATTGCTCTTCTATCCAATCAACTTTGTGGAACGTGTCAATGTCATGATGATCTTTTCCCGCTTCATTCCTTCTCTCTCCTCTATCTCTTTGTATAAAAGGAATTCTTCTCTCCTTTATACGGTTTACGCTTTCAAAACTTTCTAAGCAAGAAACTCTCTCTCAAGAACACTCAAGCAAGTTAAACCAGAATTTTGAATCTGCAAATCTTCGTCTTCGAAATAAACAGGTTTATTTCATGTTTATGTGCTTTGTATATCTGCTTTCTATTTTTTAAAATCCTACTCCTTCTTGTTCATCATGGATTTTAAAATTTATTTTGCTTAAAAACTAAAAAATCATTCTTTCTGATTTTATGTTTTTTTTTAATAAAAACCTTTTGGTTTTTAAAGTGTTCTTCATTCTTTCTACCCAGAACACTATTTTTTTCTCTTCCTAAAAATAACTTGATATTCTTCCAGTTTCCCCTCATTTAGAGAAACTGGTAATCATATTATTTTTAAACCATAATCATTTCTTCTATTATGATTCTTTCCATAACAGAAATGGCACAATCTTCAATCGTTGCTTCCAAGAATGTGCGATTCGCTATCACTGAAGTTGAGATTACGAAATGTAATCACTTGGGAAGACTCGACTTCAAAGCTGACAAATACCCACATCTGGTGGAAGCTGCTGACTTTCTTAAACAATCATGCATAGCTTACGCGATCACTGTGGATCCTAAGCCGTCAAAGACTCTACTCCAGCAGTTCTGGTTCACTGCTGATGCCACTGAACTCACCAACAAAAAGGGTGAGCGAGTCCCTGCTATCTCCTTCAGCACGGATTTGGGTCCAGGGAGCATGACCGCTCTTAGCCTCAGGAAATCCTTGAGATTTCCTGACAAACCAAAGAGTGGGTTCGACGCACTCCCCACTGATGCTGAGCTGATCTCCTTTCTGGATGCAATGGGTTATTGTTGGGAAAACAAACCGAGATCATCTATTCCCAACAAGAAGCTCACCAAGATTCTCAAGGCTCAGATGCCTTCACAACTGAACTTCATCTTCTCGCACATCATTCAGTGCATGAGCGGGAAGAGTGGTTCGCTGGATCAAGCCAGCAAAATACAACTGCAAATGGCCTACTCTGTAATCGCTGGTCAAAACTTTGACTACGCCACTGCCATCTTTGAAGACCTGAGGTCGAGGTTAGAGAAGCCTGAACGAGATCCCAAGATCTCCTACGTACGTTTCATATGTACGTACATCAAGTTCCTCTATCCCAACACCTATCCCACCAAAGATGATGGCACTTTTGCCAGGATAGGTCAACGATCGCTGGAGGTCAAGCCACTCGCCAACGAGGTAAGTATCTCTCTCCTTCGTTCTCGTCTCTCTCTCCATTCTTCTTTTTCAGCGACCACGCAGACGGTTCCTTCGTCTGCTATCCCTGTCGCTACCACTACTTCCAAACGTCCATCAGCTGGTCCAATTGGTTCTTCTAAGAAGGCCAAAAAGACTAAGGAAAGTACACCTTCTAGTACTATACCTGAGGAAGCTTCTCAACAAGCTGCCTTAGATGCTTTTGTGGGTCTTTCCTCCACAACTCCCGCAGTCACTCAACCTGCCGTGTCAGCGATTTCAATCGCTGTCACACCATCAGTGACCCCACCTACTATCTCATTCGCTGAGATTAACCCCAACCTTACTTCTATCCCCATAAATCTTCCCTCTCCTTCTTTGGTCTCTGAACCCGCTACCACCTCTCTACCTATAGGACCTGAACATCAAACGTTTGAGGAATCTTTGCAGTTCTATAAAATGTTTGATACTTCAGGTAACCCTATTATCCTAAACACTTCTTCTCCCATCTCTCCAAATAAGCCCATATCTGAACTGATATCCTTTTCAGGTCCTAGTTTGGCGTCTGTTGACACGCATGTCAACCATCTGGGAGAAAAGGTGGACGCTCTCACCACCACCATCAACAACACCACCAGCGCCGTTAATCAGGCTGGTGAGGAGCTGAAAAGGTTGACAGCCACCTGCTCATCCAAAGCTGAGAACTCCAAACTTTCAGCTGTAGAAGAACAAGTCGTCCAACTCAAAGAGTCCTCTCAACTCTTTCAGGGACGATTTGAGTCTCTTACCACTGAAGTTCGAGATCTCTCTTCTAAGGTTGATCTCTGCACGTCGCTTCTACAGCAACTTCTCCAAAAGGTATCTGAAACAGCTCCAGCGCTGCCTCCCTCCTTCACTGAAGATGATCGGACAAATCTCAACATCGCTGTGGAATTCATCCATGATGCCACATGCGACATCCCTGCAGTTGAAGAACGGGTCACATGTCTGGAAGCTGACATTCAAATGCTAAAAGCTTCAACAGCTACTCCAGCAGTTGAGCAACCCCCTACCGCTGATAATGACAAAGTGGGGGAGAAAGCTGAAGAAACATCTATCGCTGCTGCTGGGGAAGCTAAGACTTCAAAGAAACCTCCCTCTCAATCTGAGGGGGAGAAGGCGAAAGAACCCTCCTCATCTATTCATTCTCTTCTCTTTGAAGATGATGAGGAAGAAGACGATGAAGAGGAAGATGATCCAGATCTTGATGATCAAGAAAAGGATCAACCCTCCGATGATGACGACGACGATGAAGAAGACCAATCTATGTGGTTCTCCAAGCCGAACGTTTCATCAGGGACAACTTCACAAGAGGTTGTCAAAGCAGGGGTGAGAGGTGATACATCTTCAAGCGCTCCTTCGCAGAGCAAAGACAAGCAACCAATCGCTGAAGAATGCTTGAGGACTGGATCACAATCTGAGGGGGAGCATCCTTCTCAGGTATGTCTTTCAATTGTACCACACTCCTATTTTTTTTCAAACCCCTATCTCTTTCTAGCCTTTATCTTTCTTTTTCTAAATATACACTTATCCCTTCTTTCCTTCATTTTTCTATCCAGACAGTTCTCACCCCTGCTTAAGGGTTCAGAACTACAAATAATCCCAGCTGCAATCGCTGAAGAAATAATCCCAATCTCTATCGCTGAGATTGATGATGAAGAAGAAGAAGATTCCCTGGTCCATCCAGGAAGGCCCTCTAAACCATCTCATGGGGCAGAGGAAGTGATGAAGAAAAGAGCTGAAATGATCGCTCAACTAGAAAGTCAACGGCTGAAAGTCCCTCTTCAAACATCCTTCTCAGAGCTCGACTTCCTCACTACAGCTGAACGAGAAGAATCTGCCAAAGCTGAGAAACTGATCGCTGAATGCAGACGAGATGCCCAACTCGCTTTAAAGATTCAATCTTCTCAAGTCAAGGACAAGAAGCTGAAAAGAAAGCCTGTGGAAGTTCAAGCTGCACTACTGAAAGAAATTGAAGAGGAACGATCCAAAGAACAAGAGATCAACGATAAGTCCATTGAATGGTGCAAACAGAAGATGGATTATCGCTCTGATCCTCTTCCAATATCAGCCGTGACTATCTCTGGTCGCAAGAAGAAGGATCAACTCTCAGTGACTATGGAGATTACCAGAGAGGATGGAACTCAGAAAGCTATGTACGTTTCCAAACTTGAAGGTTTCGGGTTTACAGAGTGGATAGAATTCTGGGATGCGCTGAAGAAATCAAAATCTACATACAGAGGCTACGTTGAAGGACTTCTTAAAGCTCTCATCAACAGAGTCACTTCTGTACTGAACCTGCCATC
>CM042062.1:67632084-67637084 GCA_023525745.1 Arctium lappa | reverse complement strand
ATATGTTGTAAGATAAAAGAACGAGTTTAATTGCATATCAAGTTAAAACATGTTCAGTTTCAAAACTTCCAGCAATCTATTCAGTGTGCTCACATGCGAATCTTCGATTAGCTTCAAGAAAATGTAATTCTAAAAAAAAATTATAGAGAACTTTGCATGTACTAACACTAAGCCATCAAGAATTAAGATATTCATAAATTTACAGATTTATCGCAACTCAAACATATCACCAAGTATCATGAGATGTGTGCTCATTGGCATCTTTTAGCATTGTGCTCATTGGCATCTTAACATGAGTGTGCTCTTTGGCATCTTTTAAGCGCGTGCACTTTGGCATCTTTTTAATCAAGAAGTTTATTAAGTAAATAACATGCCGTAAACGTAACTTTCTATCTGACCCTATTGCAGGATTTGGGTCAGCCACTCCCAGACCAGTTGGCCTTAGGGGACTAGGTGTCAAGCACCCCTTGGAACTTACTCTCCCAGATCAGAAAGGCTACATCGACATATCCCAAACCCATTCATACCAGTAGAACATGACTTTCGATCTGATTCTATAGAAGGATTTCTGTTCGATCACTCCCAGACCAATTGACCTTAGGGGACCAGATGTCAAGCATCCCACGGAACATACTTTCCCAAACCAGAAAGGTCACAGGTACAAACTTTTAAACTCAGAGATTTCTGTATTTTAAGATTTTAATATTCATCTCAATCACTCAGATCAACGTCTAAATGCTTAGCCCATATTTTCATTCCGATCTATAATTCTGATCATTTAGGTAGTCTAAGCAAAGTAAACTATAAAAATTCCGACTCACATATCTTTAAAGCAGAAATAAAAGTTTCAAACATGTTGCTGACTTTTCGACTTTTGTAAGACTTGAAATTTGATCATATAAAAACTTTAATATAAACAAAAGAACTTGAAAATTTATCCTAGACACATATTTTATTCAAAGGAAAGAAAAAATGTAAAACTTTACTATATAGAATAAAATTTGTAAAGACTTAAACTTTTAATTAATATTTAGTTGGAACAAAATAAAATTCAACTATTTCATCTTTCACATTATAAAAATAATTTGTGTCTCATATTAAAAGAAAATTTTGGGTAATACAAATTCATGAGTTAGATAAACAAGCTCAGATTCTTGAAACATTGAGAAAAACTGGAACACATCATAATCAGAGATATATGCAGCGGAAATAAAATTGATGTACTCACAGTATTTCATTAGTCAGAAGCTTAACTATGAAGAACGAGTTCTAAACTGTTGTGTTTAGAAGTCGATGTCATTGAAGCACGGGTTCTAAGCTGAAATACTTAGAAGCCAAAATTTCCTTACTCCCCCTTAACATGTGATGCCTGCAACTTTGAATCAGATAAAGATTTGGGTACCCACTTGAATTTGGGCCCTTGTTTGTTAGTTACAGTTCTTACGGGGAAATAATGAGCAGATTTATCAGATAAAGCACGAGGAATATGATCAAAAAAATAATCACAACCATCAGAAGAGAAAGCATGATCATCTGAACTAGAGTCAGAAGACGAATGTGAGACAATTTTGGAAATTTGAAACATTTGCTTTATAGAATATTTTGAAACTTTATTACAAACAGCAAATGAATCACTATTATAAAATTTGTCTACACATCGATCTCCATCAAACATATAATCAGTTGATGTCCGCCTAGCTCTCCAGATCTGCTTCTTTGACTGGCTCACAATCCTATCTGAAATAATAGTATCGGAAGAATTAGAATTTCCAGTAAAAATTGTATCTCGTTTCTTCGACTTCTTTGACCATCTTCTTTTACGCTTGGGTTTATAATATTGATCATTGAGCGTAAAAGAATTATCAAGAATTTTAGAAGAAATATTTAAATCAGAAGAAATAAATTTATCCAAGCAACCAATCTGATCAACTAATAAATTTGAATTCACCTCGGAGTCTGAATTATTTTGAGAAAGGATTTTAAATTTTGAAACTTCCTTTTTATTTTCCTTACAATCAGAAGATAGGCTAGAAATAGAATCTGATTTTTAAGAAAATAAATTTTCTTCAAGACTAGAAGTCATAAAAGAAAGAATAATGTCAGATTCAATTTTCTTCAAAATATTTTGATCTTCTATCTGATCTTCAAGATCTATGATTTTTCCTTCTAATATTAACGGAGGAGTATATTTCTTTGAATCATAAATGATTGGAGAAATATTTTCCTTATCAGAATCAGGGGCATAAGAAGGAATAAAATCATTAGACACTGAAGATTTAACAGAAGATATATCATTTAAAACTCTTCTTCCTCTTCTTGATTTTTCCGGAAAATATTTGGCATTTTCGGACGTATAAACAAAAGGAATTTCATTTTTCTTTTTATATATCCTTTTCTCATTTTCGAGATCTAACACTTCCTTTTCACTAGTCCAATGAAATTTGAACTGAGGAGCATAATGAGCAAGTGTCAGATAATCGTATTTATATAAGGTGGGAACTTTGTCTATTACTTTGTTTAAAAATTGAGGATTATCAAAACCAAGTCCCCATCTCTGTTTTAAAGCCTCTTCACTCCTCGGCTTGTTCATATAGATTGTTTGTTCAGATTGGTCTCTTCGATAAAGCTTTTCTTCTAACTTAATTATTTTATCAAAAAATTCATCTTTTAAAGTAGTCATCGATGTCAAAGATTCAAGATAAGTTTTGTTTAAATTTTCCAAAGCATCCAATTTCTTTTGAAAGATGTCTTTAGTATTTTCTAAAATAGATTTTTCATCCTTCAAAGAAATTTTCAGCTTTTCAATTAAATCTGACTTTTCAGAATTTAAAACTCTTTCAGATAAAAATTTAGAGCGCAAATCAGACAAAGCATTAATCATGATATCAAACTGAGAGGTAATAAAGTTGTAGTCAAATTCAGAATATACCTCATCCTCATCAGTGTCAGAGTCATCTGACTGGTCATCTCCGACTAAGCACAAATGGGCGATCTCGACGTTCGATGCTTCATCATCGGAATAATCCAGCCAGAATTCTTCTTCTGCCAGCAAAGCTGTTCCATTATCTCTTTTCTCAGCCAGCTCCAATTTCCTTCTGTAATAAGCTGAGTCCTTAACTTTCTTTACTCTACACTCCTTTGAGATGTGACCCGGCTTTCCGCAGTTGTAGCAAGCAGCAGTCTTTGGCTCGGGTACTTTTACTTTAAGACCGGAAGTGAAGCGAGAAGAGTTGGAACCCGATCTAGGTTGGAACTTCTTCTGATAGTGTTGGGAGAGAAGGATCATAGCTTTCTGTAAGGCCTCTCCATCGTCATCAATTGATCCGGTGTAAGCGTTATCAGACAACGCTTGTTCATTCAGTTGCTTCGTGAGAAGAGCAAACAGATCAACTGTCTTCTTGTTCTTTTTGTCTAACTTGGCCTTTTTCTCTATCACTAAGCTCTCATCAGTTAGCATAATCTCATACAGCTCTTGAATCTGCATCGTGGAAATTATGGCATCGTTCCTCAGTCTATGACATGATTTATTCCATTCAGGCTGAAGAGAATTAAGGAACTTCAGATTCGTCTCCATAGCAGTCTTTTCCACTTTAATCTTTCTAAGATCATTAATCACAGCGCAAAACCGGTCAAAGATAGCCTTCAGAGATTCATTGTCCTTCGCCTTAAATTCCTCAAAGTTGTTCATGAAGCGTGTCTGGCGAATCTGAGTAGCAACTGATGACCCAAGCATGATCTTTTCTAACTGAGTCCACATCATATTCGGATTATGTTTGAAACAGTCAATTCGATTGTAGATCGTGTTAGGTAGAGCTAGCATCAAATTGGACTTTGCTTCTCTATCGGCTTTTTCACGTTTGATTTCATCATCTGTCAAAGGAATGTCACCTTTTGGCTTGACAAATGGTCCTTCAGACAAAGATTTCATCATGTACTCTCCGTTACTCTGACGCTCAATGAAATTTATGAACCTGTCTTGCCACTGTGTAAACTCATCTTCGTTGATTAAGACTGGTGGACGAGTATCTGTTCCCAATTGCATCATTAGATCATTTGAGTAGAACCTAGCTTGGAAAGCAAACTTGGCAGAATCCATTGCTGATGTATCTGCAAAACAAAATCAGAATGAATAGTAAAAAAAAATATTAAAAATTGTAAATTTGAAAAACACTTGAAATGACACAAAGATTAAAAAGAAAAAAATTTAGAAGACACACTAAAAAAAAATTCCAGATTTTTTTTTTTTTTTTTTTTAAGAAAGGAGACCCGCAAAGTGGAGCTTTGCGGGTGAAGACAGAAACGCAAACTGAGGTTTACGGGTGTTGTGGGAAACGCAAACTAAGGTTTGCGGGTGCAACTGGAACCGCAAGATGAAGTTCGCGGGTCAAGAGAGGAACGTAAAGTGGATTTTGTGGGTGTTGTAAGGTTTGCAATGGGAAACGCACAATGAGGTTTGCGGGTGTAATGGGAAACGCAAAGTTGAGCTTTGCGGGTTAGGCTAGAAATGCAAACTGAGACTTTGCGTTTGAGGCTTCAAGCGAAAACCTGAAAAACAAGATGATGAAAGAGACTCAAAGCAATATGAATGACCCGCAAACTATATGAATGAAACGCAAAGTGTGGATCTTGAATAAACCGAACGTAAAACACAAAAAACTTCTAAAAACTCGATTTCAACACCAAATTTGATGAACTTTCCTTTTACAAACTTGATCGAAAACAGATTTTCAATACATTTCAAACAAAGATTTCGATTAAAATCCACTAAAACTGAAAATCATGAATGTAACAGTACCAGAACTCGTTTTTTCCAGAAAAAATTCAATTTCTCAAAATCGATGAACTAAACTTGATTTTCTTGTAAAACTCTATGAAGCAAACATGATCGATTCACAAAAACGAGACTAATGAAATCAAATTTAACCAAAAACGATCACAAACACTTCCAAATTTGATGAGAAATCAAGAAAACGAGATTTTCTTGAAAAAATTCAAGAAAA
>CM042062.1:61314584-61729584 GCA_023525745.1 Arctium lappa | reverse complement strand
GCCAGGACAGGAGTACTGAGAGAGTGTCCCCTGGGATTGAAGAAATGAGAGAAGAGAGGACTCTTTGTATTCCATAGCATTATCAGCTCTGAGAATCTTTATAGATTTCGAGAATTGAGTGTTAATCATCCGAGCAAACATCATATAAATTTTGGGTAGCTCAGAGCGATGTTTCATGAGATATATCCATGTGAAACGAGTATGATCATCAATAAAAATAACAAAATATCGAGCACCACCCATATATGAATGTGGTGATGGTCCCCATACATCAGAATGAATAAGATCAAAAGAAGAATGAGAATTAAAATCATTTGATTCAAACGATAAAGCATGATGTTTTCCCAGTTTGCAAGATAAACAAGAAATACTATCAGACGACACACATTTTCCTAACATCCCTAAACTAGCTAACGATTTTATTCTGGCTAGAGACAGATGACCTAGCCGGGCATGCCACAAATCAAAAGAGAAGTGTTGGAAACTGAGGCAACAAGACTTGAAGAGGGTAATGGAAGACGAAGGTAGACCACTTCAATCATCCGTCCAACTTTACGGCCGAGTCCAAGGATCTGCTTGGTCTTTGGATCCTGTACAACACAACCAGAAGAATGAAATAAGATGATCAAATTAGATTCAAGAAGCTGTGCAATCGAAACTAAGCTCAGAGATAGTTTTGGGACATTTAGAACGTCCGTTAATTGACTATCATGGGTGGAAACATTTCCACTAAAAGATACCGGTAGGCCAATGTTGCCAGCAGTTCGTACGGACGTAAAATGCTGAGGTGGTTTCTTAGAAACGAAACCATCAGTGCAGGGTGTCATATGATTGCAACACCCAGAGTCAAAAAGCCATACGTTACCTGATGCAGTTGAGTGTGAAGAATTCATACCCATAGCACCAGACATAATCTGCTCCATGAGTTCCTGATTGCGACACATCAGTTCCATTAGATCAGGTGAGGAGACTGAAGAGGGAGCCTCGTTATCAGTGATAGTAGACCCAGCAACAGCGTGCGTCCGGTTCTGAGAGCCAGTGTGCTTTGAGTTCTTAGGACAGTCAGACTCATAATGGCGCGGATGAGTGATACCACACCTACGGCATTTGCGAACAGGACAATCAAGGAGAAGATGAGCAGTAGAGTGGAAAAAGGCACATTCGGATGGATTTGTCTTTCCCACAGATTTATACTGGTTGCTGTTGGTCCATTTACCCTTGGACTTGGGATGAGACGTGTAAAGAACGCTATCAGTAGCAGGCACCGGTGAGTGCATGTGAAGACGAGTTTCTTCACTGAGCAATTCTGAGATGGCTTCTTCAAGAGTGGGTAGGGGTTGCCTATGAAGAAGCGAAGCACGAACATTCTCAAATTTGTTTGTAAGCCCCCATCAAAATGGTGATCAAATGTAGCTGGTTGAAGTAAGCTGTGAACTGTTGAGCCGTTTCATCAAAGATCTGTGGTGCTCCAAGACTGATATAATCTCTGAGAGACTGCATTTCAGAGAGAGTTTATGGATTGATCAGGAAGCTGACGTTTGTTCTGAAAAGTGGTTCACAGTTGATACTGATGAGACAAACCTGATGATGTGTATCTCTTGGCGAGGAAATCCCAGAGACTTTTGGCGGTGACATAGCCAAGAAACTGTTGGTTGATTTCGGGAGTAGTGGAGGCATTAATAAAGCCCAGAATATGAACATTATTGATGTCCCACTCATTCATGCGTTTGGCAAAGTCAACAACATTTTCATTTGCTTCCTGAACTGGAGTTTTGGATGCACCAGTAACATAGGTGTAAAGGCCATGAGATTTTAACAGAATTGTCATATGATGATGCCAGAGAATGTAATTGCTACCATTAAAAATAACCGAGATGGGATTTGAGTGACTGAGATTGGCAGCCATGGGAGTGAGAAACAGTTCAGATATGGACCGGGAGATTCGACCGGTATAAACCGGAAAAAATTCGACCGGTAGAATGTTTCGACCGGCAAAAGAATATGACCGATAAAGTGCTTCGACCGATATGATAATTCGACCGGTAGAGGCTTTGACCGGTAGAGGATTCGACCGATAAAGATTTCGACCGATAGGAGTTCGACCGGTAAAGTATTCAACCGATAAAAATTCGACCGGTAATAGGATTCGACCGGTAGAATGCTTTGACCGATAGGAGTTCGACCGGTAAAAGATTCAACCGATAAAAGGTTCGACCGATAAGAAACACAGCGGCGGCGGCAATCAAAACACACAGATCGATTGATTTCAGATCGATCGATATCGACAAAACAATTCAAAAAGGCGATGGCTAGCGATCGATTAAAAACAAAAAGCGATGAACAATAACCGATAAACAGTAAAATCGATTCGATGAACAATGATGGTGAACAATAAAATCGAAGAATAAACCTACAGCTCTGATACCATGTTAGAATATGAATATGGTTGAAGGAGACGATGAATATGCTGAAGGTTTGAAACCTTGATATATTGATTGAGAGAAAGCGTACAATGAGAAAAGGTAAATAATGAATAATCCTAAACCCAGACTACACAATACAACATATATATACGTAGACTAAATGGGCTTGGGCCCTATACTGACATGGGCCTGGGCCCTCTATATACATTAACATGGAGGATGTACCTTTGTCTCACGAGTTGTTGACACTAAGGTGCGGTTTGTTTTTTAAAAAGTTTAAAATCTGAATTCTTATTTTAGTTATGATTAATTAGAAATGTATCATCGTAATGCAGCGGGTTTCTGAAATATAAAACTCGAACACTCGATCATTATTAATACTTTTTGTTAGTATTTTTTTATTTTATTTTACGATTTTGAGAAACCTAGATTTAAAACAAAAATATATTTTAGTTTAGTTTAATTATGGTTTTTTATAAAATATAATAATAAAGTATTTTGTTACGGGTCAAAAAATGTTTAATTTAAATGATAACTATATTTAAGATATTTTATATTTAAAATTAAAAAGATAACATACTTCAATAAAAAATAAAAATAAGGTGTTTTATCTCGAATTTTTTTATATTTATCGGTTAGTTACACGAATTCAAACACTGAGTTTTTATAAACTGTACTTATGTTTAATCAACTTGTATTTTTGGATTTTAAGTAATATGCATTAATAAGTGGCACCTAATGCATAAAAATTAGTTTTTAAGAGTTTAACTTAAATGATTTATAATATAGTATATATATATATATATATATATATATATATATGTTAAAATTCAAAATTACAAGTTAATGAAAGATAATTATAATTTATTAAAGTCCCATGTTTTTATTTGTATAACTAACTGCAAATAAACATATTAAATACAGGATAAACACTATGAGATAAACTACCTGTTTTATTTTTTATTAAAAAATATTATCAATAATTTTAAATATAATAACATAACAAAATAATTTATCATTATCTTTATAAACATATCATAACTAAAAGTAAAATAAATTACATATTTATAATAAAATATAAGTTGTACCAAAACATTATGAAATTGTAAATTAAGTAATTGATTTTAATTAGTTGTATTTTGTGCTTAAAATGTTGTAATTAAAAGTTTTTTATATCTCTTTTATAATATAGTATAGATAAGAGGTGGTGTGTAAAAAAGTCTGAACAATTCAGACTTAAGATTCATTAAGAGACTTTTTTTTTAAAAAAAAACTAAAATATGTTTCCACGTAAATGATATATGAAGATAAATTATATATGGTGTGATCAAATTTATTCTTAATCAGATAATCTGTAGCATCCTTGGGTATCTGAGTTGGGAACTGGAGTGATGTCTTAGCGAGGACGTTGGGCTCTCAAGGGGTGGATTGTAGGGTCCTGGTTGGGAGGGAAACGAAAGTTGTCTTAATTATAAGAGATTTGATACCTCTTCTATCAGAAACATTTTAAAATCATAAGTCCAAATGTATGAACAAAACATACAATATCTGATATGGTTAGCCTAAGATGTTACATAATCAGCAAGTACAACGACAAATGTCAAAGTGTTTAAAGCTTTTCTAGATTGCCGGTAAGATAAACATCTTTAAGAAAACTTAAGCTTGACAGTTATGTTATGGCTTCTTATCGTTGCAAATGGGTGCCTTAATATCATTTTTTTAATGCACTTATATTTTCTGAAACTAAACTAATGGTACAAGTTTCTCAATATCCAAATCTCAAAAGAGTAAGGGGGGGCGTTTGGTTCGCAGAATGTTTTTGGATGGAATGGAATCTGTCAAAGGAATTTGACTTTGATGGAATTGGAATGGAATGTTGTCAGGTTTGACCACCTGTTTGGTTGACAGAATTGGAATGGAATATGTTAAATGAATCGGAATTTTTATGTTTGGTTCACAGATTGTAGCTTCGGAATTGGAATGGAATTTTGGTAAATGACAAAAATACCCTTTTTGATCATTTTAATTTTTTAAACAAAAATTACTTTAATAAAATAGTCATTAAATAGTTTAATTTTTAACAAAATTTGTTTTTATTATTTTAGCACATGAATGATACCGAGAGAGTGAGGAGAGAGAGGGAGAGAGAGAGGAGAGAGAGGAGAGATGAGAGAGTGGAGGAGAGATAGAGGATAGAGGGAGAGAGAGGGAAGAGAGAGAGGGGAGAGAGAAAGAGAGAGGAGAGATAAAGAGAGAGAGAGGAAAGAGAAAGAGAGAGGGAAAGGGAGAGGAGAGAGAGGGAAAGGGAGAGGAGAGAGAGGGAGAGGGAGGAGAGAGAGATAGGATAGAGTGGAGGAGAGATAAAGAGAGAGGAGAGAGAGGAGGGATAAAGAGAGAGGGAAGAGAGAGAGAGGAAAGGGAAGAGAGAGGGAGGAGAGAGAGATAACGAGAGAGGAGAGAGGAGAGAGAGGGAGATAGAGATGAGAGAGATAGTTGGTGTTTGCTGATAATCAATATTAGTAGGGTTTAGTTTGGAGTAAAGGGTAAATTTGGAATTATCAAAATATAAGATTCCATTCCATTGAAATCCTTGGGTTTTAGGATGGAATGTTCAAATCTTTCATTTGTGGAATTTGGTGGAATTCACACATTCCTTCCATAGAAAAGATTGAACCAAACAAGGGAATTGAATTTGGTCAAAGGAATTGGACATTCCAATTCCATCAGATTCCATCAGAATCTGCGAACCAAACGCCCCCTAAATCAATCTTTGACAACAACTAAACCACAAGGCTTGTGGCGTACTGGTTAAGGCCTCTGGAGGATGTGGTGGGATATCCCATCCACCCCGGGTTCGAATCCAGACGTACGCAACCTGTGGCCACTAGGATTTATCCAAGGTTGTCGCTTTAACAGTCAAAATTTGTCAGGGATTAGTTTAGGTTGTGCCTACGATACCCTTCAAAAAAAGAAAATTCTTTGACAACTAATTTCAAAGAGCAAATTTTAGAGAGTGCTACACATAGTAGAAATCAGAAGGTGAAGCCAGACTCTCAACGTACTCAATGCCCTTTCCTTTTACTCAACATCTCATCAGTATTTATGAAAACGTTGTACGAGCCTTTAGACGGGTTGCAAAAGACAATTCGGTACGGTCCATCCATCACAACAATTCTTCCGTCTTCCAAAATACAAAGAGTGTGTAGCTCTTTATAATCGTATTCCAAAGCCAACGCGAACGAATATTCTTTCGACCATGAGTCCCTGACACCGTATTCCTTCATCACCCACACATCGAATCCATTATAAATAGGTTTGATCAGGCAAAGGCATCCGTGTAGCGTACCCAAACCATACGATAGGTAATCTGTAACACCCGGAAATTCTGAAGGTAAGTATTTGTTCCCTTAATACATTAATTGTGCCTATATGATAATATGAGCCTTTGTATGCACTCTATGATTGTTAATATATTGAAATGTCATATAAATTGATTTACCATATTTACTTGTTCAAACCTCGCGCTCGTTATCGAAATTGGTCAAGCTTTGGGATGTTGGGGCTTGGTGCGACAGTGACTCGTGATTGTGACATGGTCACTCTCTCGGTGTCACTCTCGCGGGAGGTGTACCGTGAGTTGGGGAACCCGAGCGACAGTGACACGCGATTGTGACATTGTCACTATCACGGTGTCAAGGTCGCGGGAGGTGTACCGAGAGTTGGGGAGTCTGTGCGACAGTGACACGCGACAGTGACAATGTCACTGTCGCCGGGCAAGGTCGCGAGCGAGGTTTTTGCCTTAAATGAGTTCTTAGCCGATTTTTAACCCATTTGCAACATTTCCCACTTTTCTTTGGCGATTTGAAGAGCTCCCAAGTCAGTTTCTTCAACTTCCACAAACCCTAACCCTCATTAATATTAATCATCTTGGTAGTTGGTGTAACACCCTCAAATCTGGAAATAGCAACTTATTTAAAAAAATTCTAAATACATCAATAAATGAATCATCTACAACCACGAATTTAGATTTAACTACAATACACGTATACTATCTTATACATATGGACTATAAAGGACGGGTGCTACTAATACCCATGCATAGTCACTATCTCCATAAAGCGGGAGACTTCACCGAATACTTACTTTCGGATCTAGCTAAGGCTCTACTCTTCATAGGACTGCTAGAACCAACTCCCAACCTTGAAACCTGATGCACATGCCGACAAATAAAAAGGTTAGGCTTAACGCCTAGTGAGCTCAAGAGTTTTAACATAAAGAATATATCTTTAAAAGAAAAGAATTCAGTTTAAAGCAAGGTCCTTCGAAATATTATACTTAAAAATGGAAACGATACATTTTCCCATAGTATGTACTTTTAAAGACAAAACTCCCAAAACACACGTTTCTTATAAAATGCGCAACGCATAACTCACCCAAATGGGATCATAGTTCGACACTTAATCGGTAAAAACATGAATGACAATTCATAACTCAAAGTACCCAAAGCGTGGGCGGGACATAATGCTCGACCCATGTATCGTTATCAAAACCACCCATACTGTACGTCCGAAAACATGGACACTAGGTCCAACACTCACGCGACCGTAAGGAACCAATGACAAATAAAATAAGACGTTCTTATCTTTAAAATACTGATAGCCAACAACGGGGGAAACCCGTATCCGTTGAGGGTGGAGGGAACACAAAAGTATACCACCCAAACAACGTTAATCGCATGACACCTCCCGACATCCCAGCCCGGTGTCCCTACGACTTCTTTACAAGTGTCACCCCAAGTCAATTGACCTTGATGGATCATTCTGAGGAACTCCATCCCGAAGGCCCGACACACTTAAAGACTACCTCTCAGGCATTACTTCAAGCGGCGGAGGTCCTAGCGCCTACTACTCCAGTAGCACTAGCCGACTCAACCCTCCTAGACATCACTTGTAAAGTTTCCGGTCATAGAACATGGGTACCGAAGTTCAACCCCGCAATACCCAATTGACCATCCCAAAACAGACCGACTTACGTGCCTATGGATCCAATGCGACACAGTCTATCATTACATGTCTAACCCGAAATGACCGACGCATTCGAACATGTAACCAAACTCAATACTCAACACAGCGCATTAGTACGTACGTCATAACTGGACTCTATGCCGAGCCATTAAAACCGGACAAATGTCCTCAAGACTCTTTTAAGCCAATACCGAGCTAAATAGCTCAAAATCCGTTTGACCAATAATTACCGGTCTCCAAAATAGTGAAATGTCTTTAAATAACGTTTATGGAGACACGTATTTCAAAGACTAGATTTACCCAAAACTCCATACGAGATGGGACCCAAGATTTTCCAAAGTGTTTATGAATGCAAATACACCAAATGCATATAGTCATGAAATAGACTTCATTTGTACAAAATCGTCAAAGACATATAACTCATAAAATAGACCTTACTTGTACAAAATCACCAAGAATACGTAATTCATGTTATTTAGTTGTTGAAACGTTCAAAACCCAATATAAGCATTTTAAGAGGTTAACACACCCCAAGTTTACCAAATGTGAAAACTTATCAAAATACTCACACTTTGACAAATAACTAAGTAAAACATATTTTACTTCTAAATACTCAAAACTTATCAGCAGTTAACCATTTCATGTAAAACACTTTAAAATACATATTTTGGTATGTACACCGTTTTCACAAATCAATTTGAACTCACCTTGCTAGATTTAGGCTAAATCTAGGTTTCACCCAACTAGCTCTTTTGAAGGCAACTTGAATCCTCGAACCGAGAGCTTCCAAAACCCTTTTTAATGATGAGACTTTCCGAGGGCACCCAAGCTAACTCTTCAACTCGAGTTTCCAAAACCTAGATCCAAACATTCCAAACCATAAACACCCATATTTAACCATTTAGAAACATTCCCCAAACATTAATTACTGAAATCCCCAACGAGATCAAAACCCTAGTTTCTCCAAAACCATCAAATCCGAGATTTGATAAACCAAACACTAGGGAAACATCAATGGAGTATTTATAACTTATTACAAGGTTTAGAATTGGAAAACACATGCTTACCACTTAGGTTTTGACGAAAACCTAGAAAACCCAAAAATGAACTTGAGGTTGAAGGCGAAGATAGAGCTTCTTGACCATAGCTTCCAATCTTTGATGGGTTGAAGGAGGAACACTTGGAACATAACAGATTTGGCGCCTTGGATGCATAAAATCAATTTTAGGGTTTGGGGTTCGGTTTCTAGAGAGAAAAAGGGTGAAAGGGGGGGTGAAGATAATGAGGAGGAGCTGCTCAAACTTGATTAAAAACGACCAGGGGCCGCCGACGATTGTGCCCAGGGCACTCTCGCCAGGGCACTATCGCCCAAACTGTACCGCGGTCCCAACCCCGCCGGCGATTGTGCCCAGGGCACTATCGCCCAGAGTGTACCAAAGCTCAATTCTCCCCATTTTCCACACAGACCACCCACGACGCGATAAGGCTTAATGGGTAAGATATAGGGGATGAAATTCTACGATAAGAAACAAGAATTTCTCAAAGGGTTAACTTCACAAGCAGAGATTTACGAGTGTTACAGTTGGGGTTGTGGTGGATGCATTTATTACCATTCAAAGAGATTTTCTAGGGTTTCTTCAAGATCAATCATCTCTCATCTTCAAGTCTCATCTTCTCCAACTTCTAGGGTTTCATCTTTTCTAGGTTTTGGTACAAAACCTAGATTGTGAGTTTACTTAACCTTTTGTTAAAACTAGATACACATCATTGTCTCTTACTTATTATCATTATTAGTATTTCTCAAATGTTCCTATCAAATGTGTAAGTATTTGGGGATTTTCTCATGGGTATGTGTATATGAGTAACTTAGGGCCTGTTTGTTAGCAGCTTAATGAGCTTAATGAGACTCACAGCTTATTCAGTCAGATATATATGACTGTTTGGTAGTGGCTTAATGATATAGAAAGTGGCTTATTCAGTAAGATTTCAAGGGGGAGCTTTATGCAGAAAGCCAAGTTTTTCCAAACCAGTCCCTCTCATTAGAAAACACGTTACTTCCATCTATGAAAAAACTCTCTCAAATAAAAACCTTATAAATCTATACAGACAGATTAATCCACACAGACAAATTTATCCATACATAACTTAATGGAAAACCAACCAAACAGCCTCTTACCATGATTTAATAAATGTATATCTTAGTATTATGATGATTTCTATTTGGAAGGCCATTTGGGCAATATGGTATCTCCATGATGAATATGGGTGTTATATGGGTATATGTTGAGCTTACATGATTAGGATGGTAATATTGTACCAATGGTTGGTATTGAAATGTATATGGTTGAGATATACCTCACAAACCTCCTATATGTTTTATGTTGGACGAACCAAGTCAGTAGACACTAGGAGGATGTAGTCTTGGGCGCCACCGTGTGGGTATGTGCCTAGACCTCCGTCATTCGGGGTAATGCCATGGTTGTAGTCCTCGGGTGTGTAGGGCCTTTGGGTGTCACTCTTAGTAGTTGGCACTAAGGTACATTGTCTCTTTGGGTTGAACTTGATTGGTGCTATGGGTATCCCCTATTGACTCCACATATGTTGAACTCTGGTTAACTGCTGATAAGAATTGTAATTGTTCATGCATGCTTATTATTGTTTAACTCACTAGGCTTTTTGGCCTAACACTTGTTTGGTGTCGATGTGTATCCCAGGTTCTAGCGGCGCCGGTTCTAAGCTGGCATAGTTGCTTGGGTGAGAGCTTGGGGAATACTGGCAAATGGACATACTTTGGATAGAAGAATTTTTGGAACTATAGATAACAACCCTTTTGTAATATCTTTTCTAGTTGTAGAAATTAGATTAGTTGGTTGTTAATTTATTGTCCGTTAAATTACAACTGTAGTTAAACAGGTATATTTATATTTCCCCATTTTTGGGAGGCTCTTGCTATTGCAATTTTTAGTATACCTTATGTTCGTTTTATGGATTTTTGTTATCCCTATTTTTAGGGCATTATATAATCGTTACTTTGACAAGGTACGTCTATGCTTGAAACTACCATCTTTTTAATATCGAGAGCCTCAATCTTTTGTTTCGTCAAATCGTTAGAAATCCAATGCAAAAATCCGTTTAGAAACACACCCACGATATCCGTAATGAATCTATTATGGAACATGGTGTTTGCAATCGTCCATGAACCCTTTTTAAGACTGGAGACCTCACAAATTCACAATAATCAATTCGAGAGCGGCGACAACAATTGTCCGGATGCCCGATAATATTCATTAGGTCATCGCCATAACAAAATCCAAATGCATCTTCGTTCATGAGGAGATTACAACACGGATAAGGTGGATCAGGAAGTTTTTCGGTAGCACCGGTTAATGGATTGTATAGAACGAAGTTATTAGTAGCGGAGCTATTTCGACGAATCAAAACGATGATCCCATTGAATGTTCCTAAAGCGATGATGCATCTACGTTTCCTTCTGTTTTTTATCAGAATAGGAAGGTTGATCATGGAATGAGGCTTGTTGTCAAACATATGAAGATGTTAGTGGAGATATGGGCCCGAAAGAAGGATCTTTGGACGCGATCTCGAGTTGATGAAGCAGGGATCTGAAATCAGACTGTTCCAATGCGTTGATACACATCTGAACCGCATTAACGGATTCGGATGCAATCGAGAAAGTATGCTACGAAAAATGTCATCCGATATTTCCATCTGGAACACAAAACACAAAGTAAAACTACAAACATCACCCTTTTTTTTTGGAAAACGTGGGTATTCAGGCCAACAACCACAAATGGTGTGGAGTCTTTGTACGTGAAGTTGTGAACCTCCATTGCCACAAGGGTTTTTGAGGGGATTTGAGCAAAGGAATATGAGATTTCCTCTGTGAGTCTTAACGAGCGTGTCATAACCAGGGGCAGATGTAGAGTGAAATTAGGGGGGGCGGACCCCATTAAATGGGGAAAATGGGAAATCTCTTAGGTAAATAAATGTTTTTATTAATTTTATACTTTCGCCCCCCCCCCCCACCCAAAAAAAAATTTGTATGAGACCCCATCAACCAAATAAAATGCATCGAAATCAACTAAAAACCCGAAAAAGTCCCTCAAAATCGACAAAAAACATAAAAATCCCTTCAAATCAACCAAAAAACTTTATAAATCCCTTGAAATGGTGGATTTAAGCTAAAATGCACCGGACAACTTTACGAGCATTTAATCTACCTTCAAAGGTGCCCCCACCAGGAATTCTTTTGGGTTCGCCACTGGTCATAACCCAAATGATTACCCCGATACGTAGTTAGTTGCAAGAAAACAAATACATACTAGTAATTAAATTAACAACCTTTGTTCATTTTGGTTTTATCTTTGTGTGTGACATCAACTTGTTTAAGAACCTCGAAATCAAAGTGTTGAAATGTGTGGATACACATCTGAACCGCATTAAGGTGTTTGCAGAAAGTCGAGAAAATATGTTGTGAAAAACGTCATCGTTCAATATTTCCATGTCATCGTGTACCTAGAACACAAAACACAAAAGTAATCATTACCAAAGGTCAAAATGAATAACCCATCAAAAACCGAATGAAACGGATTATTCAAAAATCTTTATTAAGACATTATTAATTGCAGTGAAGAACACAAAATTAACAAGCATTCTAAAAGAAATAGAGAATTTAAACAAATAAATAATAGTAATTAATTAATTAATTAATTAAGAAGCAACCTTTGTTCGTTTTGGTTTAGGCTATTTTTGGCAAAAAAAAAAAAAAAAGCTAGCTTATCAGCTAACTTATAAGCTAGTGTACATGTTTGGATGACCATAAGCTAGCTTATTGAAATGCTACTCAAAGTAGCGTTTTGAAAAGCTAGCTTATCAGCTACAAGCTAGCTTATAAGCTAGTTTGTCAAACAAAGCCTTAATATCCGTAACAAGCATCGAATCAAACCCAACAACAGCCCTCTTGTTTGCCATTAATCCCTGTAATAAATTAATTAATTAAAAAAACCTCTAAAATATATAATCATAATTGAACCTCATACATATATATATGGGTGAAATCCAGGGAGAACCCTGAAAAAATAAAGAACCGAAATAATCGGTAATTTCTAGTTAGAAGAGAACCCGAATTTTATGTGTGAAATTATAAATGGTAGTTGACAATTTCTTATTTATAATTGATATATATATATATATATATATATATATATATATATATATATAGGGTGCGTTTCTTTTGCAAACCAAGCAATTTGTACAAACTATGCAAACCGATCTTAGCCGTTCATCAAGTCTAATGAATATATGATTTTATTATATTTTCTAATTTAAAATCATGATTATAATGAATAAACTTAACATTTCCTAATTGAAAATCATGATTATAATGAATAAACTTAACATTTTCCATATATATCACAATCATTATTAATGAATCATAATCATTATCCATAAATATATCTATTGTTTCCTAATATAGTGGTTTGCATAGTTTGTACAAATTGCTTGGTATATAGGGTGCGTTTCTTTTGCAACCCAAACAATTTGTACAAACTATGCAAACCACTATATTAGGAAACAATAGATATATTTATGGATAATGATTATGATTCATTAATAATGATTGTGATATATATGGAAAATGTTAAGTTTATTCGTTATAATCACGAGTTTAAATTAGGAAATGTTAAATTTATTCATTATAATCATGATTTTAAATTAGAAAAATAATAAATTATATATTCATTAAACTTGATGAACGACTAAGATTGGTTTGCATAGTTTATACAAATTGTTTGAGTTGCAAAAGAAACGCACCCTATATATATATATACACATAAAAAGAACCCCCACAAAAAAATTAAAATATTTGTCAATAGTCTGTCGTTAATTATGAGATGTATTTTTTTAAAAACTCCCAAATTTAAAAATAATAAATAAAATTAAAATATTCGTCGATAATTCATTGGTAATCAACGGCAGATTACCGAAAGGATATTTTAATTTTAATTTTCTATAAACTCCTAAATTAAAAAATAAAAATATAAAAATATCAGTCAGTAATCCGTTGATGATTACTGAAAGATTACCTATGGATATTTTTATTTTTTTTTATTACTTAATCCGTCGGAAATCTATCAAAAATTACCTACATATTTGAAATCCGTCGGTGATCCATCGAAAATAACTGACGAATTTCGATCGTCAATAATATCTAAATGTCCGTTTTCTAATAGTATTTGATTTCTCTCTCATACATATATATACATATATAGGGAGAGGTTCATTTGAGAAATGGTAAATGTATGAGAAATAGAGAAGTAATCTTAGTCATTCATCTGGTCAACATTTGCGGCTTTGACCGCGAAACACCGGATAATTTCTTGCATGGTCTATAGAAGGTAGAGGGATAGTTTCGTAAAATACGTGGGATGAGTTCATATATGAACCTATTTCACATATGAACTATACGTTCATATATGAATCAGTTAATTAGTTCATATATAAATCACAAAAGTTCATATATGAATCTGTTAATTAGTTCAACTGATTCATATATGAACTTACAGTTAATTAGTTTATATGTGAATTAGTTATAATTAGTTCATATATGAATCACAAAGGTTCATATATAAATCAGTTAAAAGAGTTCATATGTGAATTACACTGATTCATTTTAACTGATTCATATATGAACATAAAGTTCATATGTAAATTATACATGTTCATATATGAACACAACCCATGTATTTTGTAAAAATTACGAATGTGTCCTTCTATTTTTGGAATAGTTGCAACTTTTGACCAGTCAAAGCCGTAATATTTGACCAGTCAAATCCGATCTTGACCATATGAATGGCTAGGATTACTTCTCTATTTCTCATATATTTACCATTTCTCAAATGAACCTAAGGCTATATATATATATATATATATAGCATTGGATCAGTCAAACTTAAAATTCCTATAAATAATGGATTATGATGCATTCAAAATAGAAGAATGCATCATTATTTCTAAAAATCAATATGGACGAAGAAGTCTCCTAATTATGTTTCTCTACCATTGCAAAAACCTAATTTTTTGATCTACAAAATACTAATTAATCAATCGGTCTTCAATTCCTCATAGCTCGAAACTCTTGTTTCACTTGCTACTCAAAGAATAAACATTGCGTACCGGATTGTTTCTTGCGTGAGTTTTTCAGGGCCGCAATGATTTACGCTCATACGACTCTGTTAAGATGGTTTTTGGTATCATAAATTTCCGTAGAATGGTCAGAGAATGTCCCAACGAATGACGTCAAGAGCTTGCCATTGCACTTGCATACGAAGCCACATACAGGATGCAAGACCCCATAAGAGGTTGTGAGGGTCGTATTCACAATCTCGAACTCGAGTTAGGCATCATTCCACAACCATCAGATACATTAATCATCGATGCTGACGGCTATCAACCGTCTGTCAACATCAAGAAAGTTTTTGGTAAAAGAAACTTTGAACGGATGATTGGTGAGATCAGTGTGGCGGCAGAACGACAACAAATGGTTGATTCATTGGCTTGGGAAGCGGCATACCGACTGAGCCACCCCATAACAGGATGTGTGGGCCGTATATGGGAGCTCGAAGCAATGTTTAAATAACGTCTTCAATCCTGGTATTTCCAGCTTACTTTAAATGATCCTCTTTTATATAAGTTAATCGAATTTATTTCTCTCTTTAGAAAATGAATAATTACTGGTATGTGATTTACATATTGTAACGTGAAACGTTTCTTTTTAAAAATAATTATGGAGTTAACCCTATGATATACATTTTATAACTTCTTATAAGGTCTTTCACTCTAACGAAGTTAAATTATATTTTGTAAAATCATTTAATATAAGGGTATTTTGGTCATTTAACTTATTTATTATTTATAAAAAAAGAAAATATAAATGTGAGTTACTTAAATATTATATATTTTTATAACCCATGCGTCCTATAATTTATTTTTGATCTTGCGGACCATATAACATGTACTATATAATTATTCTTAATTATACTAAGTTTAGACTATTGAAATTTGTTACAGTAAATATATATGATGATTATTGTTAGATTTCTAATTTCGAAAAAGAAATATTTACACAATAAACTTAATTAGAAGGTAAATCAAATAAAAACAGTACATGTATTATAAATTTATAAACTCAATTTTATGTTTTATTTTATATATATACTATATTATAAAACAGACATAAAAAACTATTAAAAACAAGTTTTAAAGTTTAATGTATCGTTATTTAATGTTAATTACTTAAAATCTCTTAAAAATAATCATTAAAGCTGTATGTACTACATTTAATGTTATTTATTAACTTTCAATCATTATCTTTAACCACATTAACTTCCCACTTTAACTGCCCTAAAATCACTCACAACTTAATTAAATATAAAATAAAAATCAAATTTCAAATATAAAAAATCTAAAATATATTAAAAAAATCTAACATAATATTTTATAAAAAAACATTTTATTATTAAACCAAAATAAATTACATTATATGTTGTATCTAAGTTTGTAATTGAGTTCAATTATTATGTTTTACTATCTTATATATCTTTATTCGATTATTATTGATGTATTTTAAATTTATAATTTATTGGAATAAGTTATAGTTTTATATTTTTAGAACCAATTTGATTTTTTGGTTGTCGTTTTTGTACTTTTATGCATTAAGTACTTTTTATTGATAGGCGTTACCTAAAGTTCAAAAATACAAATCATGATGCATGAGTACTGAAACACCCTAAAATTTCGGGTAATTTTAAAATTCGAAAATTTGGCAATATAACATTTGTATTTGGAGCTAACCACCCAAAATGGGTAAAAGTGTACGCGTTTACAAAACCTGTATGAGATGCATGGGAAATCGACAACAAACTAATCTAAACCAAAGCTATCTAGATTACATAGGTTGTCAACCCAACTCCAAAAATAATAAATTGTTTTAAACGCCAATACTCCAAATTATCTATCATCCAAAAATGCCCTCAAGAGACCACGCTCTTCACTCAACCCCTTGACGACCCGCCGCTAAGGGAACCTGTTATACACATCAGTTGAGAAAAAGTGTTAGCCTTAAAGCCTAGTGAGAACATACAGTTTATAATTCGAAGAAATATAGACAATTGTAATAAAATGAAATCTTTGCAAAAGAGTTGAGTTTACAATTGAAATCTTTGCCACGTAAGGACTGTTCGATCCAAAATTCATCTTGCGATGACGGGGGATACCCGTTTTACCAAGGATTGTGGCGGAACACCGAGTAAGCCACAATCCGAGTTATGAGCTAAATACTTGGAATCCATGGTCACGAACAACGCCGGTCCGTACTAAGATGTGGGGGAGGGCACCCGAGGAAACCAAGTCATACTCGTTCACTAGGACTACATTATGATCCATGACTAGTAACCGGTCTCACATAACCGTACCAAAGGGCCTCCGAGGATCAAATGCATCCATAGCTACAATGGGGAAAAACATCCCAAAAATATATAAACCGACTCAATACCTAGGGATCCACTAATAATAGTCTAGACTTGTCACAATTTCATTTGTGACTAACCAAAGCTAAACATATAGCTCCCGATAACATTTATATCCAAAAATGCATTTTCAAATAACTGCTGATAAGAATGTAAATCATGAAATAGGGTTATATACATTCTTTCAAGTATCTCACCAAAATGTGTATGTAGTACTTTGTTTAATTCATAAAAGTGGAACCCTTCCTTTTTGTTGAAAATGATAAGAAACCCTCAAATTTCCCAAAAACTCAAGTTAGGTCAAATGTGCAAATATTTATTCAAAATCAAGGAGATATAGAGAGGAATTCAAAATGTAAGTTTTGACATGTATAAGGTTTAGAAAATGATAGTAGGAACTCACCAAGTGGGTTTTTGAAGAAAACCCAAAACCCTAGATTTTTACCCTTTGGAGAAGATGAAGATGGAGGAGATGGTTTGAAGCTCCCTACTTGATGAATAATGAAGGAACACTTGGACCACAAGATTGATTGCCTTGAAGAATCTTGAAGTAACAATAAATGCCCTAAAAATCGCCTAAAAGAGAGAGAGTTTTGAGTTGGTGAAAAGAGTTATGAGAAAAGAATAAGAAAGAAGGTCATTTAACTCACTGGTACCCGACCGCGATCTTGCCATGCGATAGTGACATTATCACTATCGCGAGGCACTCTCGCATGGATTGTATCGAGAGTTGGTACCTCCCCGGCGATTGTGCCACGCGATAGTGACATGTGTCACTATCGCGAGTCACTCTCGCACCATTTGTACCGAAGCCCACAAATGACCAAAACTCGAGTTTTTCGCATGGGTCGATTTAAGGTTCGAAATCACAACACATTTCGCCCAAAAATATAGACTGAAGACGGAGAAAAGACTAACGAAGGACGGGAACTTACATTGTGAAAATACCAGGTGTTACAACTTACAAGTACAAATTTCTAAAGTTATATGCTTGAATTAATAACTACAAACGTACTTGCGCAATGCAGCTATATATTATTAATTCTAAATTAAACAATTTTATATAAATAAAAAATCATTATCACTCTCTCAAAAGCATCCAAAATCGTAATGTAAATCGACAAAAAATAGAAAATAAAATGAAACATTAAAATCGTGATGTATCTCGCTGTATTGCGCGAGTACGCTTCTAGTATGATACAATTCAATGTTGTTTAATTCACTGATTTTACCATTATTAAAGAAGGGAAGGTTGATATTGTAATGAACGTAAAAAATGATTACAATAAAAGACTAGTCAATCATTTACTTATAAATCGCATAGTATATTGTGGTGTTATTGATGTCAGTTCTTTTTTAAGGTATGTTGTATTATGTTTCTTTAGTTTATGGTTAAAACTTTGTTGTTTTCATTGGAATATATATATATATATATATATATATATATATATATATATATGAAATTGAGAGGGAATACTGAAAGTTGTGTTGGTAACTTCTAAATTGTTGCAACGGGTAAACCGAAAATGAACCAATAGAATGCGTATGGTCGGTCTCGAGCCTAGGCTCATATGTCGGTATGTATGTGTGTATACACAGAGCTCTTCAATCCCACCATTTTCGAAGTAAACTAAACTAAATAACGTAAGTCATTGGAAGAAACTGGACGGTTTTGGTTCCATTCCATAGCCTAAGTAAGGGGTTGTTTACCCAAATACTTACCCGAAAAGCGTTTTCCGGTAAAAATGAACACTCTAACTTACTTTACCGAGTAAGATTGTAATCCATCAAAAAGCTATCGCGTGCAACAATTTACCCAGTAATCACTTGTCGGGTAAAAGACGTCACCTTCACTTACCGGGTAAGATTCTCAGCACTCGATGTTCATCCGATAAAACGAGTCAATAAGCACGTATCAAAATAATCATTTAATAAACGGCCCCTAAATACCCTTAAGGCCCATACCTTCCTGGGCCTAGGCATGAAAGCCTTATTTTAGTAAGCAAAATAAAAGAAATAAATGGTCCTTCATCTATATCTAAACTATATTACAAAGCACGGATAAAAAACTCTTAAATATAAATTATTTGGCACAAGGTACCATCATTTTATGCAAAATTTTAAAAATCTTTTAATTTACAAGTATCAAAGCACAAGATACATATTACTACTGCAGGTTTCTAACACCCACCAATTTTGTATGTACAAGACATTCTTTTTATGCAAACATTTCCATGTATCACCATTTAATTAATATATTATATTACTATAAATTTGTTTTAATTATATTATTAAATATGTAATTGGTTATTTTTCTAGATGTCATTAAAATATATAAAATAATCATTAAATTATAACAAAATACTTAAATTTTTTTATATAAAAAACATTATATTATTAAGCCTAAAATGAAACATTAAAATTATGATATATCTCGCTGCATTGCGTGAGTACGCTTCGAGTAGTTCATAATATGAGAATGGATTTTGGGTGTGATTGTGTGAAAATATGTATGATTTGGGCCTTAAAAGAGCCTAATCGGGCTTTTTCGGGTTTTATCCCAAAAAAATTTGAAGTTAATTACTAAGTTATAATTTTAAATTATAAAAAAATAATAAATAAAATTGTATTTAAAACAATACTCATTCGTACTTTGCTTACAACGAAGTCAAATCATTCGGATTTTGAAAAGTTCGATCTTGAAAGGGGCTTGAAAACGGTTTTATTATTCGTTTTGTGATCATTCAATTATTTCTTGCTTATCATTGGGTTTCTTATTCACCTTTCGGAACAATTTTTGTAACTTCTTACTGGTGGTATCTGGAGCCGTAAATTCTTGTAAACATTTCCCCAAACTTGCAAAAAAAAGCTTCGACTTTTGGGTCGGGCTCTTGCCTTGAGACTTTTTTATGCGTCACTGTTTTAAACAAAGAGTAAACAACATTTTTAATCAAATTTAAAGATCATTCATATGTTTTTATCATAAATAAACTTTGAATATCCTTATATAGGTATGGGCCAGATAATCAACTACCTAGGTTCGGATATAAAAATGGACCATCAATGGACACGTTTACACGGTGTACTCGAAATTGGGAAGAAAACAAGAAACAATTATGTATTTTGAGAACGAAGGGAAGGGTAAGAACTACAAAAGCATCTCCAACAGTTTCCCCAAAATTTCTTTAAAATGGAGAATTAAGAGTCAAAATCTCTAAAAAAAATTGCATCCATCTCCAACAGTTTCCCCATTTTGAAGATGAAATCAATGATTGTATTATTAAAATAGTCTATATATTTACTAAAATATTATTTCTATTACCTAAACATTTTATTTCAAAGTTTCTCATAGGTGGAATATAATAAAAAAATAATTTATCTCTCTTGGTAATCATTTTTTGGGATATCTCTAAATTTGGAGAAAATTACACCCTCTCTCCTATTTTCTCCATTTTTGAGAAAGTTTTAGATAAGTTGTTGGAGCCAAAAATTGCTCAAAATCTCTATTTTCTCCATTTTGGAGAAGCTGTTGGAGATGCTCTAAGGAAATAACATAAATTTTTATGTTCTTTAGTAGAAAATGAATGATGTCAATTTTACAAATCTACCATTATTTATTTTACGATGAATTATAATTTGATTGACAATATTTGTACTTTTCTAAATACTTATGTGTCATTATTTTTTCTTTTCCATTACTTTCCTTGTATTCATAAAAAAAACACTCAGTCATTTGGGTTGTGACATATTGATTAAGTGCTAGGAAATGTACTGAAAAATCTCGTCTATTACGGTTCAAATTCGAGCGTTGTCAAAACCCTTGTGGTATAGGGTTCTTCTGCAATGACTACAAACCATGCGTGATCAGCTAAAAGATTGGTCGATGACTCGATGCGCGTAATTTACGTTGGAAACCGACTGTCATCTAAACTATAGCCAGAAAAAAACATAGTGTCGTTTTTTATACGCGACGACATGATGTTAAAATTTTTATAAAATAGTGTTTCAAAATAATTATTTGAAAACTATTTAATTCCCAATTCTTCTAGAACACCAAAAACAATTTCGTAATGCTGACGTCATAAATGACGTCAGCCGATGTTAGGACAACCTTGACAAATCAGTTCATTATATTTGGCTTTTTGTCCTTTTCGGTTGGACAAAATTTAGGCTCAGATATACACTTTTTACCCCTCAACTTTAAACTTATTACATATTCAGTCTCTTCTTTTTCAAGTACTGTTAAAATAAATCCTGTGAACTCTTAAAGTTTTGCGATATCAATTGCATGCCTTAACAAAATAATTTATTTGTTAGGGATTGTTTGTTTACCTCTTAATGGTTCAATTAAGAGACAACCTTTGAATTGTTAAGAGTTCAATCTTGTTTGGTAAAAAAATTGTCTGTCTCTTAATGGTTTTAAAACTCTCTGAATGATTTTGTATCATGAGTGTTCCTTAACCATTCAGCTCCTAATTTCATTCTGAATAATTATCAAACAAACATATTTCATTTTTCACTATATTATAAGAGCCACTTAATTATTCTAACCACTTAATCATTCTGCACCAAACCATTCAGGAACTGTCAAACGACTAATTAATCTTCTTCACAATGGATGACGGATGTCGTAAGTAGACCAGTATTTAAAAATAATTTTTTAAACGATTAAATAATATCATATATAGTTGGATTTAGGTATTTGAACTTATAATAATCAGATTTAGGGATTGTTTGATTGCTTTTTCATTAAGTTTTATGTGGATAAAGTTGTATTCGTAGATTAATTTGTGTGTATAGGTTGAAAGGTTTTAGTTTGGTAATTTTTTTCATAAATGGAAGAAACGTGTGTTTTGATTGGGAGGATGGGTTTAGAAAAAAAAAAAACTTGACTTTCTGCATAGACTCTATCTATATTGTTAATGAATAAGTCGTTTTATATATCATTAAGTCACTCCTAAACCGTTATGTATAGCTTACCGAATAAGTTGTAAATTTCATTAAACTCATTAAGTTGTTAATGAACAGATCTTTAATATAATAAATCAACGTGCAAATAATTATTGTAATAAAATTGAATTTTAAGAAACAAGTACGAATATACTTAATAATACTCAAATATCTAGACACCCTTGAAAACAAAGACAGCTTTGTCTTTTTCATCACTTGACCTTTGTGACTGAATAAAATGATGAGACATTATGCTCCATTATACCTATAACCAGTTGATTACTCTCTAATCTTCGGAACCAAAAAAATAAAATCGAGATAGATAGATAAATATATTGAAATTATGAACCAGGATTCAAGTTTTTATTTTCAAAATAAAGATTGAATCATGATATATTATATTGAGACAACTCCTTGAAACTGATTGATTGAAAATGGGAAATGATATTTTATTACTGTTATTGAAGTATCAATAAGAGGTTCGAAATTAAATGTCTATAAAAGAGAACTAGAAGCGTACTGACACAATGCGGTGAGATACATCACGATTTTAATGTTTCCTTTTATTTTTTTGATTTTTGTCGATTTACAATACGATTTTGGATGACTTTGAAAGAGTGATAATTGTTTTTATAAAAAAAATTATTATCTTATATATTTTAAATTATTTATATTTAAATTGAGATATTTATCCTGTTTTGATTATGTTTATCAGTTAGTTATGAATTCAAACATATAGTTTTAGAAAATTGTAATCATGATTCATGCATCATGACTTGTAATATTGAACTTTAAGTAGTGTATCAATAAACAATATTTAATGTATAAAAGCTTTTTTTAACAGTTTTCTTCGATAGTTTAATAATAGTGTTATTTATTGTAAGTTTAATAATATAATATAATTTTTTATAAAATAAACATTATATATTTTGTTATAGTTTCTTAACTATATTTTAGTTAATCTTTAATGGTTGTTTTTAAAATATTTTAAGTAATTAGCATTAAATATCAGTACATTAAGCTTTAACAATTGTTTTTAAGAGTTTTTTTTATAAATGTTTTATAATATAGTATAGATAAATATAGAGGGGGCTAAATAAATATAAAAATTCATTGTTAAGTAGTTGGCAAGATTGCGTTAAAAAATATTTTCTTGTTAAATGTTTATCTATATTTAATAGTTATTTGGGTAAAAAGTTGATTACTGACAGCTCCTAACTAGCCTCAAACATGAAGCCCGCTTGCAAATGTACCAATGTAAGGATCATTTTTTGACTCATCCAACAACTGAGGCTAGCAATGAGGTTAGGAACGAACTCGGGACCTATCTTATATTTGAGAGGAGTTGTCTTGTACCCTTTTCAAATGAGCAACACGTTAAAAGCTCATATTTAATAATTATTAGAATTCAAACAAATTACATTTTTATATTATTTATAATTACATTTATATAATTTCATTTAATTATAAAGTACTTAATTAAATTAGTTAACTAAAGTTAAGGTAATTAGATTTTTTAGACTTATATTATTTGCTTTTAAAAATCCAAATCCAAATAACTTATTTATTTATTTATTATTAAACACATCAAAACTCAAAAGGATGGAGTCTAGGTATTTTTATTGTTGTCTAATAATTATTTTATATGTAAAAACATTAGTTTGGAATAGAGTTAGGAGGGGGAGGGAGGGGGGGCTTGGCACTAGATGTGGCAAAAATTGACACGACACGCTAATCCGACACGAAATAAACGGGTTTATATAATACATTTCAACACGTTTAAGTAAACGGGTTGACACAATATGACACGAAAATTAAACGGGTAAGGTCAGAGTCAAAAATTTTAACTCGAAAATGACCCGAATAACCCGTTTATATATAGAGAGAGAGGGAGAGAGAGAGAGACCTTCATATACAAACCATACAAATAGTGCAACCCTTACAAACTCATCTTGACCATTAATTATTTAATCTAAGGGTCAAGATTAGATTGGGTAGAAAATGTAAATGTGACAAACTAGGTTTCCATAACTGAAATTCACATAGGCAGGTAAGGGTAATATAGGAATCTTGAATATATTATTGTTATTGGATAATAAGAAAAATAATTATTTAATTCCTAAAATATAGAAGATTTCTTTTTTGAAAAAAAATCAACAAAGTCGTTTTTTAATCTACAAAATCAACAAAATCGTTTTTTAATATACAAAATCAACAAAATCGTTTTTTAATATACAAAATCAACAAAATCGTTTTAATCTAAATAAAATCGAGATTCAAGTTTGCATATGTTATTCACATAATTCGATTGAAGCAAATATTTTTTCATAGGTATAATATCATATATGAATGATCATAAATGACTTTGTGCATATATGAATGTTCATATATGCACATGTGCGTATATGAATGGTGATAGATGATGGTGTCCATATGTGCATGATCTATCAAATCTAGACTTTTTTTGCATATAAGAAACTTAGCATATGTGCATGACCTTCCACAACTAATAACATATGTGCATGTTCATTCGTGATTCAGTGCATATATGAATGTTCATACATGCATGACTTTATTAATTCAAATATCAACTTGATAACAATATCCACGGAAAAATAAAATAGCAAATTATATATATTGAATGTTTTGATTAATCAACAATGAATCATTACATATAACAAATAACTTTGTTCCTCGATATGTTCTTCTACAATGCATATATGCAATACCTAAAAAGACATTAAAAAACACTATATTACAATTGTCGTCATCCACGTTAGCTTCATCGACAACGTTCTTTCCGATGGTGGTGTCCTCCTCATGCATCTCACAAGAAGAAAATTCTGCATTATTATTCTCGAGTGTGATATGTTCGTCAACTATGTGCTTTCCTCTTTGATATTCATCGTCATCGACTTTATCACTTTCACACACCATGCTTTCATAATCTTGCTTCAATCGAATTCTTTGAAGAACATATGTAACTTGAAACTTGATTTTATAAAGATTAAAACGATTTTGTTGATTTTGTATATTAAAAAACGGTTGTCTTGATTTGTTAGATAATGAAAAACGATTTTGTTGATTTTGTATATTAAAAAACGGTTGTCTTGATTTGTTAGATAATGAAAAACGATTTTGTTGATTTTTTTGAAAAAAGAAATCTTCTATATTTTATGAATTAATTAAGTACTTTCCTTATTATCCAATAACATTAATCTATTATTTAAATAAAATTATTTTGTAAATTACATTGGTATCCCTAGATATTAATAAAATAAAATAAAATAAGAAAATTAATCTTGAATAGATCAACGGTCCAGATTGGTTTGCAATGGGTGTAGAAATTGAAGGGTTTGCATTTGATTTGCCTATATATAGGCTAAGGATAATTTACAACTCATGTAAATCTTACAATCCATGCAACTCACGTATTAACCGTTGGATTCATGATAAACGGTTATTTTATTTTTGTTTTTTTGATTTTTTTAATTGAAAATATTGGATCCACATGTATTGTAACCGTTGACCATTAATCCAACGGTTAAGATGTGGGTTGCATTGGTTGTAAGATTTTCATGGGTTGTAAATTAAACTACCCCTATATATATTATAAGTTTTCTTTTTAATGTTTTGTATTTTTAATGTTTTAGATTTGGTTAAAACTTATAAGTATGAATCATAAAATTTGATTTTCTAATGCTTTCATTTGAATTTTGGATTTGTATTTTTTTGTGAATTTTCGATTTTTAATTTTTAGTTTTATAAATGTTAAACGGGTTAAACGAGTTAGGCGGGTCGTGTCGGGTTAAGGTTGGGATTTTCTGACCCGTTTATTAAACGGGTCGGTTAGAGTTAGACACTTTCAACCCGTTTAACTTTGAACCTGACACGACACGACACATTTATAAGGTCTACTTGGCACCACCTTGTCCCCCCATTAGCTACCCTACTGATTGTTAAAAAAAAACAATAAATTAAGTAACAATATCATAAAATCAATTATGGTTGAGTAAAAAACAAAAAAAAAATCAATAAAATAACAAAAATGCCCCTCATTAGAACAAAGTTTTTAACGATCATTACAGGGAGGAACCACGTCCGGACGTTTTTGGAAATCACGATGACCATCTTATAATTTTAAAACCGCAAAAATCAAGAATGTTATTGTCAACAAACCATAGAGGTTGTTTAATTAATGTTGTAATCCTTATAATGAAAACATTAGAGCATCTCCAACAACTTCTCCGATATAGAGAAAATGAAGAAATTTTGGATTTTAAGCTAATAGTTTGCTTCAACAGATTTCCCAAAACTATATTTAAAATGGAGAAAGTAGGAGAAAAAAGAGTTTTTTCTCCAAATATGAAGATCACCCCAAAAATAATTACCAAATAAGAAGAGCGATAGGAAACTTTGAAAATAAATATGTAGAATGAGAAATAGTATTTTAACAAATGAATGTAATATTTTAATATTATAATAAATGTTGGATTCTCTAAAATGGGGGAATCTGTTAGAGATGTATTTTTTTTTTAGAGATTTTGACTTTTAATTCTTCATTTTACAGAAATTTTGGGGAATATGTTATAAATGGTTCTCCAAATTGGAGAAATAAAAAGTGAAAATCTCAAAAAAAAAAATCACCTTCATCTCCAACATATTTTCTATTTTGGAGATTACATAATTAATTGTATTATTAAAATATTCAATACAACTCATAAAATATTATTTATATTTTTTACACATTTAATTTAAATCAATTTCATTGGTAAAATGAATAAAAAATAATTTATCTCTTGTATGTAATCATTTTTGGAGATATATTTTCAAATTTAGAGATTTCATCATCTCTCTCATACTTTCTTTATTTTGGAGGATCTTTTGAAACAAAAAACATCCAAAATCTCCATTTTGAAAAGTCGTTGGAGATGCTCTTATAGGTCTATCAAAGTTAAACCTAACTTTAAAAAAATAGTATTTTAATGTTCAAAATATTAAGGAATTATCCTCTATAATCCACTTGTATAAGACCATCTCCAACCCATAATACCAAAAACACTAAAATTAGTGGGACCCTTGACAGTAAAAAAAAATTCAACTCCAACCATACTTCAAAAAAACACACCAAATCTTATAAAACCATATAAAAAACATTTTTCATCATTATTAATAATATTATTACAAATAATATAATGATATTATTAAAAAAAAAGGATTAGTGGTGGGTCATCCCCTTTTTGAAAGGTGAATAGTATGACATCAAATTTGGTGTTTTTTTCTTAAAAAAAAATTGAAACTGCAAAAAAAATTAGTGTTTGAAGTATGGTTGGATTTCACCATATTTGCAGTATGGTTGGAGATGCTCTAAAATGTAAGTAATTAGTAAAGATAGGAAAGTGGGGTCCACATTCAACTAAGAAGGCACAATAAATATTTTGTTAGAATTCAATGATTATTTTATATATTTTAATGACATCTAGAAAAAAATAACCAATTACATATTTAATAATATAATATATTAATTAATAGAAGGATATGCACATATCAAATTGGTGTATGTTAGAAGTCTGCAGTAGTATTATGTATCTTGTGCTTTGATACGTGTAAATTAAGAGATTTTTAAAATCTTGTATAAAATGATGGTACCTTGTGCCTAGTAATTTGTATTTAAGAGTTTTTTATCCGTGCTTTATAATATAGTATAGATATAGATTATTTCTCTCATATAAACAATTCATTTCAAAGTTTCTCAATGGTGGAATATAATAAAAAATAATTTTTCTCTCTTGGTAATCATTTTTTTGGATATCTCCAAATTTGGAGAAAAATGTATGTCTCTCTCCTACTTTCTCCATTTTGGAGAAAGTTTTGAGGAAGCTGTTGGATCTTATTTTACACCCAAAATTTCAATTTGCTTCATTTTCTCCAAAATTAAGAAGCTTTTGGAGAGCATCTCCAACAGCTTTGCTAAAATAGAAAAACACATATTTTTGTTCTCTAAACATCTTCAACAACTTTGCTATCTTGTTTGCTATAATAGAAAAAACTTGAAAATTTTCTAAGTTTAGATAATTCACTAAAACTTGATGGTAGAAGAGAGAAATGATTATTTTATTCAATCCCACTAATGAGATTCAATTTTTATCATTTTATTTTAAGTTTTTTTTTTAAAAAGTGTATTGAGATGATAAATTAGAGAATATTATAATATTATAAATTGTTTTAATATCTCTAAAATAACAAATCTATTGGAGTTGAATGTAATACATTTAGAGATTTTCACTTTTAATTTTCTATTTTAGAAAAATTATAGAAAAACTGTTGGAGATGCTCTAAGATCCAAACCGGCTGAACCGCTATCAAAGTCAGTGAACCGGGCCCACAAACCTTTTTGTGTTTGCAAGCCGACGGTCCTTCAAGGCATTGCACGATCAAGCAGCAGTATTTGTGGGACCTACCATACCTCCTACATAACACATCAATAATACACTTACCTTATATTTTATAAAATTTGGATTAAAATAATTTTTAGAGTAAACTACGATTTTCGTCCCTGTGGTTTACTGTCTATAACTATTTTCATCCTTGGTCTTTAAAAACTGCTTTTTTCGTCCTTAAAGTTTTCATTTCATTTCTCTTTTCGTCCCTTGAGCTAACTCTGTTTAAAAAACTCAGTTATATGAAGGGTATTTTTGTCTTTTTATTATTTAATCTATTTTCTTATACAAATTTTAGAACTCTGTCAGGTAATAACAAAATCCATGTGAGATATTCCATTAAAAAATTAAAACCAACCCTACCCCAAGAACAACCTGCGTATGATAATGAAATTAGTGAAACCACAAGTTAAGAACATTCTAACCAAAAAAATTAATGATCCAATATTAGTAAAAAAAAAATCACTTCAATCCAGAGGTTACAAGTCAAATTCAAAAAACAAACAAACCATGAATTAAGAACATTCAACTAAAAAACTAAAGAACATTGGATCTATAAATTTGGGCATTTAAACTTCTATAAATAACAATGGAAAAACATTCGGAGAAAATTGATGCCTACAACTGGTTTGGTTTGTCGTCAACAGCTTTTTCCAGTTACCTGCTCTGTAAATTTTAAGCCTAAGATTTGCAGAAGATCTCATTGTTCTCCTTCCCCAATTTCTTCTCTTGACCCTCTTGCACCACTGTAATCATCAAGAACCTACTCTTACCATCACACCAGTGCCAAAATCTGGATCGGTTCATCATCACTACATTGTACCACTGTCCATGAAAACCCAAAGCTTTCACATTGTATTTTCATTTTGCAAAAGAACCTGGAAGTGTAAAAGCTTCCAAAAACCAAAGCTTTAACACTTCCAAAAGCTGTTGGAGATGCTTTAAGGTATTGCACTAAAATCAATTTCCAGGTTTCCAAACTGGTTGTGATCATTAACAAGCTCTAGTAACCAATTTCTTTATACATATTCATTAATAAAAACAAACTCTTTAGTTATATTCTTAATCAATAAATGGTCCAAACTCTTAAACCCCTAATTAAAAAAAATGTCGGTCATTGTGCCTATTGTAGGTATTCTTTGAAAAGTATGCCCATACTCCATTTCTTTTGAAAATAACAAAAAGATAAGAGTAGTTTGTTAGTTTATCAGGGGCGAGGAGGAGACACTAACAGATGGTCGAACATCGATAACAAAAACCAAAGACAAAATCGAGAAAATGATTGAACATCAAGATCATAATTGTGTAATTTGGGGCCTGAGCAGTGGGGTGGAGGAAGAAGACGGGTAGGCCGGTCGGTCGATCGAGAGAGAGAGAGAGAGAGAGAGAGAGAGATAAGAAACCTGGGGAAGGTGTGGCGATGGTGAAAGCAGCAGACGATAGAGATTGATTGGTTGCAGTCGGCTGGAGGTGGTGGAGATGTTCACCGGAGATGGAAGAATAACGCAAGGAGGAAGCAGGCCAAAGGGGAGAGAGGGTCGTCTGGTTATAATTAGGGTTTTCAACTTTTTATATCTAATATACTTGATACCTTTAAATTTTTAATAGAAATAAATTAAAATGTAGATAGACAAAACTACCCCTAACTCAATGGAAACTTTCTAACACCGTTAGCCTTAGGGACAAAAAAGGAAACGAAATGGAAACCATAAGGACGAAAAAAACAGTTTTTAAAGATCAGGGACGAAAATCGTTATGAAAACCATAGGGACGAAAATCGTAGTTTACTCTAATTTTTAGTTAGAAATATTTTAATTTAAATATATACTATGATTTTAGGCAAATTTGAATTTGAATTTCTTATTTATTATTTTGATGATAATAATCACATAGTGATAGAATTTGTTTTAGTAAGTTATAAAGTATGTAATTTTGTTAAATATTAAAAAATACAGTGATTATTTGTTATTTGATTATTTAAGACCATAAATTTGAGCATCACCGATTATGAGGACAAAACATTTTGTGTCTGTTAGCAGCATCACTATAATTTACAAAATGCCCTATGAGGATGATGTGTGTGTATGATAGAAAACGAAAATAAATTGTCAAATGGTACATTACATCATTAAACTTAAAAAAAGTTACATTGTTATTAAACCTAAATTAAATTATAATAAAAATATGAATTAAACAAATTTTACATAGGTTTTGGGTTGGAGAAGACACAGTCATTGAGATGCGATGCATGTTAAGGGATCTTTATTTTATGCTTATATAATAAAAATAATTTTTATAATATAACTTTTATTTATTTAAATTAGAAAATGAAAAAGTTATAAATGATCGAAATGTCATTTACTTAACGGTCAGGAGCTAACAACTTTTAGTTTCGAGGACCAAAACGTTACGCAAATACAAAATCGAAAGTCTATTTTGGAACCAACAAATTATGGGGACTAAATCCAAGAGGAAAATAAAACTATAGGGACCAAATCTGTAACTCTACAAACATAGAAAAAAAAAAGATAAAAGCTCAAGGACCAAATCTGTAATTTACTAAAAACCTGAAGGATCAAATATGTAAGTTACTGTTCATGAACAGTATAATATAATAGTGTGCATGATTTATTATTATTATTATTATTATTATTATTATTATTATTGTTGTTGTTGTTTCATAAGTAATTATCTAGTTTCGATATTATTCCAATAAAATAATGGAAGTGAAGAAAACAAGGGTTTTAGATATTTTATAAAAGTTAAACAAAATGAGAAAAAAATGACTGAAATTCTCAATAATTAGAAAATTATCAAAAAAAGTAGAAGTGTACTCGCGTAATGCAGCGAGATACATCACGATTTTAATGTTTCATTTTATTTTTTGTTTTTTTGTCGATTTACAGTACGATTTTGGATGGTTTTGAGAAAATGATAATGTTTTTTTTTAATTTGTTTAATTCAGGCTTAATAATATAATGTTTTTTATATAAAAAAAATTAAGTATTTTGTTAGAATTCAATGATTATCTTATATATTTTAATGACATCTAGAAAAAATAACCAATTATGTAACACCCTAAAAATAGGGATAACAAAAATCCGAAAAACTGACATGAGGTATACTAAAATTGCCATAGCAAGAGCCTCCCAAAAATGGGGAATATATAAATAACCTGTTTAATCACAATTTGTAATTTTAACGGACAATAAAATAACAACCTACTAATCTAATTTCTACATCTAGAAAAGAGATTACAAAAGGGTTGTCATCTATAAGCCCAACGGTTCAATCCCAAAAGAAGTAGCGTCTAAGTGCAAAATCCCCAAGCTCTCACCCAAAGCATCTAAACCTACTTAGGAATGGCGCCGCTAGAACCTGAGATACACATCAACACCAAACAAGTGTTAGGCCAAAAAGCCTAGTGAGTTAAACAATAATAAGCATGCATGAACAGTTACAGTTCTTATCAGCAGTTAATCTAGTGTTCAATATATGTGGAGTCATTAGGGGAGACCCAAAGCACCAATCAAGTCACACCCAATAGTCGATATACCTTGATGCCCTTAACAAGGAACACCCCAAAGGCCCGACACACCCGAAGACTATCGCTAAGAAAATTCCCCGAATGGCGGAGGTCTAGGCACATACCATCACAATGGCGCCTAAGACTACATCCTCCTAGTGTACTGACTTGGTTCGTCCACATGACGCATATAGGAGGTCCTTTAGGTGTATTTTAACCCAACATATCTCAATACCAACTACGAATACAATATTACCATCCTATCCTCATGCAGTTCAACAAAAGACCCAAGTGACACTTATATTCATCATGCATATAAATATGTCACCAAAGTGGTATTCCAAATAGAACCATCATAATACCCATACAATAATACATTTAGCATATCAAGGTACTCACATTATGTATCCATGAGAAAAGCCCCAAATAAGGGTACATATAACATACTTTATGGCATATCATCAATATCCATTTCTCCAACCATTTCCACAAAGAAACCCCAAATACCTGAACACATAGAGATAAAATAGTAACAAATAAGAGTATATGATGTGTATCTAGTTTTGACAAAGATTAGTAAACTCACAATCTAGGTTTTGTACCAAAACCTAGAAAAGATGAAAACCTTAGATGATAAAGACGAGACTTGATGTAGGAGGGGAGTGACTTTGATGAGGATCTTCAATAAATACACTTGGATGAGACTTGATGATTCAAGAATCACCCCAACAACCCCAAACCCTAGCAATAAATGTGTGTGTGTTTGAAACCCCCAAAAATCGCCCAAAAGAGAGTTCTCCCGTTTTTTGTAAAAGTGCTAAGTGAGAAGTGAAGTTGCCAAGGTGTTTTAAATCCACCAGACCCCGCGGACGATAGTGTCCGGCGATAGTGCCATGGGCACTATCGCATGTCACAATCGCGAAGGTTCCCACCCCCACGGTACAAGCTCGGCGATAGTGCCAAGGCACAATCGCGAAGGTTCCCACCCCCACGGTACAAGCTCGGCGATAGTGCCAAGGCACAATCGCGTGGCACAGTCGCTGGCATCCCTCAGCCCACGGTACGTCCTTGGCGATAGCTCGCGCCTCCGGCGATAGTGCCAGTGGCACAATTGCCAGGCACAATCACGCCAACCCAAAACAGCCCGAAACTTAACCAAATTCGATAGCGAGCGCGAGGTTTGAACGATTAACAATGGTAATTCAATTATATGACGTTTCGACATAATGATGATCATAAAGGTGCGCACAAAGACACGTATTCTCACATAAGCGCAATTAATGTATTAAGAGAGACAAAATACTTATCTTAAGAATTTACGGGTGTTACAAATTACATATTTAATAATATAATTAAAACAAAGTTATAGTAATGTAATATATTAATTAATAGTGATACATGGAAAGGTCTGCATAAAAGAAATGTCCTGCACATACTAAATTGGTGGGTGTTAGAAGCCTGCAGTAGTAATATGTATCTTGTGCTTTGATACTTGTAAATTAAGAGACTTTTAAAATCTTGCATAAAATGGTGGTATCGTGTGCATAATAATTTGTATTTAATAGTTTTTTATCCGTGCTTTATAATCTATAATATATTATAAATATGACATAAAAACTCTTAAAAACAAGTCTTAAAACTTAATGTACTGCTGCTAATTACTTAAAAATCAGCCATAAAAGCTGTATGTACTACATTTAATGTTATTCATTAGTTTTCAATCATTATCTCTAACCATTTTAACTCTCCTAAAATCATTTTCCACTTTAACTCCCCTAAAATAACTCTCAGCATATTTTAAATATAAAAAATCTAAAATATAATTAAAAAATCTTACAGAATATTTTATAAAAAAAATTATATTATTAAACCAAAATAAATTACATTATATTATTAAGTCTAAATTAAACAAATTTATATAAAAAAATTATTATCACTCTCTCACAACCATCCAAAATCGTAATGTAAATCGACAAAAAACAGAAAATAAAATGAAATATTAAAATTGTGATGTATCTAGCTGCATTGCACGAGTACACTTCTAGTATAGTATAGATAGTATAAATATATTAAATACTTTTACTTAATTTGGAAGAGAGAGAAAGTTTAATATATAAAACTACCATTTTTATAAATAATGGAATTTTTTTATTTGAAAGGCAAAGCCTTAAATTAATAGGATCTAAAATTTAGAAAAAACTAATATCTAAATGTACTAAATTGTTATATTTTCATTTAAAACACGAGTTTTTAGTGAGAAAATTAATATAACAAAAAATTATTATAACCATACAAATTAATCATTCAAGCCACCTTGTAATTACACAAAGATCTTCAAATATTTAACAAGCATTCTTATTAGAGGTGATCATTTGTGGGTTTGGCCCGGGTTTGGGCCGGGCTTAACTTAATTTTTTTGTCCAACGAGCCTAATATAGCAACCCAAGCCCGTTTTTGCGGGCTTATGGACTTGCCCGTACCCGCCTTTATAAACGGGCCGGGCTTGTCCACGGGCTAGCGGACTTATTTTTTTACATGTGAAAAACAAAACTTATATAAAATCATAAGTTATGTAAAACCATTTAAATTGTGTAAGTTCTTTCGAGCATAAAATAAGACGTAAAATATATCAATGTACATAGCTTATGAAAAATAATTGTTTCACAATATATGAATCATGGACATTTTCTCTCTAATGAGTTATCAAATTTCAAAGTTCGAGTTTTTTCAATAACAAATATTCATCCACCTAATATTTACAAGATCGAAATTCGAGACGTACTATATAACACAACACATATTATATATGTTTGGGTGACGGTTGGTACAAAGCCACTGATAAATATTTTGAATAAAATGATTAAATTATTAATTATATAAAAACATTAATCAACTATAATAATATAACGGGCCGGGCGGGCTTGTCCGAGTTCTTTTTTTCATTGCCCAAGCCCGCCCATTAATTTTAGCAGTCCAACCCGAGCCCGCCCATTTTTTCGAGAATGATTGTCCAAGCCCGCTATTCTAACGAGTCGGGCGAGCCGAGTCTAGCGGGTTGTACCGCCCGTGAACAACTCTAATTCTTATACAATAGGATCAAAAAGCCCAAGCTCGAAGCCCAACCCAAAAAAGCCCTGTCCCAAACCTAAGCCTGGCCTTAAAGCTTAAACTTGTTGTCTTTTTTTTACAAAATCTGGTTAGAAAACCCGAGCCAGTAAACTCTCGTCTTAAAAAACCCTAAGGGGACGTTTGGTTCACATAATGGAATTTGATGTAATTGGAATCCATCGAAGGATTTTGACTTTGAAGGAATTAGAATGGAATTTGATCATGCGTTTGGTTGGTGTGAATTGGATGTAATTCCTTGATTTGTGGAATTCAATATAATTCAAATGATTCCATCATGATCAATAAGTGAACCAAACAAAGGAATTGAAATTTGGTCAAATGAATTATCCATTCCAATTCCTTCAAAATCCATGAACCAAACACCCCCCAAGGGTGTGTTTGGTTCAAAGAATGTGATGGAATCTGGTGGAATTGGAATGTTGAATTCCTTTGACCAGATTTAATTCATTTGTTTGGTTCAAGTTTTCAATGGATGAAATCTTTAAATTCCAATAAATTCCGTAGTTATAGGATTTGAACATTTTATCATAAAACCTAAGGATTTCAATTGAATTGAATCTCATATTTTGATAATTCCAAAGTTACTCTTTACTCCCAAACTAAACCCTACTGATATTGATTATCAGTAGACACCAACTCTCTCTCCCCCCTCTCTCTCTCTCTTTGTGCATCATTCGTGTGCTAAAATAATCAAAGCAATTTTAGTTAAAAATTAAACTATTTAATGACTATTTCATTAAAGTAATTTCTGTTTAAAAAAATTAATATAATCAAAAAGGGTATTTTGGTCATTTACCAAAATTTCATTCCAATTCCGAATCTACAATCTGTGAACCAAACAGAAAAATTTCAATTCATTTAACATATTCCATTCCAATTATGTCAACCAAACAGGTGGTCAAACCTGACAACATTTCATTCCAATTCTTTCAAAATCAAATTTTCTTTGACATATTCCATTCAATTCAAAAACATTATGCGAACCAAACGCCCCCTAAGAGTATCTTTAACGGAATCTTTAAAAGTCTCCAAAATGGAGAATCAAAGTTCAAAATCTTTAAAAAAAATTGTATTGAACTCCAAAATATTCTCCATTTTGGAGATTAAATCATTAATTATATTATTAAAATATTTAATAAAATATTAATCTCTCTCCCAAACATTTCTAGGTTCCTTATTGGCGGATTATAATAAAAAGAAATCATTTCTCTTTTATGGTAATCATTTTTGCAGAATTTTTTAAATTTGGAGAAATTCATATTCTTCCTCTCGGTTACTTTCTCCAAATTTAGAGTTAAAAATTGCCTAAAATCTAAATTTTCTCCATAGAGAGAAGCTATTGGAGTTGTTCTAAAAACCATGATCACCTCTTTCAAACCAAAGCCCAACGCGGTTCAATCCCGAAGAAACCCATGCTCTTTTTTGGTTGACTGAGAGCATCTTCAATGGAGGTTATTACAAGAACCTTCTTTTTACACTTTTTTGTGCCACATAATTTTCAACTCATCAATTTAAAAATTTATATAAAAGTTCACAATGGTAGTTCTTATAAGAGCATCTCCAATGCAAGGTTCTTATAAGCAAAAAGTGCAATGACTTATAAGAACTAGCATTGTGGAGAGTTCTTATAAGAAGCTAAAGCCCTATAGGTTCTTAAATAAGAACATTGGTTCTTACCATGAAGTTTGTGTGAAATGACAATTTCCTCATTTTTATTGATAGTTAAATTAAATATTTGATATGTATTTATAAACAAATAATAATTATTGATATTGACATGAGGTTCTTATTAGAACTACCATTGTGAACTTTTAGATAAAATTTTAAATTGATGAGTTTGAAATTAGGTGGCACCAAAAAGTGTAAAAAGGAGGTTTTTGTAAGAACCTCAATTGGAGATGCTGTAAGAACCTCATGTCAACATCAATAATTATTATATATTTATAAATAAATATCAAATATTTAATTTAACTACCAATAAAAATGAGGAAACTGTCATTTCACACAAATTTCATGGTAAGAACCAATGTTCTTAAATAAGAACTCAAAAGGAGTTAGGTTTTTAGAAGAACTTTTCACAATAGTAGTTCTTACAATACACTTCACTTTTTGCTTGCAAAAAACCTTGCATTGTAGATGCACCGAAAACAGGTTTAAAAGACCCGGACCCAACCCCAAAAATAAACTCTTTTCACTTGTTTTCAACCAAAAATCCTTATCAACCTTAAAATATGTATTTAAATTACTCATAAACATTATATTTAAAATTCCATTTTTTTTTTATCAATTTAAAAAAATGTTTCTATTTAAAAAAAATATCCAATAAAATAATACAAATATAAATATACACATAATAAATGGAAAACGAAAAAAACCCCCCGAATTAAATGCTAAAAACAGATTTACAAACGCGTTTTCTCAATGAACTCCCACTGTTCAATCTCTCTCCATGTTCTCTCTGCTCTTTTCCCAAACACCAATTTTAGGGTTAGGGTTTTGAACAAAACCCGTTTTCCACATCTCAGATCTTCAATTTAGCCTCTTCTTTTCTTCAATTCAATCATTCTTAGTGTTCCAGTAATGGATCATCTTCCAAAACCCCTAAATCTGCTATCAATTACAACTATCTGGATCGTCTTCACTTCATCTTGCTACTTCGCCGTTTCCGGCTCCGATTCCGACAAATCGGCGCTTCTCGAGTTTAAAACCTCGGTTTCGGATCCTTCTGGAGTGTTAATGAGCTGGAATTTGAGCAGTTCGGATTATTGTTCGTGGATCGGAGTCACGTGTGGATCGAATTCGAGAGTTGTGGCGATTAACATCACTGGTGGAGGTAACTCTGGTGTTTTTACTTGTTTTAAGTATGATCAGTTTCCTTTGTATGGATTTGGTGTGAGTAAGAATTGTGTGGATCGTAATGCGAAATTAGTTGGTAAGTTGTCGTCTGCGATCTCGAAGCTTTCGGAACTTAGGGTTTTATCGCTTCCTTTTAATGATTTGAGCGGTGAAATTCCTGATGAGATTTGGGGGATGGAGAAATTGGAAGTGATTGATCTCGAAGGGAATTTGATTTATGGGAGGTTGAAGGCTCATTTCAGTGGTTTGAGAAGTGTTAGGGTTTTCAATTTGGGGTTTAATCAGATATCGGGGGAGATACCAGATTCTGTATCGGAATTGAAGAACCTACAGGTGCTGAATCTTGCAGGTAATCGTGTGAATGGTTCGATTCCGAGATTTCTTGATGGATTTGGGAATTTGAGGGGGGTATATTTGTCATTTAATCAGTTTTCCGGGAACATTCCGGTTGAGATTGGGTATAACTGTGGTAATCTTGAGCATTTGGAACTTTCCGGGAATCTTTTGGTCGGAGGGATTCCGGCCAGTTTAGGGAACTGTAGTAAGTTGCAATCTCTTTTGTTGTATTCGAATTTGCTTCAAGAAGAAATCCCGATTGAACTTGGCCGGCTTGGATCGCTACAAGTTCTGGATCTTTCTAGAAACAGTCTCAGCGGTGCGATACCACCGGAGCTCGGAAACTGTTTGAATCTATCAATTCTTGTGTTCTCCAACTTGTTAAATCCGATTCCCGATGTTTCTTTTTCGGATGATGATTCTTTGCCGGCCCAATTGGCTCCTGAAGACGAGTTTAATTACTTTGAAGGTTCAGTGCCATCGGAAATCACCACGCTCCCAAAGCTGAAGCTGTTATGGGCACCGAGAACGACTTTAGAGGGGAAGTTTCCCAACAATTGGGGGTCGTGTGGAAGCTTAGAAATGGTGAATCTTGCCCAGAATCTTTTCACGGGTGAAATCTCGAAAGGGTTTGATATTTGCAAGAAGTTACGGTTTCTTGATTTGAGCTCGAACAAGTTGACCGGAGAGATCAGCGGTGAACTTCCTGTTTCTTGTATGCGGGTGTTTGATGTTAGCGATAATCGTCTTTCCGGTCCAATTCCTGCTTTCCGTTACAGTACTTGTGAACCTGTTAATCCATCCGTGGCATACCTTCGGTATTTTGGATCGAGAACCCTAACGCCGTTGTTTCCAAACGATCTTGGAGATCTTGCAATAATCCATAATATTGCTGGCAACAATTTTACTGGTGGGTTAGCTTCTATGCCGATCGGAATCACAGGGGAAAATACAGTTTATGCTTTTCTTGCTGGCGAAAACAAGCTTACTGGTAAGTTTCCGGGAATGCTATTTGAAAATTGTGTGAAATTGAAGGCGATGGTCGTTAATGTGAGTTCGAACGCGTTATCTGGTGAAATCCCGTCGGACATTGGTCAAACTTGCCGGAGTTTGACTTTCTTGGATGTCTCTGGGAATCATATATCTGGGACAATTCCTGTTAGTTTCGGGGAGTTGGGTTCGCTTGTTGCAGTGAATTTGAGTCGGAATATGTTAACCGGAGAGATACCGGTTTCTTTAAACAAAATTAAGGATCTCCGGAATCTTTCGTTGTCGGTTAACAAATTAATAGGCCCGATTCCTTCTGGTCTCGGAAAGGTGCGGTCTTTGGAAGTTCTTGAACTTTTCTCAAACTCTTTATCCGGGGAGATCCCGGAAGATCTTGTGAATCTCAGGAATTTAAAGGTTCTTTTGCTAAACAACAACAAGCTCTCCGGCCAGATTCCGGCGGGTTTGGCGAATGTGAAATCGATATCGAACTTCAACGTCTCGTTTAATAACTTATCGGGCCCGTTGCCGTTGAACGATGATTTGACGAAATGCAGCAGTTTATTAGGAAACCCGTATTTGGAATCGTGTAGGTGTAGGATATCTCCGACGACTTCATCTTACGATCAGCCCACGGGCGGTGATTTCGCTAATCTTTCAGGGTCTCCGGTGCCGCCACCGAAGGGGGGCCGAGGCTTCAATTCGATCGAGATTGCTTCCATAACGTCCGCCTCCGCTATATTCTCGGTTCTGCTTATGCTCATTGTTCTGTTCTTCTGTACCAAATGGCGGCCGAAATCCGGTGCTGGCGGTCGTGGGTCCGTCCGTAAGGAGGTTACGGTTTTCACCGACATTGGAGTACCGTTGACGTTCGAGAACGTGGTTCGGTCCACTGGCAGCTTCAATGCTAGCAACTGTATCGGAAATGGAGGTTTCGGAGCTACATATAAGGCGGAGATCTCACCGGGGTACTTGGTGGCGATCAAACGGCTAGCTGTGGGACGATTTCAGGGGGTGCAACAGTTCGATGCCGAGATCAAGACATTAGGGCGGCTCCGACACCCGAATCTTGTGACGCTAATCGGGTATCACGCTAGTGAAACCGAGATGTTCTTGATCTACAACTACTTGCCTGGCGGGAATTTGGAACGATTCATCCAAGAACGATCGATCCGGGCCGTCGATTGGCGAATCCTTCACAAAATTGCTCTCGATATCGCTCGAGCCCTCGCGTACCTCCACGACCAATGCGTTCCACGGGTCCTTCACCGTGACGTGAAGCCGAGCAACATTCTACTCGACGACGACTTCAACGCGTATTTGTCGGATTTCGGTTTGGCCCGGCTTTTGGGGACCTCCGAGACCCATGCCACCACCGGGGTCGCCGGAACTTTCGGGTACGTGGCGCCGGAATACGCGATGACGTGTCGAGTCTCCGATAAGGCAGACGTCTACAGTTACGGGGTGGTGTTGTTGGAGCTGATTTCCGATAAAAAAGCGTTGGACCCGTCGTTTTCGTCTTACGGAAACGGGTTCAACATCGTGGCGTGGGCGTGTATGCTTTTACGGCAGGGGCGGGCGAAGGAGTTTTTCACGGCGGGGTTGTGGGATGCAGGCCCGCACGACGATCTGGTGGAGGTGTTGCATTTGGCGGTGGTTTGTACGGTGGATTCGTTGTCGACTCGGCCGACGATGAAACAGGTGGTACGGAGGTTGAAACAACTGCAACCTCCGTCGTGTTAGGCGTTGTTGTTTTGTTTTGTTTTTTTTAGGTTTTGAAGGGTGTAAATTGTAGCATAGGTTTTGTTGGTGAAAATGATTTGATTATTATTATATACGTGTAACGATTCTCGTATTTTTACTCTATTAAGGAAAGTAAAAAATAGAGATATTGTTGGGGATCATTATATTCATCTTTAAAAATAATAGTTTTAATAAATATGTTTGTTTTTATGGTTGAAACAAAATGTTATTGAACGTTCACAAAACTTATAAATAAGTTGTTGGATGGAAAATGTAAAAAATGGTTTGATTTGTGTCGTTTACAACAATTTTGATTGAAAAAAACGTAAAATACGGGTATTGGGGATATGTTGATGGAGAATTTTCTCCAAGGGGTATTTGGGCTTGATACTTGTAGTGGTGGCATGACCAATACCAGCATTGTAGATCTGAAGCTAAAAGAACTGTTATAGCGTTTTTATTTATCAAACGCAATATCCTAATATCTATATTAGAGTAAACTCCAACTTTGGTCCCTGAGGTTTATTGATTTCTTTGAAAGAGGTTCCTATGGTTTACATCTCCAGGGTATGGATTTTGCTCTAAAAAAGGTCCCTGGACACTAACACCGTTAAAAACTCCGTTACATGCAGGGGCATTTTCGTCCAACCATATTTTTGTCCCCCTTTTGTAATATTCTTTTATTTTTTCTTATTCTTATATAAAATCATAAAATTTAGGGACCAAATATGTTAATAACTCTAATATATATATATATATATATATATATATATATATATATATATATATATATATATATATAAGTGTGTGTGCGTGTGATATGTATGTATGTATAATAGAAAACTCAATTCGCTTCCTTCGTTCTGCATCCACCGCCACCGCCATCGTCTCCTTCCCCACTCGTTTCTCGGCCACCACCATCCCATCCCCTTCGCCATTGGGTCACAAAATCAAACGAAGGTTATGAGTTCTGACTTTTATCAAAGTCGAAGGTACCTTTCATCGGAAAAAATGGTGATCACCGGTTGGATTTGAGTGTTTGACTAAGGTTACGAGTTTTGCACTTAGACTTTTCTCTCAAGAACCTATATTCGACTTTTCACTTCTCATGTTCTAATCACACTTCAAGGTAGGATTTTGATGTTGTAATATGTTGTTTCATAGTCGATTTATGATTCTTAACTAACTTCAATCATCAATTTCGATTATTAATCGCAAATGCTTGGTTCTTTGATCGACTGTTCATATTGACTGTTCATCTTCAAGAAATCCTTCGAACCGAGTTCTTCAATTCGTGGACTTGGAACTGTGAATCTGGACTAATCATGAACTTAAATGGTGAATTTGATATGGGAATCTTGTTTCAATTTCATATATAAACCTAACTTTTGGATTTAATCGTTGATTTTTGACTGACTTGGTTTTTTGATTGTTCGAACTTGACTGTGCTGTTGGACTGATTTTGGACTTAATCTCAATTCTGGGTTTGTTTTTGGTGGAAATTAATGATTAAAACATGTATAGAAAGTGTGTGGAGCAGGGGGAGTCGTTATCACCCATCGTCCTTGTGGTGGTAAACAAGTATATATATCCTTGAAATTTGATGGGTTTTTTAAAATCAAGGAAAAACAAAAAAATATGGTTTTGTTGTTTGTTTTTGGAGTTTTGATTGTGTTTCTGGTGTGGGATGGGTACAAACAGTTTGTTGGATTTTGGTGCCATTGATGAATGGAGGAGTTGTCACTGTTTTGAGTTTGGTGAATAGATTTCGTTGTCACTATTGTTGATTCATTAAAATGAAGAAGAAGGAGGACGAATGATGATGATGAAGAAGAAGAAGGAAGGAAGAATGAAGAAGAGACAAGAAATTTAGGAATTGGTCCCTATGTTTTTATGATTTTACACAATAAAAAGAAGAAACAAGAAAGAGTGCAAAAAGAGGATAAAAACATGGTTGGACAAAAATACCCCTGACACTAACGGACCATTTTGACGTCGTTAGGGGTCAGGGACCATTTCTAGAGCAAAATCCAAACCCTGGGGATGTAAACTTGAATTATGAAACCATAGGGACCTCTTTCAAAAAAATCAATAAACCTCAGGGACCAAAGTTGGAGTTTACTCTCTATATTATAAAGTACGGATAAAAAACTCTTAAATACAAATTGTTAGACACAAGCTACCATCATTTTATTCGAGATTTTAAAAATCTCTTAATTTATAAGTATCAAAGCACAAGATACATATTACTACTAGAGGCTTCTAACACCCACTAATTTGGTATGTGCAAAACCTTCCTTTTATACAGATCATTCCAAATATCACTATTAATTAATATGTTATATTACTATAAATTTGTTTTAATAATATTATTAAATATGTAATTTGTTATTTTTTCTAGATATCATTAAAATATATAGAATAATCATTAAATTCTAACAAAATACTTAATTTTTTTTATATAAAAAAATTATATTATTAAGCCTAAATTAAACAAATTTATAAAAAAAAATATTATCACTTTCTCAAAACCATTCAAAATCGTACTGTAAATCAACAAAAAATTAAAACGAAACATTAAAATCGTGATGTATTTCGTTGCATTGCGCGGGTATGCTTCTAGTTAGATTATAAAGCACGGATAAAAAATTCTTAAATACAAATTATTAGGCACAAAGTACCATCATTTTATGCAATATTTTAAAAATCTCTTAAGGGCGTTTGGTTCGCTGGATTCCGCTGGAATCTGGTGGAATTGGAATGGTCAATTCCATTGACCGAATTCCGTCGTGCTGTTTGGTTGCCAAGGGAATGGAATTGAATTCCATGAAATCCTTAGATCAAGGAATTGGTCATTCCATTTGAAAACTGAAGAAATTAAATTCCATTCCATCATGGTTTTTCAAAAATACAAAAAAACCCTCCAAACCTTTCTAACAAAATTAAAACCCATCAGATGTGGATTTGGTTTCCTCTCTCTCATCTCTCTCCTCCGCTCTACTCTTTCTCTCCTCTCTCTCTCTCCTCTCACTCCTCTCCTCTCTCTACCCTCTCTCTCTCCTCTCTCTCCTACTCTCTCTCCTCTCTCTCTCTCTCTCTCTCCTCCCTCTCCTCTTGTCTCTCTCTCCTCTCTCTCTCTCTTAGCATTTAAAAAAATATAAATAAATAAATAAATAAATAAAAATAAAAGAAAGGGTATTTTTGTCATTTTTCAGAATTTCATTCCAATTCCTTTGCAAATCAAACAGACATATTCCAATTCATTTGATTGATTACATTTCATTCCTGTCAACCAAACAGTTGGTCAAACCTGAAAACATTCAATTCCAATTCCAATTCCTTCCAGATTTCAATTCCATTGACAGATTCCATTCCATTAGAAATCATTCTGCGAACCAAACGCCCCCTTAATTTACAAGTTTCAAAGCACAAGATACATATTACTACTGCAGACTTCTAACACCCATTAATTTGGTATGTGCAAGACATTCATTTTATGCAGACATTTCCTTCCATGCATCACTATTAATTACTATAAATTTGTTTTAATTATATTATTAAATATGTAATTGATTATTTTTTCTAGATGTCATTAAAATATATAAGATAATCATTGAATTCTAACAAAATACTTAATTTTTTTATATAAAAAACATTATATTATTAAGCCTAAATTAAACAAATTTATAAAAAAAAACATTATCATTTTCTCAAAACTATCCAAAATCGTACTGTAAATCAACAAAAAAAATTAAATATTAAAATCGTGATGTAACTCGCTGTATTGCGCGAGTACACTTCTAGTAAATACTAAAAACCATATAAATTTAACAAAGATATGATAATCTGAAAATAAAAAGCTTTCAAAACTTTGCAAAAATTACGAAATCACCAAATTAAAAAAAAAATGCTTAAAACACATTTGGCTTAAATAAACAGAAATATTAAGAATTTTATATTTTAAGCTGAAGATTTGAAATATTATTAAGACCATGAAAAACAGAAATATGTTAATATCTAATATGCTCAATTACATGCGTCAAGAAGAGAGCTCGAAAATCTTGAAGGATGGTGAAAAACTTGATTTGATGAGTATTTTGTAGACCTGGCAAAAAATGACATGATATGCTAACCCGATACGAAATAAACGGGTTTGGATAATACATTTCAACCCACGGCACGACACGAAAATTAAACGGGTAAAGTCAGGGTCAAAGTTTTCAACTCAAAAATGACCCGAATAACTCGTTTATATATATATATATATATATATATATATATAAGTTTTCTTTTTAATGTTTGGATTTTTAATATTTTAGATTTGGTTAGAACTTTTAAGTTTGAACTATAAAATTTGGATTTATAATGTTTTCATTTGAATTTTGGATTTGTATTTTTTTGTGAATTTTCGTTTTTTAATTTTTAGTTTTATAAATGTTAAACGGGTTAGGCGGGTCGGATTAGGTTGAGATTTTCTGACCCGTTTATTAAACGGACCGGGTTAGGGTTAGACACTCTCAACCCATTTAACTTTGAACTGGACACGAACCCGACACGACACGTTTGTCAGGTCTAATATTTTGTCAGAATGTTGACAATTTTAAACAGAATTAAGCAAAAAGAAAAACGATGGAGAATAATGTCATCAACGAGAAAATTTTGAAATCGATAACTCAAGTTTGATTATACTATATGCATGAACTTAATTTAAATGTTTACTTTTTTATGCCTTTACAGAAAAATATTTGTTTTTTCAAACACTTTGCAATAAAGAATATTTCAATATTTTATGTAACTTAAGCAACACTAATCTTGTGGACATGAAATAAACCAAACCAATTGGAAAGTTGGGTTTTTTTTTTCCAAAGTTTTTAAGGGATTATATACCAAATTTTCTATTAAATACTGTATAGGTAAATTTATCTGTCTAAATAGATTTTTTTTACTGAATCAACAATATGAAGGACAGAGTTGACCATTTTACCTGTCAATGAACTAAACGTTGTTTAACAAATTGAATATCACAATACTAAGGGGTTGTTTGTTTACCTCTTAATGGTTCCATTAAGAGGCAACATATGAATTGCTAAGAGGTGAATCTTGTTTGTTAAGAAAAATGTCCGACTGTTAATAGTTCCAAAACCCTATGAATGATTTTGTATTTTGGCCCTCCCTTAACCATTCAGAGCCCCAATTTCATTATGAACAATTAACAAACAACCGTATTTCAATTTGCACTATATCATAAGAGCATCTTAATCATTCTGACCACTTAATTATTCTGCACCAAACCATTCAGTAACTGCCAAACATCCCCTAACATCAAAAATTGGTAGTATGAAACAATTAACATAAAAAAATTGTCTTTGAGCTTTCATTGAACTGGTTTCATACCAACAGAAAAACCTTAAAAAGAGCTGCTTGGTTCCTGAAAAACCCAATACAGAATAAACCCTAAAAAACAATAGCTTGGTTCCTTAAAGAACTCAATACTAAAGAACCCTAAAATAACTTGTCTCCGAGGCCTGTAGCCAAAAAAACGAAAATCAAACTTAAAAATCTTGAAATCCATCGAATAAATTGAAAATTCCATGCAAATCGATCAACTGCATTATCCTAACAGAAACACGGAAGAAGAAGACGATGTAAAAACTGATACCTTAAAATCGATTAGGTTGGATAACAACCGCTACCAAGCTGAGTGAATAAGTCATCAGCGTATTCGTTAAGCCATAAAGAAACACACCTCTTTACGACTGTCTAAATAAAGCTCAATCAGCCATAAAGTCAAAACTAAATAGTCAGTGTGAATTTTTTGACAAAATTCAATAGCCGCCACCATCATTTTTCTTTAAGGTGTTAATATCGACATAAACATGTAAAAAGTTGTTAAAGTGTCAAACTTCTAGATAACTATTTTAATGTTAATCAAATAATTATCTTATTAACGGATTCAAAAAATCTTGAAATTGAATGATAGGTTGATTCAAGACACGACCTTCACAGTCTTTTAATCTAAAACAACGAATTTAGCTGAATTTGCAAGAAAATTTGACCGAGATCTATCACTAATTTTTATTGGTCATATACAAAAGCATGAAGCTCGAAATTTGATTCAAATTTAGCATAGAAAAACATAATCTTTTATACATCTCTAATTTCTGATGTTCGTTTTTTCAAACATAAAACCGTCCTCTAAATTGTTTTTACATTTTCCAATGACATTTCATGTCACGCTACATTTCCACATACAAAAGAGCCGAAAACAAGTTCTTATATATCTAATAAACGATTCTCGGATATCAGCTAACAGGAGATGAGTCAACAATGATATGTCTTAGTGGATGTTCGACTTCGCCTCCACCACCGTGTTTGACAAATTCCGCGGGAGTTAAAAAGCTACCGTGACAAACGCATACTATTCTAACTTCTTCTCCTTTTCCATATCTGTATAGAAACCCCTGGATTTTTTTACCGTCGGGACCATCGCCTTTAGTGGAAACACATGGCATGATGTGACAGTCTATGTAATGTGCGTTGGGTTGGGTATTCGGGTTAGATTGTACTTTGTTAGGCTCCGAATGTTCACGTGTTTCGCTTGCGTCTTTGTTGGTAACTGAAGAAGGAAAAATTCAAAAATAAGTCGTCTTTCTGTAAAAAAAAAAAAAATCTAAGGAAACAATAACAAACTATGACTTAATGATTAAGTTGTACATGAATCTGTCTGCTAAACAAATAAGTCATGCAGACCATTAAACTCATTAAGTTGCAAGTACAAAGCCCCCCAATAACGGTGCTCAAAAAACTGACCAACCCAACGTGGAAAAATCTATTAAAAAAAAACTCCAACTTGAAGTAACCCGATACATAGTTGTTGATACAAAATTAGACCAAACTGCGTCTATTGGATAGGAATTGGGTTCAGGTAATTTGAACTCAACTCAACCCAAGTCTCAATAAACCCGATATTTTTCTATACTATAGATTTAAATCTTTAATATAATTTTTTAAGTCCTTGATTAATATATGTACATTAGACATCAGACTAAGGGGCTGTTTGGTTAGTTTTTCATTAAGTTCTGTATGGATAAAGTTGTCTATGTGGATTAATCTGTCTGTATATATTTAGAAGGTTTTTATTTGAGAGTGTTTTTTCATAGATGAAAGGAACGTGTTTTTTAATGGGAGTGACTATTTTAGAAAAAATTTGGCCTCCTGTATAAAGCTCCCCCTTAAAATTATACTGAATAAGTCACTTTCTATATCATTAAGTCACTACCAAACAGTCATATACAACTGACCGAATAAGCTGTAAGTCTCATTAAGCTCATTAAGCTGCTAACAAAAAGACCCTAACCCATAATTAGTTACATCCAAAATTATATTATAAATTCAACCGTAATTTTACTTTCTTATTTGCATTAATTTTCAACTTTTTTTGAAATTTGTTAGCCTTTTTTGTATGTTCTTTCTTTATCTTTACTTAATTTAAAGATAAACGCTTAACTAGATTGTAAAATAACAAACTAAAGTTTCAACTCGACCAACCCAACTTAACCAGTACGGTTTGGGTTGGGTTGTAGTTTTGTCTGTGATATATTGGCTTGAGATTTTTCAAACAAAAAACATCCGGTTGGGTTGTTCAAATGTCTCCAACCAAGGTACAAACAAGCAATGCATGAATAAATTCAACATACAAGTATATGATGCAAAAACAAATATAATTAAAATTAAATTAAAAAATTTGAAAAAATTAAATTACCTTGAAAAGGTTGGCTATCCAAATCGGAAACCCCTGAAGAAGCACCACTTCCCTGAGATCCAATCGAACCCTGCGAGAAAATCGGCGCGGGCAACGGCGCCACCGGCGACGACGGCGATTGTTTCAATCCCACCGCCATCGATTCAATTCCATTCACCAAATTCCTCCGATTTACTCTCACATTCTTCAACTTTTCCACTCGTTTCCGCTTTGCCTCCGACCGCCGGAACGACTGCAACTCCTTCCTTTTCCTCCACTCCGCCTCCGTCTCCGGCGGCAGAGAACACGTCCTCGTCAACGGAGAATACAACGACAACTCAACATCCACCGGAATATTCGCCAAATCGCTCACCGATGAAGCACGAAATAGCTTGTTATCATTCTCATCATCATTAACCGCAAATTTCGTTCGCTCAATTCCAAATCTACCGTTTAATGATAAACCTAAACTCAGCTCCACATTCTCCGGCCGTCCATTAGCTTCCTCGTTTGATTTCACCGGAAAACGAGGTCCTCCGTCGCCGCCGCACGTAAATCTCGTCAACAAATCCCTAGGAAAGCTTCGATCTCCAATTTTCGCCATGATTTTGAACAAATTATCAACAGATTATACACCGAAATCACGAGATTTATCTCTAGTATGGAAGAAGAAACCCTAGATCGGAAAAAAAATCTTCGCCGGAAAATAATGAGATTTTTTCAACCGCCGGCGAAGCGAAGAGAGAGGGATGATGTGAAAGATGAGAGAAAAAAAGGGGAGGGTTTTAATATATTTTTCAGGGAAGTAAAATGACGAAAATAACCTTGAGCGGTTAAAACGATGGAGGGGTTGACACGTGGAGGTGGGTGAGTCACCCACGTAAGTATAAAACTGAAAACAAACGCCGAAACTAGCGTTTTTGGAGAACGTATCAGAATGTGACACGTTGGTCTATAATTAATGTTTATGAGTCATCGCCACGTGTATAGTAAATCTCGTAGATCAGCTTTGTGTCTTTCTCTCTCTAAACTTTCTCTCACTAGATTAGCTGTCAGGCGATGTTATGGTGACGTGGAGGAACCTGAAATATGAAACGTGTCAATCTATTCCTCTGGTGAATTTGTCTTTTCCGGGTTTTTCGGGGTTGGAAAACAACAACATGCACCGTTTCGACACGTGTCGATATGTGAAACCTGGAAATCGGTTGGACGCCGGTAAGAGCATCTCCAAAGGAGGTTCTTACCGTGTTACCTAATTTTTAATTTATTAATTTAAAATTTTATATAAAAGTATATAATGATAGTGTTATAAGAAACTCATGTCAACATAAAAAAATATCATATGTTTATAAATAAATATCAAATATTTAATTTAACTACCAATAAAAATGAGGAAATTGTCATTTCACACAAACTTCATAATAAGAACTAAAGTTCTTATAAGTAAAAAGTGCAATGTCTTATAAGAACTTGCATTGTGGAGAGTTTTTATAAAAACCTAAAGCTCTTTAGGTTCTTAAATAAGAACATTGGTTCTTATCATGAAGTTTGTGTGAAATGACAATTTCTTTATTTTTATTGGTAGTTAAATTAAATAATTGATATTTATTTATTAATATATAATAATTATTGATGTTGACATGAAGAACTACCATTGTGTATTTTTATATAAATTTTTAAATTGATGAGTTAGAAATTAGATTACATCAAAAAGTGTAAAAAGGAGATTCTTGCAAAAACCTCCATTGGAGATGCTCTTAAATAAGAACTCAAAAGGGGGTTAGGTTCTTATAAGAACTCTCCACAATAGTAGTTTCTTACAAGAACCTTGTATTGGAGATGCTCTAATTATGATTCGATTTACTTTTTTTTAAATCATTTTTACCGGAAAAGTTTAAAAAACACAGTAAACTATCTTATTTTCAATGGTTAAGTTTTTAAACTATTTTTTTAATGAAAAAAAAAACATTAAAATTTTCAATTTTGAATTATTAAGTCTTTAAACATTTTTTTGAATAAATAAACCATCTAACTTCTAAAAATCGATTGCTTTTTTTTAAGATCATAATCATATTTATATTTTTTTCCAAAATTTCAATCACAAATAAATTTAAACGTGAGTATATTCATATCAATATTTTTCTAATATTATAAAACATCTATGCCATATATTTAAATTCTTCTAAAATCTTATTACCATATACGTACAATTTTGCAAAGGCTTAATGCATAAATTTCACAAAACAAATGATAACTAGTTGATATATGAACACATTTGAATAACGGATAAATATTGAGCTTAATAATACAACATTATACTCCATAAACAATAAAATTGATAATCAACCAATAACTCTTTCGAAATCTCAACACCACACAAAATTATAGTAGTATGAAACATTAGTTCATACCATATTGAATTAAGATAAATATTTAGTTCATGGGGAAATATATGCATTGTTTTTTTTAAATGTTATGAATGTTAGGGGTCGTTTACCTAAGCAGTTACCCGGTAAACGTTTACCGGTTAAATTCAACGCTATCATTTACCTTACCGGGTAAGATTTTAGTCTATTAAAACGGAATCGTATGCAACAAATTAACCCTGAAAACGCTAACCGGGTAAGAACCCATCGCCCTCACTTACCAAGTAAAGCTCTCGATCATTGTGTTCGCTCTTACCGGATTAGATTATTGGTCATTGCTATATTCATCGGTTAAGATAATATAACTTGATAAGTGCTTACTCAGGTAAGCGTTTGGTAAACGACCTCTTAATCCTGAAATGTATGTTACGGATTTATTTACTCACAAAAAAACATTTAGTTAGTTTGGATATAGAAAAGACTCTTTAAACAACAACTCAAATTTAGGTTCGAATTCAGGTGTTGTCAAAACCCTGATATCCAGGGAGGTTCACCTACGAAGAATCCAGACCATTCGCGGCCGGTCTGGGGATTAGTCGGTGACCGTTAGCTAAACTAGAAACCCACTGTTATAAAAAAAAAGTATGCGATTCATTTTCCCAAAACAACTTTTTTATACTAACCAGTATTTCAAACAATACATGTTTTTCTTTAATAGAACTTAGTTTTCGTTTGTTATATTTTTATTTAGGTATAGTTTCTTGTATTGTTGCCATCGTTACGAGAAACAATGGTTTGGATGAATACCAATTTTAGAACAATATTACAACATGGGGACTTTCGATTGCATTCCCAATTTTATTATCATACTTGGGTTTTGTGCTCTGACGTAGTTTACGATATATTACGATACTTTTTTCAGTTCCGTATCTTATCGTACATGAATATCTACACTTTCAAGGTGGTCAAATTGTACAAGTGGTATTAATTTATTTTGTATTTCGGATACTGCATTTAGCACAACAACATGATCAAGTGGGAATTTTTAAATTACACTATTTGACATGTTTATTTTTAATTCCACCTAAATCAACAATTTATATTTCAATTATCTTAAATTCAATATAGAATTCACCAAGTTGCTCATCCACTGGTTTTTGTTTAATTCCAAAATAAGAAAGTTGTGCAATTTCCCATTTTCAATACTTCTAGTTTTTTTATGGAAACATTTAAAGAGATTAAAAACTTTATTTTTTTTAGAAATAATGATTCAAGATTTATAATTTATAAAACCAATTTTTTTTTACTTCTCACCGGAACCCGACCATTGAACAATTTAGGGGGGGGGGTTATAAAATGTAAGTGATATGTGAACGAGGGGTATAAACAACAAGTCATATAAAACAACATTGTATAAATGCTATATTTTTATGAGTGATATTTCAGGTATAAAACAATACATGAAACAGGTTTGTAAGTTTGTATTATTTATTGTGTTTGAAAATGAGGGTTGTGTTCTGGTGAGAAGTTGAGTTAACGGTGAGAATCGTGAGAAGTGGTTATCAACCGTTGGATGAGAAATGGACGCACATTAGGATGAGATGCACCGAGATGAGATGCACCAGATCAATTCTATTCTAAGTCGCAATTCATGGGAGAACTTGATGTTAGTGAATGCCCAAAAGCTAATCATACGATGATTGTAATTTTGAGTTTTGTTTCATGAAATTAATAAATAAATAAAAGGCATTGCCCAATTTATTATGTATATGTTATATTCTATGTTTTAATTATTCATAATAAATAATCTTAGAATAATGTATTCTAAATGTCCCTAGTTAAATATTATTTTGGGTTTAAAGGTTGAAGTAATATGATAATGACTAGCATAAGTAGGGATTCATATAGAGATATTGAATCTGCATATGGGTACAAAATGGAGATTTTGTGTATCGGACGTGACTCGCTATGAGAACACTTCATTGGATGTCATGTGAGTGTCATAAGTGTTTCTCATGTGGTCAATGTACATGTAATTATTTGACTTGAGAAATATGGAGTTTGCTATGTGTGAGTAATATATTTTGACATTTGTTCTAATCATTCCGTAACTGGGTGACAGAATTATTGTTGGGTATGTTATAAATCACATGGTAGAACTAGCATATATCGAGATATAATTTGTCCATCCTTTATGGCGGGAGTGATGTCTCTGGGCCCCTTGATAAATATATATACTAAGGAAATGCATGCATGCTCGGATAATTGATATGAGATATCATGATCTGTTTTATTAGTATATTAGGGAATCAAGAAACTAGAGATTTGACATAACGAGAATGACACATTCAATGTCTCGTGTTCAATCTAGACATCAAGGACAAAGGAATTAAATGTGTAAACTAAAATTGACTACAAACCGATAATTTGTTGTATCACCAATTCTCGTCATTTGGATGACGATGATGTTTTGCTAGATACCGCTCATTGTTTATAAATATAAATACGATATTTATATTTATTACCAACATGTCGAGAACCCATTGGGTCACACGCTTTGAACATATCCGAATAAGGAGTTTCAATAATAAAAATGTTTAATTATTATATCTGATTTGTATTGATTTAATCTGATTAAATAAAAATCAGATATTATTTTGTTGGACATTAATAAGTTGACTAGGTATGGTTATGTAAGAAAGTGATGGTGCATGGCCACTCTTACACTCAAGTAAGGTGTGGAGATGGTGGTGATCTTTTAGGCCATACTTTCATCACCATATATAATGTATGACATTGTATGCAATTCTTGTTCTTGCAAATCTCTCTAAAAATCACCTACAACTATATGCTCCCTTTCCTTTCTAAGTTTTGAAACCGTGACTAGCATCACGAGAAGGCAAAGGATTCAGATTGTTCGCGTGGATACCGTTGAGGCATCAAGCTTGCTTTGTTGCTGTGATTCAAAGTCTCGTTAACTGTGAGGTATAATTTCGAAACACCCGATTTATTCCGGTTCGTATGGGTCCTTGGAGGGTTACGGTTTTATTTTCCGTTGTGCTTGAGATCCCGTAACCCAACACTTGAGATTAAAATAGATCAAAGGTTCAGATCCACTTCTCATGTTTCTCACTGTTAACTCAACTTCTCACACAATCCTTCGCCTTGAAAAATGATTATGCATATGTAACACCTGTGTTTTCGGGTAGATTTTCTATATTTCGGCTTCGTTTTGGGTATTTAAATAATCATATGTTAGTGCCTCATTGTTTGATTATGAATTACGAATACCGGTCAACCCTCCCTCATCGAAATCGGATCAGTTCGGATCGAAGGCATACCCAAAGGGCCTGGCCAACTATGCCCGACGACTATGCCACCAGGGCATAGTCACGTGTCATTGTCGCTGCCATGGGGTGAATTTTTGGACAAACTCAGCAAGATGGGGCTGGGGTGCGACATTGCCCTGACGATTATGACCAGGGCATTGTCGCCGGTCATAGTCGTCGACCGGGGGGGGGGGGTTGGTGGTATAAAACTCCAATTTTCGGAATTTTAACTTATAATTGATTTTGGAGTTCTTCTCCAACGATTTTTGGTGAGTACCTAACCCTAGTTTCACTCTCTTCATTAATGGAACTTCTACAAACATTTATGGGGATTTAATGCATGTCTAGGGGGAACTTTGTGAAAGACCTAGCTTGTAGCAAACTCTCAAGTCCTCACTTCGCTACCCACCATCTCTATGGTTTGATTTCTTCTAACATGGGTTTTAACCCATATACCTATATCTTCTATGTCTTTATTTGATTGTGTGAAGTTTGACCTAAAATCATACTTTGAATATGTTCTAGATTTGATGAGTTGGGGTTGGAAAGGAGGATTGAATGTACCAAGTACCATGAGTTTGCGGTAAATAGAAGGTTTTATGTTGATTATAACAATACACCTTGTGTAACATGTTTGTATGGTGTTGGTGGCAAATAAAAGGTAAAGTGGTGGGATATTATGACACGGATGTATGAGGTCATGGGGGATGCCCCAACCTACTAGTAAGACTAAAGACTTCGAAATGGTTGATGTCTTGATTGGTTAAAGACTCGGTTTGGGTTAATGTCTCAATTGGCTAAAGACCCGGTTTGGGCTGATGTCTTAAAATGGCTAAAGACCTGTTTGGGTTGATGCCTCGATTGGCTAAAGACCCGGTTTGGGTTGAGGTCACAAAAGGCTAAAGACCCGGTTTGGGTTGATGCCAACAAGCAGGATGGCTTGAATAAATTGATGTGTAGACTGTCAAGGGTTGCATGGAATTTCATGTACGACGACTAGCCGAGCAATTTGGTTGGGAACCATAGATATATGGACACACACACACACACACACACACATATATATATATATACATTAAAATTTCATTACACTATTTACCTTGCGATTGTATGCTCTCATTAGGCTTTAGCCTAATACTTGCTTCTTTGGTTGTCATGTATGGCAGGACATATTAATGGCGGAGATCGTCGGGAATGAGTGGCCGACCGTGTGGTCGATAGTGGTCTTTTTGGGAGATCTATAGACCGACATATACGAGTTGATAGACATACATTTTTGAAGGATTAGCGATACCCGACCGTGATCTATTTGGCAAATCTAGATTATTAGGTTGTCAAATGTATTCTTCATTTTATTGGGTTTGTAAACGCCATAATTTCTTCCCCGAATTTTTGGATGTTACATTTTGGCTTGATTCGTCCTTACCTTATTATCCAGGTTTAAATGTCCCCTATTTTAGGGTTTACATGTTTACTCTATTTATAGACGTCATATTGCCGGATTTTCGAATTTTAAATTCACCCTAATTTTTAAGGCGTTACAACATATATATATATATAGGATGAATTAAATACAAACCTTTGATTGTTACATACCATACAAACCAATTACATCATCCATTTTTTGATCAGCGGTTATCAGGAAAAGTACGAAAATGGGATGAATTTTGAATTTTCAATGATGAAAAAGCAAGTAAATGGTAATATTGGAACGGTAAATATGTTTAATTCGAGTTTGAATTTTAATCGTTAACTAATTACATTATTATTTATTTCATAATTATCTTACACCCTCTCCCTCCTCTTTCTCATGTCGTCGAACCATAATCTCTCCGAACCAAAAAAATAAATTTCAAAAAATATCAAAAACCGTTAAAAACATAGAATGTAATTTACTCAATTTTTTTTCTTTGTATGTATATGAGTTTATGAAATACTAATAATTAAAAAAAGGGGGAAATTGGCTCAAATAGTCACATTACATTCTCATTTGCATCTCCTAGCCATTTCTCTACGGTATTGACGAAAATAGACCTAGATCCGCAATGGCGGACCTGCGGGTCCGCCACCTGCCACATAACGACAAAAAATTCAACGGTCCAAGCCAGATCTGCAACGGGTCGGGTCGGTAGGTCCGCCACCCGACCCAGGTCCGCCACAAGGGGCACGTGTCATGCTCTGATTAATCGCCAGGTCCGCCATCTGACATGCAGGTCCGCCATTTGCGGACCTGCCGTTTTTTCAGTCAATGAATTGCTTTATTCTACATCGATAGCAACACCCTTTTGTATATATAAACTGGTTTGATGGTCCCCCATACCTACATCGATTATTCTAAGGAAGATTAGGCTCGTGTTTTGTCGCATCTTTGTACGTGTTTCCCAACATCGACACGTGTGAAACATGACACCAAAGGTAAGTTCTTCTAAACCCCACCACCACGTCGCCACCGTGTGACTGACGAACCTCTGCCACCACCGCCATCGAACTGGCGGACCTGGAGTTAGATTTTTTTTAATTGCCCTTTATCCTTGTATAATTATTAATTAATTATTAATTGTTAATTATTGATTATCCTTCTATAATTATCTTTGGTTTGTATTTGGAATTAATTATTAATTTATTGTTGAGGAATCATTATTTATCTTTGGTTTGTATTTGGATATTTGACACTTTAGGTCAATTAAATTTAATTTTAGACATTTTAGGTCCCGACAAATTTAATTTGTTTCAATTTATGTCCCTAAACTTATATATTTGACACTATTAATTCCTTAAATTATATAATTAAACTATTGGTCTATTAAATTTAATTTTAAACACTTTAGGTCCCTTAAATTTAATTTGTTTCACTTTATGTCCCTAAACTTATATATTTGACACTGTTGGTCCCTTAAATTTAATTTTAGACACTTTAGGTCCCTTAAATTTAATTTTAGACACTTTATGTCCTTTAAATTTAATTTGTTTCACTTTATGTCCCTAAACTTATATATTTGACACTATTGATCCCTTAAATTATATAATTACACTATTGGTCCCTTAAATTTAATCTTAGACACTTTAGGTTCCTTAAATTTAATTTTAGACACTTTAGGTCCCTTAAATTTAATTTGTTTAACTTTATGTCCCTAAACTTATATATTTGACACTATTGATCCCTTAAATTGTATAATTACACTATTGGTCCCTTAAATTGTATAATTACACTATTGGTCCCTTAAATTTAATTTTAGACACTTTAGATCCCTTAAATTTAATTTTAGACACTTTAGGTCCCTTAAATTTAATTTGTTTCACTTTATACCCCTAAACTTATATATTTGACACTATTGATCCCTTGAATTATATAATTACACTATTGGTCCCTTAAATTTAATTTTAGACACTTTAGGTTCCTTAAATTTAATTTTAGACACTTTAGGTCTCTTAAATTTAATTTGTTTCACTTTATGTCCCTAAACTTATATATTTGACAATTTAGGCCCCTAGCTTGACTTTAAGGTCAAAGTTGACCATCATAGAGCAAATTAAAAGTAAGTTGACCGGACGAAGGCTGGAGATCTTCAGGCAGACGGTTTTTGGTCATTGGTTGTTGATGGAGGACTACTCCTATGACCCATTACTGATGTACACCGTATTAAAAATGGAGATCTTCTCGCAGGAGGACATCGAGCATAACATGTTCTTCCAGGTGGGAGGACATATTCTACGATATGGTCGCGAGGAGTTCTGCCTGATTACAGGACTCCGATTTGGAGAGTTACCCTCATTGCCAAAGAGGCAGAGGCAGAGGTGCACCCCTTTTATTCGTCGGGTTTTTGGTGATCCGGAGAAGCTGTAGATCCAGAATTTAGAAGCAAGATTTGCATCGCTTGGAGATGGAGATCAGCTTACGGAAGAATGACGTTGTCCGTGTTTGCTTGATCATGATGGTGGAAGTCTTTTTTCTTGGTAGACAGATCCACTTACCTGTTTACTCCACCGTGCTTACTGTAGCACAAGATTATCGGTTCTTTAACCGATATCCTTGGGGTTCTTTTGTCTGGGAACCCACCTTTCGGCAGATGTCTGGTGCTATTCGGAAACGTACACCAGATCAGTCGAAGTTGACACTTACAGGGTTTTTACATGCCTTCAAGGTTAGTTGATTTACTATTACTATACGTATACATGGTTAATGCATTCCATATTTTAACAACTTGTAACTCCCAGGTTTGGATCTTGGAGAGTGGAGACATTTCCTGTTGCTACCAAGTTTTTCACGATGCATCCCAGGCTTCCTAGGGGTTTACGTTGGACTAGGATGATTATCCTTGGCAGTAAACATGTCGGGGTAATACTTGATACGTCAGAGGTACGTATTTTTAAATACTTTAAAATATTGATTATTTTAACGTTAAAAACTAACATTATACATTATGAATATCAGCGTAGTCGGCCACCCATCGGACTTCTTGTGGCTACCCCTCAGGAGGAGGCATTTCAGTGGTATCAGATTAGCCACCGATATTTCCAGGGGATGGAGGAGCAGGAGATAAAGAGGACGAGAGTCTCCGGTGATGGTGACGATGACGATGACAACGACGATGACGATGACAACGACGATGACGCTGGTGGTGACGGTGCTGGTTTCCACCACGACGTTGGTGGTGACGGTACTAGTTTCCACCACGACGCTGGTGTGAGGGGGGGCTTTGGACCATAGATCCATTAGGACCCCAGCATGAGCCCCCCCCACCCCCCATATGAGTATGCCTACCAGTGATCCCTATACTGCATATTGGGATCGTTTGACCACCCTGGAGGGCACTGTTAGTGAAGTACAAAGAACAGTTAATGATATAAATGTGTGGCGGGGTGGTCAAATGGATGTGTATACTCATATACAGGCGATGTATTGTGAGATGCAACAGTGACATGTAAGTATTTAATTTTAGTTATGTATTTAATTTTAAACTTCTGAACATTCATTAACAATTAATACTTCTACGTAGCTATCCGCTCATCCACCACAACAACAACAGCCACCACAGCAAGAATCGTCGTACGACCCCTGGGTTTCGTCACCCAAAATTCTGGATCCGTCATACGCTTTTTCCCCCTCCCATATGCCGACGGTAAGTATCATCAATAGGTTAATGTTTAACTTTTTTTTTCTATGATATCGGAGAGATGTTTATTTATTTCGTTATGCAGGGAGTGTCAGGTATGCCAGGTTTTGGTGGCCCAGACATGACAGGGACATTCGGTATGGTTGGCCAGACATGCCAGGGCCGTTCGGTATAGGGCTGGACGACAGTTCCCAGTTCGTTACTCCTAGACCGCCCCCAGCATGGCTCCGAGACCACCTATACAGGAAAACATTCGGAGGGGGGAACGTGTACGACATCCTTCCCAGATGCAAGTCTCTCCATACACCGCCCTTCCGGATTCTACCCCCCAGTCGCACGACAAAAAAAAAAAGCGAAAGGTAAGCAGACGGGTTCACAGAAGGGATCTACGGTGGTGGAGCGCATGTATCGGGATGGCACGTTGCCTGCTCAGGTGAGACTGACACTTCTACCAATCCGGCCTGTAGATCGTACCTTTTAGGGTAAACTTTTGGGCTTGGAAGATAGTGGAGATTTTGAGACGGAGGTACGTATTTTTTTTGTTATATAATTTTATTAATAATAATTTGTAACTCATGCTTAACATGTAATTGTTTATTAATAGCACCTCGAGGTATGGGTCCGACTTCATCTGGAGTCACGTTCGATGCTGGCTACTTGGACCATGGTGTTGCCAGACTTCATGTACTACGTGACTATGCTTAAAGATCTTTCCTACGTGACTGAGCAGTGCAGTGGTGCACAAGGAAGTGTTGGTTTTCCAGCGTGGGGCACCGTCAATACAGTATGAAAAACTATTTACATGTATATTATTTAAGAAATTTCGAATTTATATAACTGACATATATTTTTTTTATGTTTCAGGTGTTCATTCCAAATTTCCAATATGTATAAGAAATAAGCATTGGATGGTTGGGCGCTTCAATCTGGAATCCATGATTATGACCATATATGACAGTCTCAAGCTTCCCACCTTGGAGGTAGCCCTTAGAGAAATGATGACTGAATTCACTATCAGGATGCCGCAATTGTTTACGACTTTGGGTGAACATTCGCGTGCATAAGCGTTTAGTAATTCCTTCAGTTGGGAATACGCGATGGATGTGCCACAGCAGACGGGTCCACTTGGCGATTGTGGTCCATGGGCCTGTAAATTTCTCACTGATTTGGTCAGGGGCGACATCCATCTAGCACGGATACATCCAAAGACTGTAAGCGGTGGCGGATGTTATATGGTCTTTCAGGGTGGATGGATCGGCCGATGTTTAGTAGGTAGTGTTAAAATGTAAAATATTATTGTACAAACTATTTTTTATTTAGTTTGTTACTTTTACATGTACTAAACCTTTATATACATCTTTTACGAATTTAACTTACCTTAGAAACAACATTACTGAACTGTTTTATTCACGAAGAATTTAGAACATCAAAAAGGTACGAAACAGATAAAGTCCATATACGAAATGGTCAAAAACACTTGCATAATCTAAGGATAAAGTGTTTTACATTGATCAATCCAATTTTGTTTCTCGTTTATCTCAGCCTACATGACTGCGAACTCTTGGATACACTTGTTCGCTCGTACGTTGTCGTAACGAATACGGTCTTCCTTATCTTTTATCTCCCGCTTCAATCTTTTTATCGATTCCCTGTCTTCGTCCATCCTTCTCAAGTACCCTTCCTTCTTGGCCATAATTTATTTCCACCTTTGACTGAGTTCTTCGATCCTCGCCTCAGCTTTTTCTACGGATTGTCTCATCCTTTCTGGCATTGTTTGTGAGGAGGGGGGGTGACAGGCCCTTTTGTGTACCTTAGGGTGAGACAGATAATACCAAAAAGCAAGTATACAAATTGGTACTATGTCGCCTTTCAAGTAATAAAGTGGTAAAATACCAGATATCGTCCCACAGAGATTGAACTAAAAAGTGTGATAAAAGTATGATGAAAGATATGATTTCAGATGACGAATTTGAAGCAATATTTTGATTGGTTGGTGAACACAGATTTACTTTAACAAGATTAAAAGAGAAGCAAGGGTGCAAGGTTTGTAGTGAAATGTTAACCCAAATTCCAGTGGACCAATGCTACAGTGATGCTGCAGCATCCTTGTGACAGAAACTGATTTTATTATCTATTTCAAGACACGTTCCTCTCGGACTCTCACCATTTCATTATTCCAGTAACTATAAACAATCTCATCTCTGAGCAATGTTCAAGATAAGGGAATGAGGAGAGTGGAGTTCTCAAAATATATGGCAAAACAAATTCTCTTTGTTAAAAGTTACTCTTTCGAAATAACCCCCATACCTCCCAAGTTGGTGTATTCCAAATAGCTTATCTCTAAGTCTACTCCATTTTAACCCTTTGAAAAAGTGACAACTTATCAAGAATGGATCATTTTAAATGACACAAGTAACAACTCTCATTGCAAGTAACTCTTTCGATATTACCTCCTATGTCATTCAATTTGACGTGCAATTCAATGGCCTATCTCTAGGTCCATGACACTATTACACTATCAAAATGATCAATTTGTCAAAGAGTTTTGTTATCTTGATAAAATTTGAGTTGGAATAATAAAACTTTGTTAAAGTCACAAAAGTCCACTTTGTTTAAGTTAACACCATCACCATTTGCCTCACACGCAAGCTAAGGTGTTTAGCTACTCATTACAATAAATATAGAAAGAACATTACAAAGAACTATAAAAGAAGACATAATGTAAAGTGCTTGGAAATGTAAATGACTTGAAAGTATAAATATATATATATATATATATATATATATATATATATGACTTGGAATGTAAAGACAATAAATGTAAATGACAAGAAAGTAAAATGGAATGTAAGTACAACACTACAATCTACTGGAATTTAAATGCTTGAAACTAAAGACATAAAATAAATGGAAAGGATAGAGATGCAAGATAAGTAAAGAAAATGCATGAAGAAAATGTGCAGGTGAATGTTATTCCAATGCTGGAAGCATTCATAGCCTGGGTTTACGAAGAACACATGAAGAACACGAAGAACACCATATGCACATATGCATGATTTCTGGAAATTTGCAGAAAATCTCAAAACTGATTTTCGGTCCAGTTCCAAGATGAACGAAAATAAAGAGATTATGCTAAGCAAACGATTACAAACAACATAACAACACGAATAAATTAAAGAACACGATGAAGAAATTAAAGAACAAGATGATGAAACTAAAAGATTACTAAATATTAAAAGAGAATTGGAGATGATTAAAAGTAACTACAAAAGTATCTTCAAAGATGGAGGGATGATCTGATCTAGTGATGATGAAGGAAACTTCATGGATAAGCTACTTCCTACTTGGTGGGATGAGGGATTGGTGATGATAGGATGATTGGATAAGTGATGATGGAAGCTTGTTGGATACAATTAATGCCCCAAGAACACTCTATTTATAGGAAATAGAGAGGGGCCAAAAGGGTTAATCTAAATAACTTAAGGTACTAATATTAGAGTTTTACAACAAAAGGTACCATACAAAGGAATAATACAGCTAGTTATCAGATAAACAGCTGGCAAAAGTACTGTCCAATGGTCCATAGAAATGCTTTATCCACTCCTCTTTAATCAACTTCCAATTCTCCCTGCACGTTCAATGCTGTTGAGATGCTGCAGCACTGACCTGTATCATCAAGAGTTTGCAAATTACATCAACTTTAGCCTATACAACCCATGTTTATATACAAATCCATATCTTAAGCTCCAAATCAATAAAGTGGAAAATAATAACCAAAATGACTCAAGGTTGGGATTATAAAGTGTAAAATCTAATCTAAAAAGATAAAAACAATGTGCTTAAGTACTCAAAAGTGAGTACTTATCACCACCCCAAACTAAAAACTTTGCTTGTCCTCAAGCAAAACAAAGAAGAAAAGAAAAGACTCAATTCTAAGAAAATTATGCAAAAAGATGGCATTAAGTGCACATCATGAGTTTGAAAGTGTCAAGAATACATAGCATAACCCTTCATAATACAAAAGTGATCACATACCATCCTAATTGATATCATGAACCATATGCTAGCCTAGCATTCTCTTTGTTATGGTTTACACAATTCACATCACACTTTGATAAGGCTATAGGTGGAATGGGTTTCTCTCTTTTTGGCACTTGATTTTCCTCACCTTGCCTTTTCTCACCCCATGCATCAACATGAAATTTTTTCAAATTGTGGCACTCTTTGTGCTCTTTTTGTTGCATGCATACACCTGCCCCTATGGGACATTTGTGGTGTTTTGATTGTGTGTCCATGGCATTTTTTCAGAATGTGTAGAGCTTTGCTCTTGCCATTTTTAGACACCCCCACCCCAAACTAAAAATCTTACAATGTCCTCATTGTATAGGATGAAAGAGTGTATTGACTTTGGGTGGATAAAAATGGAACAAAGTGTATGGCTTTTTGGCATTTTGATGTGATATGAGTGATTTGTGCACCAAATTGTGTCCCAAGTAATTACAAGGCTAGTTCTAGCATAAATAAATCCTAGAACTGTGATGTGAACTTCAAGTTTTATTTGGGCTATGCAAGTACATTTATCTAACAGAACATGATCCCAAATGCATGAAAATAACTCCTAAAAATAGAAAAACAAATCCCAGACATAAAAATGAATAAAATGGAGCAAAAGGGAATGATATGGACCTGTCCTACTCCCATGGGAGTAGGCTAATGATCTTCTGTGGAGTCTGTAGAGGGCTGTCCAGGATCCTTGGATGCTGCAGCACCTGAACTGACAATAGCATCTGCAATCAACTTCTCATTTTTTTCCTCCAGCGCCTTGATCCTTTCATCCCTGACCTTCAGCATCTTCTTCAGCACTGCGATCTGCCTCTCAGCTCCATACCCTTCTCCTACCTTCCTCTTTCCTTTTGCAACAGCAATCAACTCCTCCCTCATACTCTCCATTTTCTCCAAACTCTCATTCCTTTGCTTGTTCATGGCTTCCATCACAGAAGTGTTCTGGGCCAGAAGATCTTGTACCAACGTCAACAAATCTGCAGCCTCAACAGGCTTCTCCTTCCTGTTGCTCAGTCTAGTCACTGCCTTCATATCTATCTGTCATCTTTCCCTCTGCTCTTTCACAATAAGATTATCCTTGTACTGTGGAACTCCAGCCTTCACCAGCATCTTTGTGAGCATGCCTGGAAAATACAGCTTGCCTCTCTTTCTTGTTGCACACTCCCTAATGTTGTTGAGCATTATCCTTCCCAGATTGATGCTCCTTCCTGTAATGAGACAATACAACAAAAGCATCCTATCCACAGAGATGGTTCCATCATGTGTGGTAGGATAAATAGAATGCTTGACAAAGTTGTTCCAAACATTAGAATTGGCAGTGAGGTTAGAAGCCTTGAATGTTTTTAACATGAAGTTACTGTGATGTTCCCATTCTGCTTTTGGCTTTCCCAATAATGCAGAGGCTTCTTCCAGGTCTTGTGGAGTGGTCTTGACCATCATCTTGTGGTATTCTGTGTTCTTAGGTGGTGAGAGGTTTAAGAATTCATTGATCTGCCTTGCTGTGAGCTTGAAAGTGACCCCTCTGGTCTTGATTTTTGGTGAGGGTGTGACTGAAATCTCACAATAGAACTCTCTCATCAGTGTGAGGTTATATGAGGTATAGACCTCACAAACCTTTTCCAGTCCATGGGTATCAACTACATCTCCAAAAAATTGGAACTCCCTTAGGCTTTGTTCATCAAACCCCTTATCTGGCAATCCCACCTTAATGTGATGCTTTCTCCACATTCTAGCAGCAGCCTTAGAGCTAAATCCCTTGTGTGGCATCTCTGGTCTAGTGACAAACACAATAGTTTCCTTGGCTTTCTTACCCTTTTCTTTCACAGTCTGCTCATGCTGCACATATGCTGCAGCATAACAGTTGGTCTCTAAGAGTTCTAAATCATCCTCATCATCCTCAAATCTCACTGTCCTCCTCTTCTTTGGTGTGGGTTCCTGGACTTCAGGTGCAGTAGGAATCTCACTTCTAGACCTAGTGGCATAAGTTTTTCCTAATGGTCTCTTCTTTTTCTTGGTGATCAACTTAACCACAGGTACATCATCATCATCATCACCAAAGAGGTCCTCAAGACTTGTGTTGTCAAACTCCACAGGTTTGGACAAAGTTTCAGTGTTTATCTCCTCAAGTGGGTCCTCAATAGCTACTCTACTGGAGATGGTCGTGGCCAAATCTCCATCAGTTTGTAGAAAGCCAAAGGGTTGTGCATCCTTGGTGTGTGATTGAATGAGGGAAATGTCGACTTTTGTTGATGAAATGGGTTCATCGACATTGTCCTCAGAACAAGAAGTGAATAATCCCTCAACCAAAGTTTCAGAGGGACCAGTGGATACCTTCGGTGTCTGAGTTGATGAAAGGGTTGAAGAAGCATCCTTGTACACGATGATAGCAAGAGGGTTGAGTGTTGGTGGTGTATCCACAGTTGTGACTTCCTTCTCCCCTGTTTTCGACCCATCTCTACTAGCAGCCTTTTTCGAACTCTCCCCTTTCTTCACTGTTTCATTATCGTTTCCAGCCCTAGGTTTAGTGGGTTTCTGCCTTGTGGATGGTTTTCGAACTAGAGGAGCGATTGATGCATCCTCGAGTTCGATTTGGTCAGTGGTTGGGTCTGGAACAGGGGTTTGAACCACAGGTTGGTTCCTTCGGCTTCTTCGAGGGCTTGGGCGAGTTTCTTCGATGGTTATCTCTCGGGGTACAGGTCTCTTCACTCGAGCCATGGGAATAGCAGAAAGATGGAGAAGAAGAATGACAATGGTGGTTCTTGGTGGTGTTCGGCAGTTGGAGGGAATGAGAGGGAAGACGAGTGGGTTTGATTGTAGAAAGTAGATTTTTGGAAAGGAGGAAACTTAAAAGTCAGTTTTTGGATGAGTTTGATCTTGAGTATTTAAAAAAAATTGGAACCAGGTTTTTAATGGTTATTAACCAGTGGATAAATTTAAGGTTAGTACAAAAAGGACCATCATGGAAGCATCTTTAGGTACAATTACCTTCATCACCTAGGAGAGAGGTGTACTCTTCTCCAGGTGATGAAAAGATGATGTCACTTTTTGGTACTTATCTCCTTTTTCAATTTAAAATTGCTATACCCGGTTCCCTCTAAATTCAGCTGATTTGTCTTGAAAATCCTAGGGTTTCTGATGCTGCAGCATGGATTCAACATCAAATGGTTCTGCCTTTGTTCTTTGACTTTTAGCTGTACACTAACAAACATATTAAACATAACTAATACGGAAATGGAAGCACGATATTAAAAAGAATATTTACACAGAATTGGAACTTTAAGATAGTTCCCATCTTTGTTGAAGCTTTTAGCAAAGAGAGATCATCTCCACAGAGCATGGAGATGTTACAGAATCATGGAACAACTTTACTCTCTGGACACTGACTTTGAACACACTATTGTTCTCTGGATTGACTAAGTCTACAGCCCCATATGGATATACTTTGTGAATAAGAAATGGGCCTGACCATCTAGACTTAAGTTTACCAGGGAACAACTTTAGCCTAGAATTGAACAAAAGACATTTTTGGCCAACTCTCAACTCTTTGTGTCTAATCCTATTGTCATGCCACTTCTTTGTTTTCTCTTTGTACAATTTGGCATTCTCATAGGACATGTTTCTATGTTCTTCTAACTCACAGAATTGAAATTTTCTTTTGTCACCAGCCTCATGTAATGTTCAATTCCTTTATAGCCCAATATGCTTTATGTTCAAGTTCCAAAGGGAGGTGACAGGCTTTTCCAAAGACTAACTTGTATGGGGACATACCCAAAGGTGTTTTAAAAGCAGTCCGGTATGCCCATAAAACATCATCTAAATGGAAAGCCCAGTCTTTTCTGTTTGGTTTAACAACTTTTTCAAGAATCCCTTTAATTTCCCTGTTTGAGAGTTCAGCCAGTCCATTTGTTTGTGGGTGGTATGCAGTGGCAACTTTGTGTTTCACATGATATTTTTCAAGAACTTTACTCAACAAATTGTTTATAAAGTGGGTACCCTCATCACTAATTAGTGCCCGGGGGGTACCAAACCTTGTAAAAATCTGTTTTTGTAAAAACTTAATTACAGTTTTAGCATCATTTGAAACACATGCCATTGCCTCTACCCATTTGGATACATAATCAACAACAACTAGAATGTATTGACAATTGTTTGAAGGGGGAAATGGACCCATAAAATCTATACCCCAAACATCAAATAACTCAACTTCTAAGATCTCATTCAAAGACATTTCATTTTTCCGAGAAATGGAACCACTTCTCTGACATTCATTACATCTTTGAGCAAAATTATGGGCATCTTTAAAGAGAGTTGGCCAATAAAATCCTGATTGAAGCACTTTAGCTGCTGTTCTCTGGCCTCCAAAATGTCCTCCATAAGCTGATTGATGGCAATGTTGCAGGATTGTTGCAGCTTCAGTCTCTGGGATGCATCTTCTCAACAATTAATCTGTACCAAGTTTAAACAGAAAAGGATCATCCCATAAGTAAAATTTACAATCATGGAGAAATTTCTTAAGCATGTGATGAGTGTAATCAGAAGGTATGATGCCACAAGCCAAATAATTTGCTATATCAGCAAACCATGGAAGTTGTGCTTGCACCATAAGAATCTTTTCATCAGGGAAAGTCTCAGTAATGTCTGCTCCTTCCCTACTTTCAACAAGCTTCTCTAACCTGGACAAATGATCAGCCACTTAGTTCTATGTCCCCTTCCTATCAATAATCTCTAGGTCAAACTCTTGCAATAACAAAACCCATCTTATCAACCTAGGTTTTGCATCTTTCTTTGAAATTAGGTATTTAATGGCAACATGGTCGGTATGTACAATCACTTTTGCTCCCATCAAATATAACCTAAACCTTTCAAAGGCAAAAACCACAACTAACAATTCTTTCTCAGTTGTTGTATAATTAATTTGAGCTTCATTTAGGGTTTTGCTTGCATAGTAGATGGAATGAAAAATCTTATCTTTTCTTTGACCCAATACAACACCAACAGCCCAGTCACTTGCGTCACACATGATCTCAAAAGGTTTGTCCCATTCAGGAGCAACAACTATTGGTGCAGTTACCAGAGCTTTCTTCAAAGTGAGGAATGTATTTCTACATTCTTTATTGAAATCAAACTTTTGGTCATGCTGTAATAATAGACATACAGGTTTTGAAATTTTTGAAAAGTCTTTTATGAACCGTCTATAAAATCCAGCATGGCCAAGAAAGCTCCTGATACCTTTAACAGTTGTTGGTTCAGGTAGTTTTTCAATTACTTCAAGTTTAGCTTTGTCTACCTCAACTCCTCTTTTTGAAATTAAATGACCAAGGACAATCCCTTCTATTACCATGAAATGACATTTTTCTCAATTAAGGACCAGGTCAGTCTCCTCACACCTTTTAAGACTCTGCTTTAAATTATCCAAACACTGATCAAAAGATGAACCATAAACAGAAAAATCATCCATAAATATCTCAATGGAATTTTCAAGCATATCAGAAAATATGGACATCATGCATCTCTGAAAAGTGGCAGGAGCATTGCAAAGTCTAAAAGGCATCCTTCTGAAGGCAAAGGTGCCATAAGGACAAGTGAAAGTAGTCTTCTCCTGGTCTTCTGGTGCTATGGCTATCTGGTTGTATCCTGAGTATCCATCCAAGAAGCAGTAGTACTCTTTTCCAGCCAACATGTCCATCATTTGGTCAACAAAAGGTAATGGAAAATGGTCCTTTTGAGTAGCCTTGTTCAGCCTACGGTAGTCCATGCAAATTCTCCATCCGGAGACTATTCTGGTAGGGATGAGTTCATTCTTGTCATTGGAAATGACAGTGATCCCTCCCGTCTTGGGTACACACTGGACTGGACTAACCCAAGAACTACTGGCTATTGGGAAAATGATTCCTGCATCTAACCATTTCAAAATTTCCTTTTTCACTACCTCTTTCATGACAGGGTTCAATCTTCTTTGTGGCTCTATGGAAGTGAAGTTATTGTCTTCTAAGATGATCTTATGCTGACAAATAGAGGGACTAATCCCTTTAAGATCAGCAATAGTCCACCCTATGGCTTTGGTGTGCAACTTCAACATATCTACTAACTTATTTTCTTGATGCAATTCTAGGGTAGCTGGAATAATGACTGGCAATTTGTCTTCTCCCCCTAGAAAGGCATACTTCAATTGAGATGGGATTTGTTTCAACTCCAGGTTAGGTGGTGAGATTATGGAAGGAGTAAATGACTTCTGTTCATCTCTTTCCAGCAGCTCAAATGCTGCAGCATCCAGAGGGATAGTCTCTTTCTCTATGGCCTTATCATCATCATCATCATCATCATCATATTCCTCATATAAGTCTCCAAAACTCAGGTCTTTCTCATCCTCCTCTTCTATCCTACAAGCTTGTTTGACTCCCTCCTCATGACATAATTCCTCAATGACACCAAAGCTTGAGCAGTCTTCTAAATCACTAGGGTATTTCAAAGAATTGAAGACATTGAATGTGACTTTTTGGTCTTGTAGTCTCATGGTCAACTCACCTTTCTGGACATCTATCAAAGTTCTACCCGTAGCTAAGAAAGGTCTTCCTAAAAGTATGGGAATGTCCTTGTCAGCCTCAAAGTCTAAAATGATAAAATCAGCCGGAAAAATGAACTTGTCAACCTGGACTAACACATCTTCAATTTTTCCCTTGGGATATGCAATGGTCTTATCAGCTAGAATGAGTGTAACTGTGGTAGGTCTGGCCTCTCCTATACCTAAGCTTTTGAAAATGGACAATGGCATAAGGTTGACACTAGCACCTAAATCACACAGTGCTTTCCCAACCTCTTTCCCTCCTATGGAACAAGGAATGGTGAAACTCCCTGGGTCTTTTTGCTTAGGGGGAATTTTGTTGGTCAAGAGAGCACTGCAACCTTCTGTGAGGGCAACAGTCTCATATTCATTCAATTTCTTTTTCTTGCTCAGTATGTCTTTTAAAAACTTGGCATAACTGAGCATCTGCTCAATTGCTTCAACAAGAGGTATGTTGATGTGCAATGCTTTGAAAACATCCAAAAATTTCTTAAATTGCAATTCCTCCTTCTCATTCCTTAACCTTTGGGGGTAAGGAATGTAAGGGGGAACTGGTTTGATAACAGCTTGATTTGATTGTTTAGAGCCAGATGGATCCAGTATGCTTTTGGTCTTGGTCTCATTGGGTGAAATCACAACTTTGGTCTTTGGGTCAGTCAAAGATGGACTTGAACTTGTGATCTTAGGATCTTGATTTTCTACTTGAACTTCTGGTATTGGAATTACAGGAATCTCTGGATCAGGAATGGACTTGGGTGTTTTCTCAAAATATGTTTTGGTTGTTGATTCCTTTTCCATTGACTCAGGTAATTCTTTACCACTCCTAAGTGTGACGGCTTTCACATGTTCTTTTCCAGGAGCCTTGGGTAATTCTGTATTACTAGGCAAAGTGCCTGAGGCTCTGTTGTTCTGATTAAGTGCAATTTGACTGACTTGTGTTTCCAAACTCCGGAGAGCTGCTTGTGTCTGACTCATGAATCCTCTCATCATTGCTTCAAGAGAGAGATTTGAGTTATCATGTGGAGGTGCATGGTGTTGGTTTTGAAAAGGTGGTTGAGTGTGCTGATTGTTTTGAAAACCTTGATTACGATTATTCTGATGATGATTATTTTGAAAATTTCCCTTGTACTGATTTTGAGAACTACTTGCTTGATTTTGAAAATTGGAGTTCCCTTGCTGCTTTTGAACTGGAGGATTTAAACATGGACTATTCCAAGAGAAGTTTTGGTGTTGTTTCCAGCTGGCATTGTAATGGTTGGAGTGGGGAGCAGGTCTGTTTTGCACAAATTTTACAGATTCAGAATTATGTGGACAGTTTTCATAAGAATTCTCTCCACCACAACACACACATTGCACAGAAAGAACTGCGGTAGCAGGTGTAGGGACAGTCGGTTGTGCTCCTGTTACGTAACAAACACTTACCGAACCACCGATAAATTAATTTAGTTTCAAAAAACCTCATATTACGGGATAACAATATACAACCCAAAATACATACATTAAGGCTTAATAATTACATAACAAACCATAACATAACCATCGGGGACATATCTACCCGAAAATGTTCTAACTATATACAATCCCAAAAGTTTGATGTATAAATACCTAAACCAAAAGTAAGCTTCACGCTTCAGTCCCTACCGATCAACCGACCTTGTTCTTACCCTTGTCGACTTGCCCTGAAAAATTAATAACCACTAAAAGATAAGCTATAAAGCTTAGTGAATTCATGTGGAAATATGTGGTTACAATGTAGTATACAAGCGTACATATTAGGAAACGAAGAAGGCTAAAAAACAAGTTTATATAACAACAATGAAACAACTTACTTATACCATATGAAATCATATACATAAAACGCACTTTCAACGAGGGAATCACAAAGAAAATATCAATGAATTCAACATTATTTTTAGAGATCATGTAAGTTCAATGCCAATTAACTTTTACACAAACATAAGACTTGACACCAAATTCGTCCTTCATCTCCCGGATTGTGCCAAAGTCCTATACTCACCCCCTGACTCCCACTGGGCAGTGAGTATGGCAGCCCCTCCGATTGTCTCACCGGACTCCATGGAATATCGACAATCGGCGCCCAAAACACATCACAAGATCAATACGAGCAATATGACAATTCAAGAGGATATCCAGAATCTAGCATGATTCATAGATGAACAATAAGGCACATAAGCATGTACAACCACAAAGTAACGCATATGTCCACATAAACTCACGGTGTTGTTCATTGAATTCGGCTAACCAAACCGAAAGCCAAACCAAAAGGTCGAATCCCAACTTCTGTTCAATGGTTGGAAAAACACTTCCAAGACCTTCATTTATGCTTAAATTACACCTGGAGTTCATATATAGAGTCCCATTAGCAATGCACAATAATAACACAAGCCTAACCCTTTTTAATTCAAGCATTCTACTTTGTTTTTACTATACAACACCTACTTGCAGACCTGTTTTGCCCATCTTAAACTCAAAATAATCAAATTACTTCTAAAGATGGATTGTACCTCTTTATCATTTTCAGAGCCTGTTTATACAGATTTTTAGGATTTTTCTACAATTTTCTATGAATTTTATAACACAGCAGCTCAAAGTTGTCAATAATCAGCTTTGCAACATAGAATACATGGCACTTTTTACCCACCTTAAAGTTGTAATTAGATTTCGATGTCTGAATACAAAACAACAAAGACAATCCTAGCTTTCTAATCCCTATGACCTCATAATTTTCTGATTTTTCTATGATTTTATACGATTTTTCTAAATCAGTGCTGTAACATGATTTCAAACTAAAAAAAATCACACTTTTGTGCAATTAAGTATCCAATTCCATTCCAATACTAACCCAATTCAGATGTTAACTTAAACTTATCATTATCAAAGTAAAACCAACAAGAAACCAAGGTTCATTCATCCATTTCTACCAATTTCATCAAAATCCAACTTTGTATGACATAGAGTTAACTTGTTCTTTGTGAAAAATCACTTTCCTTTCCATCTTCTTGCAAATCAACCAACATAAAACCTTAATCTTACAAAATTATCCACTAATCAGAAACATGCAAACCCTAATCTCCTTAATTAACACTACTTATAATGATTAAACTTAGTATTAGGAGTATACCTTCACTAATCTTCACATATACTTCAAGATTTCATCACTTTGACCTTGATTCTTCAAAGATTGGGTGTATTTGAGCTTAAATGTGTGAGGATCGCACCATAACTGTGTGTGGATGCTCTTGAACTGAAAATGATATAAAATGGGCCTAAAATTCGTTTTTTCTAAGTTAAATCCGGGTTGGGTCGGGTTTGACCCGCATGGGTACCCATTTTGACCACTCAACACTAAAAATGACATAACTTTTCGCTCGGAACTCCGTTTTCGATGAGGTTTTCGCCTACGCGTTCATAACGAGATAATGAACAACTTCCGCCAAAAATATTTCAGAAAATATCTACCAATAAAAGCAGTTTTACATATTTGTGAACGTTATTCTTTCCTTTGAAATTTTGTTATTTTTTATTTTTAGCTCGGAATCTCGTAAAAGTTTCCCGACACTTCCAACAACTCCTAATAGGTCAAAAACTTAGTTCTAAAGCTTAACATCTCATCAAATACATCTCGTTTGAGTTTTGTGCACGTAGTTTCCCAAAATAGCAACGTATTTTGTAAAACTTGCATAAAATACAATCTACGCGACCTTTTCGACTTCCGTCACTTATAACACTTCATATTTACTTATTCAAAGGTGTTTCAACCTTTACATCACCATTTAAATCCTCCGTTCAAGTTTTGGGTTGATTTTTCCCATTTTAGCACTCTAGTGACCTACCCGATTTCCATTTGAGTAATGCACTTTGTATTTTGAACCCTCACATCATCTAATTATGTCTTTTGTGAGGTGTTATCACCAATATTACCTCCTATATCTCATTCCAAATATGGGCTCTACTTATAGCTCACTAGTGAAACATATTTAGGAGGGTGGATGTTACAAATACCTCCTCCTTTTGAAGATTCCGTCCTCAGAATCATCGCTGCTCGAACAGGGTTGGGTACTTCGCCATCATTTCTGCTTTATTCTCCCAAGTCCAATTTGGTCCACGGTGATGCTTCCACTTAACCAACACCAGTTCCACAATCTTGTTGCGCAGATTCACCGTTCGTTCATTTAAGATAGCCTCGGGTTCTTCAACATATCTTAGTTTCTCGTCTATTTTAACTTCCGTTAATGGCACCACCTCATCGTGTTTACCGAGACATTTCCTTAGATAACCAACATGAAAAACATCATGGATACCATTGAGTTCTTCTGGAAACTCAAGCCGATACGATTGCTTTCCAATACGCTCCAATATCTTGAACGGTCCGATGAAACGAGGATTGAGTTTACCGTGCTTTTTAAATCGTAAAACACCTTTCCATGGGGAGACTTTTAGCATGACGAGGTCTCCGACTGAGAACTCGATGGGTCTTCGGCGGCAATCTACATAAGATTTCTGTCGATCCTGAGCAACTTTCATTCTTTCTCGTATAACTTGAATCTTGTCGTGGGTGATTTGGACTAATTCTGGACCAACTAGAATATTCTCTCCCGTTTCCTGGCAACAAAGAGGCGTACGACACTTACGTCCGTACAGAGCCTCGAAAGGATCCATTCCGATCGTCGAGTGATAGCTGTTATTGTATGAGAATTCAATTAAGGGCAAGTGAGTGTCACAGCTTCCGCCAAACTCAAGTACACAAGCTCGTAACATATCTTCGAGTGTTTGGATAGTACACTCTGATTGTCCATCGGTCTGTGGATGATACGCGGTACTCAATGCAACTCGCGTTCCCAATTTACGCTGTAGACCGGACCAAAAGTTAGAAGTGAAACGTGAATCACGATCTGAGATTACCTTCAAGGGTACGCCATGTCGAGCAATAATCTCGTCAATATAAAGTTGTGCCCATCGATCCATTGTATATGACTCCTGAACAGGAAGGAAATGTGTGCTCTTCGTCAATCGGTCCACGATAACCCAAATGCTATCGTGCTGTCGAGAAGTCTTTGGTAGTTTTGTTACCAAATCCATTGTCAGTTCTTCCCATTTCCATACAGGTATATCGAGTGGCTGTAGACTTCCGTATGGCTTCTGATGTTCGGCTTTTACCTGCAAACATGTGATGCACTTTTCAACGTAACGACAGATATCAACTTTCATTCCCGGCCACCAATAATCGATACGCAAGTCATGGTACATCTTCGTACTTCCTGGATGAACGGATAATCTTGACTTATGTGCCTCCGCCAAGATAGTCTCCCGTAAGCCTCCGAGTCTCGGTACCCAGATTCGGGTCTTGAAGACTTTAAGTCCGCGGTTATCGTCAGTTAAAGAATCTAAATAACCCACCATACGTTCAGACTTGACATGTTCCGGCTTCAAAGCCTCAGTCTGCTATCTTTGTAAGTCATTGATAAGAGTAGACTCCACTGAGATATGAGTGATAGCGTAACACGTAGATCCGATATGCGCCTTCCTACTTAACGCATCCGCCACTACGTTAGCTTTACCCGGATGATAGAGTATCTCACAGTCATAATCTTTAATCAATTCCATGGCCCGTTGTTGACGCATATTCAAGGTTTGTTGGTCAAAAAGATATTTCAAGCTCTTGTGATCAGTATACAATTGGCATTTCGTGCCATATAGATAATGACGCCAGAGTTTCAAAGCAAAGACAACCGCTGCTAGCTCAAGATCATGGGTTGGGTAGTTTTTCTCATATTCTTTTAGCTGTCGCGAAGCATATGCGATTACCTTGCCCCGTTGCATCAATACACAACCCAATCCTAGCTTTGACGCGTCACTGTATAGTATGAAATCATCGCTTCCTTCAGGTAAGGAAAGTACCGGTGCGTGCGTCAAACAGTCCTTCAAAGTCTGGAATGCGTTTTCCTGGTCCTCGTTCCAGACAAATTTCACATCCTTGCGGGTGAGAGAAGTGAGGGGTATGGCGATTTTCGAGAAATCCCGTATAAATCGTCGATAGTAACCCGCCAAGCCGAGAAAACTACGTACTTCAGAGGCATTCTTAGGTTGTTCCCATTTATGTATTGCCTCAATCTTAGATGGATCCACGGAAACACCATCACAGGATATCGTATGCCCCAAGAATTGTACTTGACGGAGCCAGAATTCACATTTCGAGAACTTGGCATATAATCGTTCCTTTCTCAGCAACTCCAACATTTCTCTAAGGTGCACGGCATGATCTGAATCGGTCTTAGAATATACCAAGATATCGTCAATAAAGACAATAACAGACTTATCAAGCATCGGACGACATACTCGATTCATTAAATCCATGAATGTTGCAGGTGCATTCGTAAGTCCAAACGACATGACAAGGAATTCATAATGTCCATACCGTGTGCGGAAAGCTGTCTTAGGCACATCCTCCTCACGTACCTTAAGTTGATGATATCCTGATCTTAAATCAATCTTGGAAAAATCACTTGCACCATGTAATTGATCAAATAGATCATCAATTCGTGGAAGAGGGTATTTATTCTTGATGGTTACCTTATTCAGATCTCGGTAATCAATACACATTCGAAAGGAACCATCTTTCTTATTTACAAACAATACCGGAGCACCCCAGGGTGAAGTGCTTGGTCGAATAAATCCCTTGTCCAACAACTCTTGTAATTGGCTCATCATTTCTTTCATTTCCGCCGGTGCGAGACGATAGGGTGTCTTAGCGATAGGAGCGGCACCGGGTACTAAATCGATTCGAAACTCTACTTGTCTGTCCGGTGGAAACCCTGGCAAGTCATCGGGAAATAAATCTGAAAACTCACATACGATTGGCACATCCTTCACCGTCTTCTTCCCCTCTTTGGGTGAATCTAAAACATAGGCCAGAAAAGAGGAATATCCTTTCGTTAGATATCGTCGGTCCTTGAGCATAGAGATTACCTTTACATCTCCTACACGTCGTTCACCGTATACATATAAGTAATCTCCGTCGTCCTTCGGTATTCGAATCATTCGGTGAGAGCATATGATGTCGACGCGGTTTCTAGCTAACCAATCCATCCCAATAACAATATCAAAGCCATGAATATCCATCGGGATCAGATCTATTGAGAACTCATAGTCGTCAAGAATTAACACACAGTCTCTATATATTTTATAGGCAACTAGAACACCCCCGTTAGCCGTATCGACAGTGAATGGTTTATCAAGCATATAAGGCACAGAATCCAGAAATCGAGTATAATAATGTGATACGAAGGAGTTAGTTGCTCCAGAATCAAATAAAATATGCACAGGTCGAGAATTCCCAAGGAAAATACCAATAACAACGTCCGGTTCATTATAAGCTTCCTCTGCGGTAATCTAGAAAGCTCGAGCTCGTGCTTTGGGTACCTCCTCCTTTTGAACGGAAGACCCGGTTGTCGTCGGTCGCTGAACTGATGATTTACTTTCTTCTCGTTTGACTCGAGGGCAATTTCTTTGTTTGTGCCCCAATACTCCACACGAATAACATGCGTCTTGCCGTCGTGGGCAACCAGTACGAATATGGCCCACGTCGCCACAACAAAAGCATCTAAGAGTTGTCGGTTCAGCGTTACATCGTCCCGAATGAAGCTTACCACACTTCTGACAATTTTGTGGCGCGTTCGGCTGGAATAAAGTTATGTTAAGTTCAACAGTTCATAGTATTTAACTATAATATTTAAGATTTATACCTGGAGTGTATAAGCCTGTGAAGGAGCACGGGAAGTGGTTTGAGTCTGTGCTCGTCTCGGGGTGAAGAATCGAGGCGATTTGTGGGTCGGTAACGAGAACGTTCTTTCATTTCTTTGTCGTTTCAACTGAAAATTTGGTTCATCAAGTATTGTTAAATCATGTTCACGGCGACGAGCGTACTCCACAGCTTTATTGAAACTTGGAATGTCGCGGTTAGCAACAAACTCCCGGATTTCTCGTCTCAAACCATCCACAAAATGCTCTATTCGTTCATGTTCGGAAGATAAAAATCGTAAGGCAAAACGTGCCTTTTGGTTAAATTGAGTCTCATACTCAATTACAGACATGTTCCCTTGCTTGAGTTCCAAGAATTCTTTCTCAAGCCTCCGTTGCAAATCGATCGGGCAGAATTGCTCAAAGAAATGAGTCTTGAAAGACTCCCAAGCCAAGCTTTCACGTTCCTTTTCAGTAAGGGATTCAAAAGTTGCATCCCACCATGTGAGTGCACTCTCTGTCAACATTGCACTAGCATAATTCACTTTATCTTCATTCAACACTCGGGAAATTCGGAACACCTTTTCGGTGTTTTGGATCCATTGAACTGCGGTTACCGGATCAGACAGTCCGGTAAAATCTGTAGCGCCACTACTACGAAAGCTTTTAAACGAGACTCGTTCAGATTTGGGTTTTGAGGGATCACCCATCTCTTTCTCTTTACTCTTTCCTGTGTCATGCTTATATTGTTCAAAAGTTTGTTGAACAAAAGTCATGAGTCGTTTCATTAATCGTTCACCACGAGGAGACAAGGGCGTATCATCCTCATTCACGTTAAGGTCGGGATCATTTTCTCTAACCTCGGGGTTTGGTGGAGTGTGGCTAGCAGCATCACCATCAGACATCGTCCTATAAAGGTGTACACATATGAAGAGTATCAAAACATGTAGAGCATTAAGCAACATCCTATTTATGGTCCCTTACCCAACTTGGGTCTCTCCTAATGGTCCATATCCCGTATCAATCATCGCTTAGTTACTATATAACATCAACGCCTAGTTTAAGTCTAGTTACCGTTATAGATACCTAGATCACTTAAACTACTGCTCTGATACCATATTTGTAACACCACGGTTACGTAACAAACACTTACCGAACCACCGATAAATTAATTTAGTTTCAAAAAACCTCATATTACGTGATAACAATATACAACCCAAAATACATACATTAAGGCTTAATAATTACATAACAAACCATAACATAACCATCGGGGACATATCTACCCGGAAATGTTCTAACTATATACAATCCCAAAAGTTTGATGTATAAATACCTAAACCAAAAGTAAGCTTCACGCTTCAGTCCCTACCGATCAACCGATCTTGTTCTTACCCTTGTCGACTTGCCCTGAAAAGTTAATAACCACTAAAAGATAAGCTATAAAGCTTAGTGAATTCATGTGGAAATATGTGGTTACAATGTAGTATACAAGCGTACATATTAGGAAACGAAGAAGGCTCAAAAACAAGTTTATATAACAACAATGAAACAACTTACTTATACCATATGAAATCATATACATAAAACGCACTTTCAACGAGGGAATCACAAAGAAAATATCAATGAATTCAACATTATTTTTAGAGATCATGTAAGTTCAATGCCAATTAACTTTTACACAAACATAAGACTTGACACCAAATCCGTCCTTCATCTCCCGGATTGTGCCAAAGTCCTATACTCACCCCCTGACTCCCACTGGGCAGTGAGTACGGCAGCCCCTCCGATTGTCTCACCGGACTCCATGGAATATCGACAATCGGCGCCCAAAACACATCACAAGATCAATACGAGCAATATGACAATTCAAGAGGATATCCAGAATCTAGCATGATTCATAGATGAACAATAAGGCACATAAGCATGTATAACCACAAAGTAACACATATGTCCACATAAACTCATGGTGTTGTTCATTGAATTCGGCTAACCAAACCGAAAGGTCGAATCCCAACTTCTGTTCAATGGTTGGAAAAACACTTCCAAGACCTTCAATTATGCTTAAATTACACCTGGAGTTCATATATAGAGTCCCATTAGCAATGCACAATAATAACACAAGCGTAACCCTTTTTAATTCAAGCATTCTACTTTGTTTTTACTATACAACACCTACTTGCAGACCTGTTTTGCCCATCTTAAACTCAAAATCATCAAATTACTTCTAAAGATGGATTGTACCTCTTTATCATTTTCAGAGCCTGTTTATACAGATTTTTAGGATTTTTCTACAATTTTCTATGAATTTTATAACACAGCAGCTCAAAGCTGTCAATAATCAGCTTTGCAACACAGAATACATGGCACTTTTTACCCACCTTAAAGTTGTAATTAGATTTCGATGTCTGAATACAAAACAACAAAGACAATCCTAGCTTTCTAATCCCTATGACCTCATAATTTTCTGATTTTTCTATGATTTTATACGATTTTTCTAAATCAGTGCTGTAACATGATTTCAAACTAAAAAAAATCACACTTTTGTGCAATTAAGTATCCAATTCCATTCCAATACTAACCCAATTCAGATGTTAACTTAAACTTATCATTATCAAAGTAAAACCAACAAGAAACCAAGGTTCATTCATCCATTTCTACCAATTTCATCAAAATCCAACTTTGTATGACATAGAGTTAACTTGTTCTTTGTGAAAAATCACTTTCCTTTCCATCTTCTTGCAAATCAACCAACATAAAACCTTAATCTTACAAAATTATCCACTAATCAGAAACATGCAAACCCTAATCTCCTTAATTAACACTACTTATAATGATTAAACTTAGTATTAGGAGTATACCTTCACTAATCTTCACATATACTTCAAGATTTCATCACTTTGACCTTGATTCTTCAAAGATTGGGTGTATTTGAGCTTAAATGTGTGAGGATCGCACCATAACTGTGTGTGGATGCTCTTGAACTGAAAATGATATAAAATGGGCCTAAAATTCGTTTTTTCTAAGTTAAATCCGGGTTGGGTCGGGTTTGACCCGCATGGGTACCCATTTTGACCACTCAACACTAAAAATGACATAACTTTTCGCTCGGAACTCCGTTTTCGATGAGGTTTTCGCCTACGCGTTCATAACGAGATAATGAACAACTTCCGCCAAAAATATTTCAGAAAATATCTACCAATAAAAGCAGTTTTACATATTTGTGAACGTTATTCTTTCCTTTGAAATTTTGTTATTTTTTATTTTTAGCTCGGAATCTCGTAAAAGTTTCCCGACACTTCCAACAACTCCTAATAGGTCCAAAACTTAGTTCTAAAGCTTAACATCTCATCAAATACATCTCGTTTGAGTTTTGTGCACGTAGTTTCCCAAAATAGCAACGTATTTTGTAAAACTTGCATAAAATACAATCTACGCGACCTTTTCGACTTCCGTCACTTATAACACTTCATATTTACTTATTCAAAGGTGTTTCAACCTTTACATCACCATTTAAATCCTCCGTTCAAGTTTTGGGTTGATTTTTCCCATTTTAGCACTCTAGTGACCTACCCGATTTCCATTTGAGTAATGCACTTTGTATTTTGAACCCTCACATCATCTAATTATGTCTTTTGTGAGGTGTTATCACCAATATTACCTCCTATATCTCATTCCAAATATGGGCTCTACTTATAGCTCACTAGTGAAACATATTTAGGAGGGTGGATGTTACAAATACCTCCTCCTTTTGAAGATTCCGTCCTCAGAATCATCGCTGCTCGAACAGGGTTGGGTACTTCGCCATCATTTCTGCTTTATTCTCCCAAGTCCAATTTGGTCCACGGTGATGCTTCCACTTAACCAACACCAGTTCCACAATCTTGTTGCGCAGATTCACCGTTCGTTCATTTAAGATAGCCTCGGGTTCTTCAACATATCTTAGTTTCTCGTCTATTTTAACTTCCGTTAATGGCACCACCTCATCGTGTTTACCGAGACATTTCCTTAGATAACCAACATGAAAAACATCATGGATACCCGTGAGTTCTTCTGGCAACTCAAGCCGATACGCTTGCTTTCCAATACGCTCCAATATCTTGAACGGTCCGATGAAACGAGGAATGAGTTTACCGTGCTTTTTAAATCGTAAAACACCTTTCCATGGGGAGACTTTTAGCATGACGAGGTCTCCGACTGAGAACTCGATGGGTCTTCGGCGGCAATCTGCATAAGATTTCTGTCGATCCTGAGCAACTTTCATTCTTTCTCGTATAACTCGATGGGCCTGTCGATCCTCATTTCAAACATGCTTTATAAAGTAATGTAACCTAATTTAACTCGAAACATGAATCATCATCGAAACCATATATACCATACGTTCGAAAACATGGACACTAGAACCAATACTCACGCGACCGAAGCGAGCATACTTTGATTTCCAAAACACTGGGTGGACATAATTCATTCAAACCTTAATATACGAGGAGGATGGTCCAATATTAAGGTCATCATTCACTGTCGACCATAAAGACCCGATGACCATAAAGTAAAGCGTCTTATATATATAGGAAAGAAATAATGATAGCTGACAACGGGGGAAGCCCGTATCCATTGAGGGTGGAGGTAACACAAAAGTATGTCATCCAAGCAACGTTAATCGCATGACACCTCCCGACATCCCAACCCGGTGTCCCTACGACGTCTTTACAAGTGTCACCCCAAGTCAGTTGACCTTGATGGATCATTCCGAAGAACTCCATCCCGAAGGCTCGACACACTTAAAGACTACCTCCCAGGTATTACTTCAAGCGTTGGAGGTCCTAGCGCTTACTATTCAGGTAGCACTAGCCGACTCAACCCTCCTAGCGATCACTTGTAAAGTTTCCGGTCATAAAACATGGGTACCGAAGTTCAACCCCGCAATACCCAACTGACCATCCCAAAACATACTGACTCGCGTGCCTATGGATCCATTGCAACACAGTCTAACCTTCCCGGACTAAACATGAATGACCAAAGCACTCAAGTCCGTAACCGACCTCAATACGCATCATAGCGCATTAATACGTACGTCATAACTGGACTCTACATTGAGCCATATAAAAACGGACAAGTGTCATCGAGACTCCTTTAATACGACATCGAGCCAAAATGCTCAAAACCTCTTTTGACTAAAGATTACGTTTTGCAAGTAATAAACTCACTCAACCCATACCATGAAATTACATGCTCCAAAATACTCGAATGAACTCCAACACAGTTTAAGTCGGGTCAAAAGGTTTTCCAAATAGATTTATGCTCCTTATCCTTTCAAAACGTCCCATAACACAAAACTGAACCTTTTACCCCAAACAACACTAAAATGCCTTTTAACCAAATAATCTCATTTATGCAATAAGTTACCAAACACACCCATTTATGACTCATTTATCAAAATGCCCAAAAATCACAAGAATGTGTGGCTATACAAGTTTATAAAGTTACACACTTTCAAAATAACCAAACTGATCAGCAGTTAACAATTTCATGTAAGATGTAAAATACTTTAAAATAACCATTTTGGCATGTACACCGTTTTCACAAATCAACTTGAACTCACCTCGCTAGATTTAGGCTAAATCTAGGTTTCACCCAACGAGCTCTGTTGAAGACCACTTGAATCCTCAAGCCGGAAACTTCCAAAACCTAGATCCATACATTCCAACAGTAAATATCCATAATCAACTATAAGGAAACATTCTCCAAACATTAAATACCAAGATCCCAAACAAGATCAAAACCCTAATTTCTCTAAAATCACCAACTCCAAGATTTAAGGTATCAAACACAAAGGAACCACCAATGGAGCATTTATAACATTATTTCAGGAAAGATTACCACTTAAGATGATGAGACTTTCCGAGAACACCCAATCCAACACTTGAACCCGAGCTCCCAACCGTTGAACTTGATGAGGAAGATGAAGATGGAGGTTTTGTGATTCAAGATCCCAAGTAGCTAGATGGTGGGTAATCATGTGGTTTGAGGAGGAAAACCCCCCAAAATAGGTTAGGGTTCGGTTTTGGGGTTTGGGAGAGAAAATGGAAGGAATTAGGAAGTGAGAATGAGGGAAATGGTTGATAATCACGACTCTAAAAGGCCCTGGGGCCGACCGCGATTATGCCCGGCGATTGTGCCAGGGCACTATCGCCCAAAATGTACCGCGGGCACACCCACGCTGGCGATTGTGCCCGACAATTGTGCCCAGGGCACTCTCGCCAGGGCACTATCGCCTAGAGTGTACCGAAGCTCGTTTCTTCCCATTTTCCACACAGACCACTCATGAAGCGTAAGGCTTAATAGGTAAGATATAGGGGATGAAATTCTATGATAAGAAACAAGAATTTCTCAAAGGGTTAACTTCACGGGTAGAGATTTACGAGTGTTACAGAACAGGGCCGAGCAGATAGAGTTAGAGACTTTTGTCGAGAGAAAGAAGCAGACGGTGACGGTGTTGCAGAGAGAGATCAAGGAAGAGCATAACAAAATAAAGAATATCAAAGAAACCTATCCCAGCATAGAGGACATGATCAATGAAAAGGCTGATTTGATCATTAGATGTAAAGCTCTCTACCCAAAGGGACACTAGTTTACCTTTTGGTTATATGTTTCGAACTTTGTTTAAATTAACCTTGTCATGTAGTAGTCAATAGACTTCCGTTGCTCGGTTTTATCCTTGGGTTATGTAATAAAAGTGTAGCATTTTGTTTACTATCATGATACACGAACATTATTCATTATAATCAATACGTTCATTACATACATTGTTACTCGTTCAGATCAACATTTAAATCAAAAGTTTGATGTCTATAGGTGCCTCCATAATCGTCGGTAGGCATTGGTTGAGTAGTGCGGCTACCAGATGCTCTTTGTCTTCCACGATTCACTGGTGCAGGCGCCTGACATTGAGTCCGAGTATGTCCGATTTCTCCACATCGAGTACATCTCCTTGATGTGGGATCCTCACCACGAGATGAGATACGATCGTGGTTACTCGGTCTTCCGGTGCGTCTCTTGTAGACCTGTGGCTTAACGGTCATAAGCGGAGTGTCTGGAACAACCCATGTTGATGGATGCCCAGGTGGATGTATGACCTCTAAGTATGTGGCTTGAAAATTATCCACTTTGAAGTAAGGCGATATCAGGTAGATGACATCTGTAAACCGTTCATGCCTGGCAACGGCGATTGCATGACTGCAAGGTAAACCGAAGATTTGCCATTTCCTACAAGAGAAACTCCAACGATGGTAATCCACTTTCGCGTCCCTACGAGAATCTTGAACTTCATATAGGTCATAACCTATTTCACGGACAATAAACCTTTCCGACTTCACCTGTCACCTTCTAACAATTATTTCTATTTTTGGGGGGAGAGCATTTACCCATCTCGCTGCAGAAAAACGAAAGATTAAAATATTGAAGAAAATATGTTGTGAATTTTTGTGACAAACCAAAATAACAGTGGATAAGTGTGACTATGAAAACCTGCTTTGTTCCGACGAATTGAATATCGGTCTTGTTGAAATTCTCGGAAGTAATCCATAAGGGACACGATAGGAAGTTTTCGAGCAAAACGAGACAGTGTATTGACCGACTCGGCGCTGTTTGAAGTCATTATGTTGTAATGCATTCCAGAGAAATAGGCCCGTGACCATTTCTCCTTGCCAACGCGTCCATAAGTGGCGCTCCAACAGGTATAACGCGTCGTAGAACTTCCATTTTACGTTCAAAATCCTCCTCCGTGTACGCTTTACACGTTTTCCAAAACATACCCTTCCTAAACTTGGCCCTACTGTCCCTTCTTTTTACGTTCATCAGCAAATGGCGACAACACAAACCATGATGGGCATTTGGGTACACCGTGTTGATAGCTTGACTTATGGATAAAGCCTTGTCGGATATGAACACCAACCCTTCCGGTTCTTGGATACATTCCTTCAACATCGTCAAAAACCAAGTCCATGCCTCCCCACTCTCAGATCTACCCACTTCGAAAGCGACCGTCACAATTTGGTTATTGGCTTCCATAGCAACGGCTAAGAATATTGTGCCCAAGTAAGGATCCTTCAAATGAGCGTCGTCTATTATAAGGACACGACACAAGTGTCCCAGAAACGACCGAATCTACATAAATTACATGGTTTAACCGTTAGAAAATTAAAGACAATATCTATTAATGCAAAAAATATACTGGCCGAGGCAAAACATAACCAAAATGCGTATCGAGCAACCAAGGGCAGCAAAACACATCTCAAAATGTCCTGTACTATTTGTCTTTATTCGGGTGAAAGTACCAGGATTATTAAGCTCCAAGTTATAGAAGAACGCAGGGAGTCGGCTAAAAGATTCCTGGGGGGTACCCCGCTCAATGGTTAGCGCATAAGCCTTCGCACGCCAAGCTTGCCAATACGAGATATTTAGGTGCATGTCTGCCTTCATATCGTTCACAATGTCTTTTCCACGTATTCTCTGGCTTTCATCACGCACTTTAGGCAAAATTATGTGTCCCAATACTCTGCTATTGGTGTTACGGTGGTGGGGATTCATCTGGGTCCTTGAACAAGTGTGTACGTCGTTCATAATTCGTACGTGGAACATATTGGTATTCTGTATGCACACAACATAAATACGCCAATTATAGTTAGGCTGCACACATCTCACATCGTATCGGGATTTTGAAGATCTTTCAACTCTAAACTGGAAACCCTCTTCAAGGGTCTTCCTCCCGATAGCAAGGGTCATTTCGTCTTTCGTTTGAAAAATATCCCCTAAATTCACTCTTCTACTATGGGTATAATGTACGGGTGCTTCGTTTGGTGTGATGACGGGATCTCGGTCTTCTGGAAGGGAGGGGGCATACCAAAGAAATCATTTATCCCACCATATGATTTAACAGGACTAGGTTCAGACGTTTCTTCTTCTTCTTCTTCATCCGTATGAACATCAGAAAGACCCAGGTCATAAACATGAGATTCATCGGGGTCTTGATCAAATTCTTCATCGGCTTCGTCTTCCTCATCGGCTCGTTCGTCTACTAGTTCTTCTTCTGTCTCAGGAACAACATTGGGGTTATACTGTTATAGTCACTCATACCATAACCATGTTCATGAAGATAAGCGGAATCAAACTAAGGCCTGTAAGATGTTTGACTCTGATCAGGGGACTGAGGCATGTAAGATGTTTTATTATGCTCGGGGAACTGAGGCATGTAAGATGTTTGATTCTGCTCGACATACACATCAGGAGCGCCTCCGGTGTTCGAACCACCACTAACGTTGCTCCCGCCCGCCATCGTGTAATCGTCGTAAACGTAAAGTGTTGGCGGAGTTGTAAAAGCCATAGCATTTTGCAAGAAACATGAAACTTCAACATTGTCTCTTAGCTGAATCATTTGGCCAGAATTTATATAAATAATTTTGGTGGTACCAACAATGGTGTCCCTACCACATTTCTCACGAAGATAACTAACCAACCTTTGATGCATGATAGTTGCCGGAACCATGATGCGAACCATCGGTCGATCAGTATAATAATCCCACCCTTGATCATTCTGTTGAAAGTAACCTCCACCCAAAATACGTAACTTTACTTTTTCAGAAACATAACTCATCTTCAAGTTTTAAGGTGTTTTTGAATTTTTTCTCAAAAAACAAAACTACTTACCTTTCGTTTTTCAGGCTTGCTATTTTTGGGGAAAACTTCACGGTTTCAAATTTGTTCAAAATGCTTCAATGAATTCAACCACTAAACTGTATATCTGACAATTATATAAGACCAAAATAATGCAGCTTTGCAACGAAAACGTACGTCAAAAAACAAACAAATCAACAAAAACATGGTCAATGGCGGACCTAGCCTAGGTCCGCAATGGCGGACCTGCAGTCAACAGGGCGGATCTGGCTGGTCGATTCAGAGCATGACACGTGTCAAGATGGCAGACATGGGTCGGGTGGCGGACCTACCGACCTGACCCGTTGCGGATCTGGTTTAGACCACCTATTTTTTTGTCTTTTTGTGCATGGTAGCGGACCTGCAGGCCCGTCATTGCGGACCTAGGTCTATTTTCGTCAATTCGGTAGCGAAATGGCTAGAAGATGCAAATGACCGAGTAATGTGGCTATTTGAGCAAATTTCCCAAAAAAAAATTATAATAAAGTTCAGAAAAATATAATATAAAGGCAGATGGGTCCCACCTCACCTCCAACTTGAAATTATGGTGGTGAGTAGTTGTCATGACCTCCCACTTATTTTTGCTGAAGACACATATGTGTCAACGTTTGAGTGGACAAACTTCTAAGCACCCGTCAACTTGCATCAATATTATTTTGTTTGTTTTTAATTTTATTAAAAATTAAAAACAACTCAATAAACTATCCCATTTTGAATGATTAAGTTGTTTTAACTATTTTTTTTGAATGAAAAAATTATTAAACTTTCTTATTTTGAATGATTAAGTCCTTCAACTTTTTTTTTGAATGAAAAAACAATTAAACTTTCTAATTTTTAATGATTAAGTCCTATTTTTTTTTTACTAAATAAACAATCGAACTTCTAAAAATTGATTACCTTTTTTTAAAGTTATCTGGAACCGACTATGACGATTTTAAAATAAAAACAAATCTAAATCAGTTTTATCGTTCTCAAACTCTACGCCATTAAAACCCTCACAAACAATTGTATCGTTCTGCCTCGCCACTCCCCGTTGTCCAAATGTAGTTCATTATCTATATCGCCTAACACGTTGTTGCCCCTGCCATCGATCTCCTTTTTATCTAATTTTTATTTATCAAAAGAGAAAGAATCAAAAGATAACCGGTTATAGGTAGTTTTTTTTGGGTTAAAATGATGTAAATAACCAATTTTTAGAAGTTCGATGATCTAGTTTATTGAAAAATTGTTCAGGGACTTAATTATTTAAAATAGGAAAAGTTTATGGTTTCTCGTTCAAAATTAGAAAGTTTAATGGTTTTTTCATTCAAAAAATAGTTTAGAGATTTAATCATTCAAAATTAGAAAGTTTTTTTCATTCAAAAAATTAGTTCAGGGACTTAATCATTCAAAATGAAATAGTTTGTTGGGTTTTTATGAACTTTTCCCTTAATTTTATTGTTAAGTCTAGATCATTAATAATAAGGATTGGGTTTCGATGAGAATTTGAGGTTAACGTGAGAAGTTGTTATAAAATTGATGTACGTTATGATGAGATGCACCAGATCAATTCCCTTATAAGCCGTAATTTATGAGAGAACATTTCATTAAAAGTGATCAACGGTTCAGATCCACTTCTTACGTTTCTCACACGATCTTTCGCCTTAATAATAAATGGAAACTTTTGTAAAATAAAGAAGAAGCGACATTGATAAGTAGACATTGAAATTTTAACGGTAGTGGTGGATATTCGTGGATACCCGACCTTAGCGGGGCGGGGTTTCCTTACTTGTTCACAAGTAAAAACTAACTTTTTTAAGAACATGTATAAAAATGAGGGTTTTTTTGTCATAGGTCTAATCAGCTAAAAAGTTTTATTATAAGGGTATGAATATGTTATTATCGATAAAAAGATATAGAATATGAATTGAGTAAGTCGCTGAATCATAGATTAATGAACAAGAGTAATGATAGCCGATAGAATGAACAATTGACGTCTATTCAAGTTATATTTTACTTTTATTAAGCCATATGAGTTGAATGATGTATATGTTACAAAATTTATTTTAATTGCTTACAAACTTTTACATTTTGACAAATATGAATAATTAATTTACAATTAGGTGTCGTTTGTTTTTTAAGAGGTCTAAAGTCTGAAGTCTTATTTTAGTTATAATTAATAAGAGGTGGTGTGTAAAAAAGTCTGAACGATTCAGACTTAAGAGACATTAAGAGTTTTTTTTTACAAAACAAACAACCCCTTAGTCTTTCTAATTTAGATTTAATATATTAACTATTTATTATAAAAAAAGATACAAAATGTGTTGATGGTAAATTTATCCCGTCAACGGCATCTCCAACCCACCACTATAACACTAAAAATAAAGGGTTTCACGTTTCAAAATGTTAGAGTGATCCTCATTGTTTATATCAAGTGTGGAGTGATCGTCCAAAATGCTCTTCAAGTGAAAGCATATAAGATATCGTCTTTTTGACACCCTTCCCGGTGTTGAATTATGAGCATTCAGTTTACGTGTGAGTTGTGGATTTTCATAATTTAATATCATCAAATTTAAAATTCATAATAATTCATAATACTTAGATAAAGTCGTTAATACAATAAATGTTTTCTCAAATCATCAAAACCCGAAAATTGCAACACATGCATGATGTAGTAAGAACAAATGCACCAACACAACTTATATAACATAAAACGACCAAGTCTACGTACAACTAAACGTCTTCCTTGTTCTCTCTTGATAAACATGTACATCACAATATTATAATATAGGGAGTATGGTTTGTCCCATAAAAACAACAATTTAACAAAGAAATCATACCATAATCATGATGATAAACTCCCTAAACTTGATGCAGCCTGACTGTGTTGCTCTATCTCTTCTCTTGGTGTGCTTAAGAACCTCATTTTTTTATCCTCGGTTTTCTTCTTATATGATATAGCATGACAACGACATTAAATCTATTCAATGTCTTGTATCAGATTTATACACCAATTCTCTTCAACCAGCCTCGATACGATTATTGAGTCTGTAGAACACACGATGTGTTCAAACACGTGTCTCATACATCTAAGCAAGTCTTCCTCATTCCTTAAATGTCTAATTGACCACATTAACTATCTCTTTGCATACTTTGTAGCTTCAACCCTCTATTAGACCATACATTGCTTCTAGGTTTGACATTCAGGGTTTTACATGTGAACAAATATAAACAAAAGCAATTGTTATCCTTTTCATATAGCCTCTTAATCATGCATTATGTGTTTGTGTACGTGAATCTTCTAGCACCCAAGTTTTCATACAATCAAAAAACGTGCCTATACAACATCCATCCAAGAAACGTTTAATAACCGATATGTTAGTTGATATACTAAAGCCAAGACACGTTTCAACAACTTAGGTGTCGTTTGCTTTAAAAAAATCTTTTAATGGTTCTTAAGTCTAAATTGGTCAAACCTTTTTACATTCAAGCTGCTTTTTTTTTCTTTCAGTTTTCAGAACCTCTTAGCTCTTAAATATATCTGAAATAAGAAGTGGTGACCTAACTTTCTTAAAACCTCTTATCGCCATCTCATTTCATATGTTCTCCTTTATCTCAAGATGTTTTCAGACGTTACAAAACAAACAGTCTTATTGATTCAAATTTCAACACCACCTCTTATTAATCAGAAGTGAAATAAGACTTCAGAATTTAGATATTTAAAAAACAAACGCCACCTTAATAACAATACTCCCAAACTTTAACTTGAAATCGTAGCACCTAAGATTAGGGATGTACATAAAACCGTCAACCCGCGAAACCCGACCAACCCAACCCGCTCCCAACCTAATTAAACCCAACCCGCAAAACCGCTAATTAGAAGGGTTGAAATTGGGTTAGAAAAACTCAACCCAACCCAACCCGCTAACCCGCCGCTATTTTTTTTTATAAAATTATATTGTATATATATGTAGTTTATTCACAACCCAAATTAACTTTAAGACTTATGGATTTTAATTTATAATAGATGATTGTAATTAGAGCTGTAAATGAACCGAACGTTCAGTGGACCGTTTGGCGGGAAGTTCGTTTATGTTCGTTCATTTAATAAATGAACGAACATGAACACATTTTTTTGTTCGTTTAGTTAAATGAACGAACATGAACAATGGTCTCGTTCGTTCGTTTATGTTCGTGAACGTTCGTTCATTTATGTTTGTTAATGTTCGTTCGTTTGCATTCGTTTATGTTTGTTTATGTTCGTTTACTATATAAATATATTTATATATTGTGACATTAATATATAAAATCATTAAGTAAATTGAATTTTTAGATTTTTTTTTTATCGCTCATAATTTTACACAATTTTTCATTTTGTTATGTTAGTTTTTAGGAACGGAATGATGAGTAATGGTGGTTGTTTTTTGTTCATTTATGTTCATTTAAATTTATTTATGTTCGTTCGTTTATGTTTGTTTAAGTATATTTGTTTGTTTATGTCTGTTTAAATCCATTTATGTTAGTTCGTTTATGTTCGTTTAACATCTTAACGAACGAACATAAATGAACACGAACAAACACATTTTCTTAATGAATGAACATGAACAAAAAAAATTTCATTTTTTTAAGTATATAATATTTATATACGGCAAAATGCAACAAAAAACTCACACACCCTCCTCACCTTTGGTGAGGTTCGAACCTCTGACCTCCTAGGAAGTCAAAGACTTTTTTATTGCTAGGCCAAAGACCCTTTGGTCTAAAAAAATTCATTCGTTTACCGTTCGTGTTCGTTCGTTTGTTCGGTTAAGTTAAACGAACGAACACGAACAAGCCCTAATTGTAATAACTAATAACTTTGTTGAGAATAATTTTAGTATTATTTATCGTATTTCAATCGGCAAATTTATGTATATTACTAACCCGCCAAACCAACCTAACCCGCCATAACCCGCAAGGGTTGGGTTGAGTTGAGATTTTCTAAACCAGCATAATTGAGTTGGGTTGTAAAAACGTCCCAACCCGCCCAACCCAACCCGCGTACACCCCTACCTAAGATTGATAATATTGCATGAACATTCATTTTGGACTATTCCTGAAGGAAAACATAATTTCAGGGACTGTTTTTGCAATATTCCCAAACTTGCATGATACAACCTCCAATTTTCAAATACACCCCTATAGAATTAGTTAATGACAATTCACACCCCTAAACTTCTATAATCCCCTTTAATGGGATTCGTTCCATACTTCCATACCAAAACCTAAATCACCATCGTTCCCGACAGATATTCGACCATGGCATCTACAGGCAAATCTCTCGTTCAAACCCTAAGGCGCTACATCAAGAAGCCATGGGAGATCACCGGTCCATGTGCGTCGCCGGAATACAAGTCTGCACTGCCTCGTGCCACCGACTACCGGCCGTTTTGTCCGGCCACCGAACCGGCCAAGGCGATCGTCCCGACTTCAAATCCAGAGAACGTGTTCGACATCAAGTATTTCTCCCGCGACCAACGCCGTAACCGCCCGCCCATCCGCCGCACCGTGCTGAAGAAGGATGATGTCGTCAAAGCGATGAAGGAGAAGTCGTTTGATGTCGGTGATTTACCTCCGGTTTATTTGACGAAGGCAATTGAAGAAGATTACAATGCGTGCGGTGGAGGTTATGTTAAGTAATCAGGTCAGGAAGTTAACCCTAATCCCTCAATCAATTAGATGTACTTGAAGTTTTGTTGTCATTTGGAATTCTGATTTACACTGAACATCGCTGGCTTAATAGTTAAGCCTATTCCTCAAGCAATTAGTTGTACTTGAGGTTTTGTTGTCATTTGAAATTCTGATTTACACTGAACATTGCTGGCTTAAAATAGTTAAGCCTAATTCCTCAATCAATTAGATGTACTTGAGGTTTTGTTGTCATTTGGAATTCTGATTTACACTGAACATTGCTGGGTTAAAAGTTAATAGCTTCTCGTGGAAATGAAAAAGATATGTAGATGAATTACTTCAAGTTACATCTTTATGAGTTCGCTTGTATACCTGTGATGATCATTTGCTCAAGGCTGGGGGTTCCTCTTTCCACAAAAAGTTTGCTGTGAGTGAATTATTTGATTGTGGTTATTAGCTAATGATATAGCTAATGGATCTAGATTAAAGAAATTGCTGTCATACTGAATACTGATCAGGTAAGTGGATGGATGATGAATTATAGGTATCTGGTTGTTGTTTTTACTATTGAAATTGAGATAAAAAACATTTGACATTGTCGTTTGGAGTTTGCTCTTAAATGCAAATGAATGATGGTATTCATAACCCCAAAATCGATGTTGGTTGGATGGGATAGAGCAAGTTTTGTGCTATGAGTTGGATGTGTTTATGCTAGAGCTGGCTAAAAGGGACTTAGAGAAGGTTTATGCTTGTCACTGTAACTTTGGCTTATAGAGGTATAGATCTATAAGGGTACATTTGGTATGTAGATAGAACTGGACTAGACGACTGAGGGTTTGGTAGGCAGGTGAAAGTATTGTGGAAGGTTTTAGGGTTTTAATTTGACATAGGTAGTTTAGTAATTTACCAATCTTGTTCCTCCTATTTTGGTGGGACAAAAAACATGCATTTTTATCCCACTCAGCCCCGTCCTAAACTCCTGTCGCAGTCTAGTGTTGCGCCAAAGTGGGACAATAATTTTTATGTTTTGTTCAGTCCCGTCCTGTCCCGCATACCAAAAGCACTTTAATGGCTAGGTTGCTGTGGTTATTCTAGTTCTGGTAGGTCAAAGGCTCTCATTAAACAATGTGTCAAGTCAAACATTGCATTTTTTCGAATGGAGGAAGTATGAAATATAATACATTGTATATAATTGAAACATGGATAGTGTTTTCTTCATGTCAAAACATATTTGTCATGTGGATGATTAGGAGTTTCTTTGAGGCTGAGGAGAGAGGGGGATTTTCGAGTGATATTACTGTGTCCCTTTAGCTCCTGTTGGCTATGGCCATAGGGAACTAAACTTTTTATATGAGGCTTGAGTCGACAGACCCTAACAACTCCCATTTTAATGAAACTGTATGCTGCCATTTCATTGTTGTTCGCTTGGGAAAAGTAATGTTACACGCAGTTAAGTTACATTCCACTGCTTGTCATCATGTGTTGAAAAGTAAAGGATGCAGACTTTTCTATCCTTCAAATTTTGCATCCTAACCAGAAAATGGAACGTTATTGGTTGTTCATAGTGTGTTTAGCACATAAAACTGGTTTGACATTTGGTAAATAATGCTGAATGATAACTGCCGAAAGCAAACATAATGTTTTCGAAACACTTACTTCAACTTCATATTCATAAAGACGAGCGTAATGGAGGGTCGTCATCTGAAAGAAGTATGAAGGGTCTGTGTGCTATTTTTACCTTTCCCCTATTGTCTACCAAATTATATCTGCAGTTTTGAGCTGTAAGTTTTTGTTGCGAAAATTTAAAATGAAGAGTGCATTTTACACAGAACCTAATTGAGTTTAGGAATTGAAGAAAACCATCCGTAAACTTGACACACTATAGGGGCGTTGTACTATGTTGTAGGTGAGACAGCACTGACTTCACAGTCCATGCTGACATGATGTTTTTTAAACGTAGTAGTCTTATAATCTTGAAAATGGTATTCAACCATTCATCATGCATATTATCCCCCCCCCCCCCCCCCCAAAAAAAATAAAAATAAATAAATAAATAAACAAATAAATAAATACATTTGGACAAAAAGGTTGAAAACCGGCAACCCCAACCGGCCCACATCGGCTGCCAATTCCATTATGTGGGGGGCATACCTGACTCACTCAACGGTTGTGGCTATGGGGGTGCCTCGGGCTCGAACCCGAGACCATTCGCTATTTGGACAAACATGCCCCCACCCATTACCAACTGAGCTACATGCCATTGGCAAACAAATAAATACATGTGTGTGTACAGAAGATGTATTTTATCTTTGGTTTTCAAGAGTCAGCTTGTGTCTTCTTTTTCTGAGTCGAAGTGTAATTCTTCTTTTATCAGGTCTTCTTCTACTCTATCTCATAAGATTCATATATGACTCTTAGTTTCATTAATGTTATAGACCTTCCTAGTTGTATACATAGTTTCATACCTGTATGAGCCTATGATGTTATTTCACAATCATCATATGTCTACTTAAATTTCAAGTTTCAAATTTCGGACCCTTTTTAGTGCAAATATACCGTCTATGAAAATCTTTATGCAAACTTCATTTCCACAAGACAAAGGTAGTGGAGTGTCATCATCTAAAAGTAGAAGTATAAGGAGTCTGAGTGCTAGTTACAATACGTTTCCAGTTTCGAGTTGTAAGTTTTTGTTGCGAGTATTGTGAACTGAAGAGTGCAGTTTTCTCCAATAACTCTCTCCTTATATCTTTTAGACAACCTAATTCTCTTTCAGAGTTGACGAACATCACCTTTCATTTTGACACACTATAAGCTGTTGTTGGTCTCAACGCTGACACGACATATTTATAAGAGCAATCTTGTGTGGCTCAGATATGACATACATCTCCAGCTTGTGTTTCAATGACGGGTAAGCAGTCAAGCTACCTGCGCCTGTCTTGTCCGATCGGTTAACGGGTCTTTCTAAGAGACGGGAATGTAAATAGAAAACATCCCCTGTGAAAGCGTCACAGCCTGGTGATCGGCATAACAATAGTTACATTTTTTGATATTCTACTGCCTCTTTACTAAGATCATATAGAATATTGATGCATTTTATCATGCTCATTATGTGTGTATATGCATATAATATGTACATACAGTGATACAGTTTCTCTTTCTTCATTTTTCAAGAGTCATTTGCACCTTTCTTTGGAGATGCTAAAAGCATAATTATCTTTAGGTGTTTTCCTATTCTATCCCATAAAAACTCCTCCATCACTTTGATTTACAGTTTCATATCTTTATGAGCGTACTTATATTATTCTGCTACAGATGGATCATTTTCTCGTTAACTTTGCGTCCTTTTTAAACTGACCTGATCTTTTAACTACAAAAAATTCAAATATCCGTCTCTGGCTGGGGTTTTACATTTTCTGTCCAGATGGCTTCTTATTTTCTACTCTCTTCACGCTTCTCTCTTTTTCCTCTTGTTTCATCTTCTAATTTTTCAATTCAATCAAGTTTTTTTGAGATCCAATGAGCGACCTCTGATATGAAAAAGAAAATTGTGATGGCAGTTGCAAGAACAAGACGAAGAATGATATTTTGGGAAAGAGAGACCACATGATCATTACTATTTTTAAGTATATAATATTTATATATGGCAAATGAACTCACATTAACACCCTTCTCACCTTTGGTGAAGTTTTGAACCCTGAGTCCCTGACCATCTGGGAGGCTGAGCTCTACCGGTAACCCGGATACCGTTAGGCTAGAGGCCCTGTCTTGCTAGGTGTGAGGGCCATTGTGGTGCAAGTTTGGGTCTTGTCTTGCTTGAGGCCTGTTGGCTTTCATGAGCACTCCTTGACATCTTAGGCATGAGGCACACAAGGCTCGGATTCATTAAAAAGGTGCAAAAAATGATTTTTTTGGTCATTTGAGTTAACCACAATTGTTGTCTTGAGCCATTTTGTTCAACTGAAATTTGAGCCTGTTAAACATCTTTTTGTTGGTTTTCTTCAATGGCAAGACTCATATGCGTGTGTTGTTCCTTTTTTGGGCAAGTTTTTGCTAGAGGATTTTGGAATGCATGGTCTTAATGATATAGTGACAAATTTCGAACATTTATTGGAACTGTATCAACTACACATTTTTGTGTCCGGTTGTTCAACACTTGACACTTCAACCAATCACAAGCGTGGTATGAAATAGGTGAACTCATGAAATGTATACTGCCAGTTTGATTAGATGTAAATGATGGTGGCAGGCCTAGTGGGAATCGAGTGCTATTCCCTTGTTTTGAAATAAGTTCCTGTAACTTTGAAGTTAGAAGCGTGAAATAGAAGTTTGGCGACCAACATTAGAAACAATGTATTGAAACCTGGGTCGAAACCATCTCCACTTAAAAAAGATATTTGTAATGTTGACCCATGCAACCTACCACCTGAACCGCACAGTTGAATGCGGTTATCCCAATGGAAAAATAACCTATCTTTGACGTTCTAGGTTTTGTTGCCCCAAAGTGTTGGCAGCCTAGCTGAAAGATGTTATATCGAGGCTATTGTGTGATTTGTGTCTGACTGCTGTGTCTTGTGATTCCTCCCTAGATAGAATAAAGAAAGAACATTTGACAGTAAAGTGCAGAAATCATAAGCTATGGACTCACCTGATAGAAAAAGATGATAAGATAGGTATTTTCTCTATGGATCTATGGACCTGATCTACTGTCTACGTATTGTAAAACACAAATTTCGCCTGGTACAACAGTCTCATGCGGATTTCAATCATCGTAGTTGAAATTGTGTGTAATGACCAACTTCCCGTTCCTGTAAAACCAAACCAATAAAACCCACGGAGAGGTGGGGTCTAGGGAGGGTTAGATGTACTCATACCTTACCTCTATCCCATGGGGTAGATAGGCCATTTCCGTGAAGACCCCCTGGATTGCAGAAGAAATAGATATAACAAGTGAGTAAGATATTGGTGAGTGTGTGCACAAGTAAACGGACGATGTAACAGGGTGCACAACAATCGAGTCATACATGTAAAAACAATATCATACACAAGGTAGGGAAAAATAAAACCACCCTTCAAACGGCCTAAACGGCCTTGACCACCTAACTGCCACCACAAGCGTCTCACCCTCTAAATACTCTCATCTCCTCTCCCCTCGCCCCAGCTACATATCCCTACCCATAGTCTTCTACCCTGGTCCTACCCTAGAAATTGCATGACCAAACTACTCCCCCATATCTATCTTATTTCATTTCTAGAAGCTGTCGGGGTTGATGAACAAAATGGCATTGCTACATGGTCAGAATAGACTAAAAAAAAACTGACCGATTAATACCATAATGGCGAAGCCTTCTCTTTGTGAATTGGAAAGCATCGCAAGTATGGTTCATAGATATGATATACTGAGTCAGTTTTCTTGTCACCAATCTCTTCCTCTCTTGAAATTTGCAACATATTTTTAGTAATATGGCAATTCTATAATGGAATCTCAACTGAAATATCTATAACTTAATTGTAGTTAGTGGTATGAACGAGATGAACTCTCTCGTGAGACTTGTAAACTGACTCGTCGAAAAGCTTGGTGAGCCTAAGCTGAGTTGACTATCTGAGGTAAGCTCAAGTCCAGTACGGCTTGAGCTCAGCAGCTCGGTGAGCCTAAAGGAGTTGAGCTTGAGCTTAGATGACTAAATGAGTGAGCCCATCGAGTTTATTGAGCTTATATGAACCATAGTGTAATTTATATTTATATTTATTTAGCCCGAAAGGTCTTATTTTCATGGAGACTTGCAATTAAAAAAAATTTGTAGTTTATTTTCTAACTTTCCATTTACCTTGCTGTCTTTACCAGGTAATCTGGCGGGACTCAATAAATCGAACGGCGTTGTTTCTTATGGTCATCAATTACAATGTCAAAGCTCTCTTATTGGGTAGTTTTTCTTGCAGTCACTTTCTTTCCTGTTTCGCTTTTTATTTGTATGTGATTTCATGCCGTCATACGACTGGTGCAAGAACTTGGTCACTTGATACCCTTTATTAAAACTCCGTTAAAAAAATAATTACAGTTCTCTGTATTGTAATAACAACCAAAATGATCAAATTGTGAGGATGCTGCATCTTCTGAACTACTTGATCTTTTTTTGAAGCAGAACTGGTTTAATAGCATGTAGGGTGCGTTTGGTATGCGGACAGGACTGGATGGGCTTGCGAATGAGAGGTAGGTGAGTGAAATGATTATGGAAGATTTTAGGGTTTTAATTTGACATGGATAGTTTAGTAATTTACCTATTTTGTCCATCCCTGATTTTTCTTCCACCTATTTTGGGAGACAAAAAACTGCATTTAGTAGCTTGCTTAATAAGCTTAATGGCACTAAGCTAGGGGCCTGTTTACCAAATTTTCCATTAAGTCCTGTATGGATAAATTTGTCTGTCTTGATAAATTGATGTTGTTGTTTACTTTTTTATCTGAATTAACAGTCTGAATAACATAAATGACCAATTTATCCCTGAATATGAATTTTAAGTTGTTTTATAAATTGTTGTTTATTTTTTAAGCCATATATATTCATAAATTCATTGATATAATCCAAAAATCAAACAAAAATTCATTAAGTACTTAAACTTCCAAGTTCAAACACAATGTAGCCAAGTTCAAACAAAAAGTAGCAAGTATGAAATCGACATTGTAAAAATCATAATTACAAAAATTTACATTGCAAAAATGTCGAGCAGCTATAGAGAAGAAACAAGTATTGAACAAAAATCGATTGAAAAAACAAGTAAGAAACAACAATCGACTGAAGAAAACAAGTATGAAACAACAATCGAGTATGGAGAAGAAACAAGTATCGAACAATCAGTAAAATCATTACCTTTGGAGAAATCGACCAAAGGAAATTATTGTCTAGGGTTGAAATCAAACCAGCAGTGAATTGAAATAGTGTAATCGAACCAGCAATGAACTCGAAGCAATAAAATCGAACAAGCGGTGAAGGTGAAATCGAAATCGAACAAGTAGTGAAGGTGAAATCGAGCACCTAGGTTTTTATTGCGTGATTATTGAGTAGGAAGGTAGACATATCTTTATTTTTAAAGGGTAGAAATGTCAAAGATGTGTCTTAATGGGGACAACACATCTTTCCCCTACTTAGTGATTAAGCCGGAAATGTATGCGCGAATAAGCCGATTTTGTCATTAAGCCCCAAGTAAACACTCCAAACGTCTGCGCGAATAAGCCAGTTTTGTCATTAAGCTCCAAGTAAACACCTTAATGGCTCTTAAATCTGAATCGGTCAGAACTTTTTACATTCAGACTGTTTTTTTTAGTTTTCAGAACCTATTAACTCTTAAATACATCTGAAATAAGAAGTGGTGACTAACTTAAAACCTCTTATCGCCGCCCCATTTCATATGTGCTCTCATTTCTCTCAAGACGCCTCTAGGCGTTACAAAAACAAACAATCTTATTGATTCAGATTTCAGACTTTAACACCATCTTTTATTTATCAGAAGTGAAATAATACTTCAGACTTCAAACCTTTTAAAAAATAAACGTCACCCAAGTGTTTTGGTGCACATGTCTTGAGTCTTGAGTAGTTGTGATCCAGCATTTGGGATACCCAGATGAGATCAGCTATTCAGTTGAATCTGTTGGTTTTGAGTTTGAATCTTTTTACTTGTAAGGGCAGGTTTACTTGCAAACTTAAAGTTCCATTGTGAACCTGGGGTTAAAGAAGAGCTTGCCACGTGTCCCATATATATTCACGGGATATTTGTCATAAATGGTATATCATTCATTCTGAATGTTGTAAAAAAACCACGTTCATTATTCCATGATGAATGAAAAATATGGGGACACATGTCGTGTAGGCATGGAAATGGGGCGGGACCTCAATCCCTATCCCCGTCCCCAATCCCTCATCTTCATCCCCGTCCCCGTCCCCGTCGGGGAATATGATCACATCCCCATCCCCAACGGGGAATGGGGATCCCCAATGGGGAAACGGGGATTTTCTTTTCCGTTTATGTAAGTTATTTAAATCAAATATATGACACCGCACATGTTTTAATATCACATATTTCCAATAAACCTAAAATCGAAAGAAATTTAACTTAGTATAAAAAAATCACAACATCGTATAATAGTTAATAACTTAAAACCAAAATAAATTCAACCGAATTCGGGAAAAAAAAAACTTAACTTCACACGTACCAAAATATATCGAGTAATAATCAAAACCATATTAAGTAATTGTATTTTGATTGACATCCAAAATACATACTAACATCCAAAAAATAATAATTTTATATTATAAACCTAGTTAGGAAATAGGAAATTATGAATTACCGATTTAGTTTAAATAAATAATATATATTAAATATTAATTAAAATATATAACGGGGACGGGGCGGGGCGGGGAGTGTGATACCCGTCCCCGTCCCCATCCCCGGTTTGAGACAAACGGGGATCCCAGTCCCCATCCCCATCCCCGGTTTAGCGGGGAATCCCCATCCCCGATCGGGGCGGGTGGACCGGGTTCCCCGACGGGTCGGGGCCCATTTCCATGCCTAATGTCGTGTTCTCTTTTGTCCTCCATCCAAAATCGTACTGTAAATCGACAAAAAACAAAAAAATAAAATGAAATATTAAAATCGTGATGTATCTCGTTGCATTGTGCGAGTACGCTTCTAGTTTACTTTAAAGCTAGGAACACCAGTTACTGAACTGACCCAGTAAATCTCACGTGGAGTAGAGTTCGGGGAATAATGTATACAAATTTTACCTTATCTAAAAGTGTAGAGTTACTGTTTTCGTGAAGAAAGACCTAACATTTGGGAAAAGAATGGGCTTATATGTCATATATACACAGTCCCATTTATGGGCCAAGATGATATTTTTGAAACAGTATAACGCATGCTGTTTGAGTTGTACAGTGATGTACAACACTGTTGCGCATGTTATTCTCTATTGCTTTCATTGCACTGTTTTGCTTGCACTTTTTTTTAATGCATATTCTCTCACTCAACCATGTTTACATATTTACAATGTATAAACTATAGGGTTGGGTTCACGTGAGACCAGTCTGTTTTCATGAGATCACATTTTTACACTTGAAACTTTACAGCAAAAACACTGTGAAAGTAACCTTCACAGTTTTTTTTTGCTGTGAAGGTTCGGATTTTTTTTACTTTCATAGTGTTTTGCTGTGAAGTTTCATGTGTAAAGATGTGGTCTCAGGGGTCTCACGAAAACATGTTGTTCTCACGTGATCCCAGGTCTAATTATATATTGGATTTCAAATTAAACCAAATGAACCCAATATATCACACTCGAAAATAAGATCTAAAGGATAGGATGTTTGTATACTGAGAATATATACAAGTGCCAGGTGACATGTGACATGCAAATAAGATCGTTTTAAACCTAACTAGAAATAAAGTATAGGTGTTTTGGATTTGTAACGGCATAACGCAAATGTTTTTTATTGCACGCGTTTTAATTTTGGATGTACGAAGGAAAAGAAATCGTAAATGATCGAGCTACTTATGTTTTTTGTATGGTTTAACCATTGTTTACTAAAGTCTTACCTGATAAGTGCTTATGGCTCACTTTACCTTATCGATGAACATAATGATTGAAAATCTTACCTGGTAAGAGCGATGACAACCAGTAAGTGAGAGTGACGACTCTTATTTTATAAGTGTTAATCGAATAAAAATGTTGCATACGACACCGTGTTAATGGACTAAAATCTTACCCGGTAAGTTAAGTGAACGTGTTGACTAATACTGGTAAGTACTTGCCACGGATAAGTGTTAGTTAAACGGCCCCTTAGAGTCGTTCTTCTTGTCTGAAGTATCGATCGAGGTCTATGGTATCTTTTTCAAAATGTGACTTTTGGAGTTGGATGTTGTATTTCCCCTTTTCATAAATAATAAGATTACGATTTATTCGAAAAAATAGTCTTGTACAATAATTTTAGACAACAATAATTACAAATAATTTTAGACATAACAATAATTACAAATAATTATATAACATGGTGTGTATGGTATGCATATAGGACTGAACGGATGAGAATGACATAAATGAGTGAGAATTGCAGAGGGTTTAAAGGTTCTAATTCGAAGTAGATAATTTAGCAATTTTCGATCTTATCTTATCATCTTGATTTTTGTTCTACTTATTTCGAACAAAAAAAATGTATTTTTGTTCCACTGAAAGCCCATGTCTTGTCTAATTATCACACCAAACATAGTATATGTTTTTATTCTGTTATATTTTGTGTATCAAACGCATCCTAAAAGAACATTTAAAAAAAAAATCAAACTAAGCCGTAAAATTGAAAATAACCATATGGTAAATACATATTCTTTCTCAAGGTAACATTAGTAAGTTAAGCATCTCCAATAGTTATACTACGATTTATCTAAAATAAAGTAATAAAGTTGAAATCTCTAAAAAGTACATCCAACTCGAAAATCTATTATATTTTAGTAATTCTAACATTAACTATATTATTAAAGTATTTAATATATATAATAAAATATTTGTTTTAAATACCTCTTATTCATGGGAAATAATTAAAATATTTTTCTCTTTTTTATATAGAGTTCTAGAGATTTTTTTTTAAAATTTAGAGATTTTCTTAATTTTTGTTGTTGATTACAAAATCTTTTATAAAACCGTTGATATTCTTTTTTTCTCAAATCTTCTCATATTCTAATGAAAAATTTTAAAGAGAAAATCATTAAACAAAAAAAAACTTGAAAATATTTAATAAATGAAACAGAACAATAGTACATAGAGAAAAAAAAATGTAATTCTAATTAATTATGAGTTATTTAAATAAAGATAATTAAATTACAAGTAGATAATTGTAAGAGATATCGATTCTAATTTATTTTTAACTAGAAGTGTACTCGCGCAATGCAGCGAGATACATCACGATTTTAATGTTTCATTTTATTTTTTTGTCGATTTACAGTACGGTTTTTGATGGTTTTGAGAAAATGATAATGTTTTTTTAAATATTTGTTTAATTCAGGCTTAATAATATAATGTTTTTTATATAAAAAAAAAATTAAGTATTTTGTTAGAATTCAATGATTATCTTATATATTTTAATGACATCTAGAAAAAAAAATAATCAATTACATATTTAATAATATAATTAAAACAAAGTTATAATAATATAATATATTAATTAATAATGATACATGGAAAGGTCTGCATAAAAGGAATGTTCTGCACATACTAAATTGGTGGGTGTTAGAAACTTGCAGTAGTAATATGTATCTTGTGCTTTGATATTTGTAAATTAAGATATTTTTAAAATCTTGCATAAAATGGTGGTACCTTGTGCATAATAATTTGTATTTAAGAGTTTTTTATCCGTACTTTATAATATAGTATAGATATGTTGTTTATATATCTTTATCTATATCATCATATCCTTAATTTAAACGATATTACATTTTTCCTGCAATGAAAACATAGTATTTCTTTCAAATTACTTCATTTCTCTTGGATAAAATATTTAGGGCATGTCCAATAAGGACGTCATTTTCCTGTTGATGTTAATTATGACTCCAATTATTAACACGATTTTTAAGTATTGTTAAGAAACTTTGAAATTTATGTAATTTTAATTTATTTTATAATAAACTTTTAATATTAAAAATTCATATTTTTTATTATATATTATATTATAAAATATAAATCAAATGTAGATTAAGTTTTAAATTTTAATTAAATTAACTTGTATATATTTAATTAATTTAAAAAAAACTAATACACAATAACATATTTATTATTTAACTAACAATTCTTATGAGTTCCTAGAGTTCACCTGTTATAATCTTATCAAAGATAGAAAAATGTATATAAGTTTAATTTATTGTATATAAATATTTTATGCTTAAAAAAATCTATTTTCTCCAAATTCAGCATAATACTGCTTAATTGACTTGTACAAGGTGGAGTTAAAGTTGTACCTTTGTTGTAGATTTATGAATTTCAGCTCTAGGAAGAAATGATATGATGCCATTGTGAAACCCTAATTTTGAAGCAAACTAATGGAGATTAAGGCTATGTTTGGCAACAAAAAAAAAAAAAACTAGCTTATAAGCTAGCTTTTTTTTTGATACATGTTTGGATGACAATAAGCTATCTTATTGAAAAGCTACTCATAGTTCGTTTTGAAAAGCTAGCTTATCAACTACCAGCTAGCTTATAAGCTAGATCGTCAAACAATGACTAAAGAGAGGGTCATAATACTGCTTTATTGACTTGTACATGGTTTACTTAGGTGTCGTTTGTTTTTTAAGAGGTTTAAAGTCTGAAGTCTTATTTTAGTTATGATTAATAAGAGTTGGTGTGTAAAAATGTCTGAACGATTCAGACTTAAGAGCCATTAAGAGATTTTTAAAAAAAAACAAACAACCCCTTAGAGTTGTACACTTGAGTAGATTAATTAATTAATTCTGCTCTGGAAGAAAAAAAGTTATGGCATTGTGATTTTGAAACCCTAATTAATCTTGTAAACACATCAGCAAATTAAGAGCATATCCAACAGTTATGTTATAATTTTTTAAAGTAAAATTTGAAAAGTTAAAATCTCTTTTGTTAGCAGCTTAATGAGCTTAATGAGACTCACAGCTTATTCAGTCTGCTATATATGACTGTTTGGTAGTGGCTTAATGATATAGAAAGTGGCTTATTCAGTAAGATTTTAAGGGGGAGCTTTTTGCAGAAAACCAAGTTTTTTCCAAACCAGTCTCTCCCATTAAAAAACACGTTACTTCCATCTATGAAAAAACTCTCTCAAATAAAAATCTTCTAAATCTATACAGATAAATTAATCCACACAGACAACTTTATCCATACAGAACTTAATGGAAAACCAACCAAACAGCCCCTAAGAAGAGTTACATTCAACTCCAATATTTGCTCTATTTTAGCAATTCTACCATTAACTATAATTATTAAAATATTCAATACATTTAATATAATATTTTTTTTTCCTAAACACACAACTTCAATATCTCTTATTAAAAAATTAAATATTATTTTCTCTCTCAAATATGGAGTTTTAGATATTTCTCCAAATTTGGAGATGTTTATCGTCTCTCCCTTCTTTTCTCTATTTTAATAGAAGCGTACTCGCGTAATGCAGCGAGATACATCACGATCTTAATGTTTCATTTTATTTTTTTGTCGATTTACAGTACGATTTTGGATGGTTTTGAGAAAATGATAATGTTTTTTTTTATAAATTTGTTTAATTTAGGCTTAATAATATAATGTTTTTTATATAAAAAATTAAGTATTTTGTTAGAATTTAATGATTATCTTATATATTTTAATGACATCTAGAAAAAAATAACCAATTACATATTTAATAATATAATTAAAACAAAATTATAGTAATATAATATATTAATTAATAGTGATACATGGAAAGGTCTGCATAAAAGGAAGGTCCTGCACATACCAAATTGGTGGGTGTTAGAAGTCTGCAATAGTAATATGTATTTTGTGCTTTGATACTTGTAAATTAAGATATTTTTAAAATCTTGTATAAAATGATGGTACTTTGTGCCTAATAATTTGTATTTAAGAGTTTTTTATACGTGCTTTATAATATAACTAGAAGTGTACTCGTGCAATGCAGCTAGATACATCACGATTTTAATGTTTCATTTTATTTTATGTTTTTTGTCGATTTACATTACGATTTTGGATGGTTGTGAGAGAGTGATAATGATTTTTTTATATAAATTTGTTTAATTTAAACTTAATAATATAATGTAATTTATTTTGGTTTAATAAGATAATTTTTTTTATAAAATATTCTGTAAGATTTTTTAATTATATTTTAGATTTTTTATATCTAAAATATACTGAGAGTTATTTTATGGGAGTTAAAGTGAGAAATGATTTTAGGGGAGTTAAAATGGTTAGAGAGAATGATTGAAAGTTAATTAGTAGCATTATACATCACGATTTTAATGTTTCATTTTATTTTATGTTTTTTGTCGATTTACATTACGATTTTGGATGGTTGTGAGAGAGTGATAATGATTTTTTTTATATAAATTTGTTTAATTTAAACTTAATAATATAATGTAATTTATTTTGGTTTAATAAGATAATTTTTTTTATAAAATATTCTGTAAGATTTTTTAATTATATTTTAGATTTTTTATATCTAAAATATGCTGAGAGTTATTTTAGGGGAGTTAAAGTGAGAAATGATTTTAGGGGAGTTAAAATGGTTAGAGATAATGATTAAAAGTTAATTAGTAGCATTAAATGTAGTACATAAAGCTTTTATAGCTGTTTTTTAAATAATTAACATTAAATAGCGGTACATTAAGCTTTAAGACTTGTTTTTAAGAGTTTTTTATGTCATCTTTATAATATAGTATAGATATAGATAGTATAGTATAGTATAGTATAGCATAGTTGTTGGATTTTTTTTTTGTTTGCTAGAATATATGTAACACCCGAAAATCTAAGGTGAGTATTTCCTTCGTTCCTTGACTTTTGGTTAACTTGAGAATCCCTTTGTGTGCCTAATATGAGATATACCAATTTGTTAATAGCATGTTCATCTGCAGATTTAGTTCCACTTCATGAATCTTAGAAAAGTCAAGTTTTGGTGCTGTAAGGGTATGGCGCGATAGTGCCACGCGATAGTGCCCTGGGCACAATCGCTGGTCACTATCGCTGGAGTGGTACCGTAGGTTCGGTGGTGGTCGCGATTGTGCCACCGCGATAGTGCCCTTGGCACAATCGCCAGGCACTATCGCCTGGGTTGTACCGAGAGTCGTAGAGTGGCGCGATAGTGCCATTGGCACAATCGCCAGGCACTATCGCCGGCGGGGTCTGAGAGTATAAAAATCCCACTCTAACCATTTTGACTTCACTTCTCATCTTAAATCGTTTTGGGGCCGACTTGGAGCTGGTTTAGGCGATTTTCTTCTACTTCTAAACCTACCAAACATTTATTGAAACCTTAGATTAGTTGGGGACATTTGTTGGTGGTTGAGGAAGCTTCAAGAGTCATCAAGTGAAGTATTTAAGGCACATTCAAGTTCTCATCCTCTCTTCCAAGTTTCTAGGGTTTTGTGTGAAACCCTAGATAGTGAGTTTCTTACCTTATTTTCAAATGAGATACATACTTTATATGCTTTCATGTCTAATGTGTCATTGTTATGATAAGATCTGATCACCTGATAAGTTGGACCTAACTATTAATTTTGGTGTTATTGGTATTTAGACTTGGATATGACTATGGACATGGATGAGGTTATTACTCTTGATGTTTTGAGCATGTTTATATATATATATGTCTTGGTGAGCCATGGATTATATTGGGTATTTACATACCGTAGAGTTTTGTACCTAAGTATGTTTGGAATGGTTGTGGTCTTGTACATGCATCTTATGGGTATGAAGTGATGTATAGAGACGGACATTGTAAGTACACAGAACGAACCAGGAGTAAGTGCTAGGAGGATGTAGTCTTAGGTGCCACCATGATGGTATGCGCCTAGACCTCCGCCATTTGGAGTAATGCCTGGGAGGTAGTCTTCAAGTGTGTCGGGCCTTCGGGGTGTTGCTCAAGCGAGTGAACATCAAGGTACATTGACTCGAGGTAAAACTCACTGGTGTGATGGGTCTCCCCCATGATTGACCCTGTATGGACTTTGGTGTTGGAAGTGTCTTAATTGTTCATAACACGCTTTATATAATTATGTTATGTTTTATGTAACTCACTAGACCCGTTTGGTCTAACACTTGATTGTTGGTATGCATCTCAGGTTCTAGCGGCGCGAGCGCCAAGGAGGCCTAGACGTCTTTAGTGGTGAGCTTGGGAGCATTTTTGGGATGCCAATATTGAAGACTATACCTTTGAACGTAGTTGACAACCTTTTGTAATCTTATGTCTAGTGAGGCCTAGATTAGAGTATTGTCATCTATTATTGCTTCTTATTACAAACTTGTAATCAACTGGCATTTATGATCTTTTGGTATATGAGCTCATTGTCTTGGCAATTTACTTACCACATTTCCATGTTAGCAGAAATTTTCGTTAATCCCAATTTTTGGGGTGTTACAATATCATTTTTCTCTATTTTAATGGAGATTTAGGTAAAAATAGAAGGCACCCTAAAGTTGAATACGTATAGATTAAGGCATTGTTTGGCAAAAATAAGCTAACTTGTTTTCTTGGTACGTGTTTGGATGGTCATAAGTTAGCTTTTTGATAAGTTACTTGGAGTAGCTTATGAGAAGCTTTTTGTGATTATTCCATTTATGCCCCTCATTAATATTCATAATTATATATTAACTTTTAATTATAAATAAATAATTAATGTCCTTTTTGGTAATTTAAATGTTTATAAGCTAGTTTTGCCAAACGTGATTTTTTCATCAGCTAGCTTATTAGTCACCAGCTAACTTATCAGTCATAAGTTAGTTTATCAGCTAGTTTGCCAAACATAGCCTAATTATAGTAGGGTATCACTTTTTTTTAATCAAAATATGTATATAGTCGAATATATACTAAAAAGTAGTTCTCTAATCCTCAAAATATTTTTGGTCCCTCCCCCCTTCTATATAGTACGGAAAGAGAATCCAAAGATAAAGTATGGAAAACTCTTCATCAATCGTTGGATCAAAAAATATATGATTTATATTTAAATATAATAACTATCTTTATAATCATGGATCGAGTTAGTTATGGATTGGAAAATGTAACTGTGCTCTTTATTATTCACAACCGTTGGATTATAAATTGATCGATGGTTGATGGATAAATTAGGGTTTTTCGTTTTTTTTTTTTTTTAGAATTCTCCTCAAAACCCAACCTATATACAGTTTTGTTTTGACATGTAAATGATTGAATATTAAAGTTTGGGAAATTAATTAAAATGACCGTATTTCAATCCCGTATTACCTATATGCCCCAAATCTCTTTCATTTTGCCAAAATACCCCTTTTGTCCGGGATCTGTGGCCGGGATTGACACCCATCCCGGGGTTACCTTCAATGACGGCGTAAATAGTGATTTCCCGGCGTTAGGCTGGGATGAACAGTGAAATCTCGGGTTTAGGCCGGGATGAGGGGCCGGGATGGGGGCCGGGATTGGGTAATTAGGGTTAGGGTTTCCGAAACTTAGGGTTTGGTCCTATGATTTCATGTGATTCCAGTGTTTTCACGTTTTTGTTGCTGATTCTTTCTACTGTTTTTTTCCACTTTGTCATACAATAATTGTACTTGTCATTGAATGGTGTTTGTCTTTGAATTCATCTTCGGCTATAAATTTTGCCTTTAAAGATCAGTATAATGCAAGACATTCATCACATCAATTGCATTTTTCTTTCTTGCTCTCACTTTCATTGTTTGAATTGCTTCATTTTTCATACTATTGAAAAAATGAGTTCACCTGTTGTAAAAGCTAAACTCTATTTATGTTTCAATGGTCAGTGGGTTCAAAACAACAATGAGTGGGATTATATTGGGTACACAAAGCATGGTGTACATATTCCAGTAATCTATACATATAAGAGGTTTCTTCATTACGCCATGGGAAAATGTGGAATCGAAGATTCTGCTACTTGCAAGTTGGTGTTCAAACGTGAAGATCGCTTACTAGTGGAGCTAAACAGCGATGAACTAATCCTTGGTTTTATGCAAATTGCAGCCGATTTAGAAAGACCTCCAAAAGTCTTTGTGTATGAGGCAACATTGATGTTCGACGAAGGTGATGACGAAGATGATGTCGGAGGTGAGCATGTTTGAAGTTATTATTATGATGATTAATCCTTTAGTAGTACGTATTTAATCGGTTATCTTTTAAAGAATTAACCGGTACCACTCTGGTCAGGTGTGACAGTTCGTTATGGTGAACACGAGAAGTCGGTCGGGGCGACCGACGAAGCTAATGAAGCAAGTGTAACCGCTCCAGGGATTACCCGACCGGTGAACGTGCCGATAGACCAAGTCATTCCACCGATACCCCCAATGCTAGAGGGTATCATAGACGCAGACCCCCAAGTGAACTTGGAAACCGAGGACCCAGTGCTTCAAGAAGCGGACCCCCAGTCGGTCCTACTAGCCAGCATAATGCAAATGATGAACTCCGCAATGGACAAGCGGGACGAGAAACTCCTGAAGGTTTTAGAAGACCGAGATGCAAGTAACCGTAGGCACGAGACGGTGGAGGACAATGCGGTTTTGGGATCGGGTGGTGCGGATAATGCCGCGGGTACCGAAGAGCATGCAGTCAGGGCTGATAGAGGAAAGGAAATGGGCTGTTCTTTCAAGACTTTTCTGTGTAGTCGAGCTCCAGAATTCTCGGGAACAACTGATCCGCTGGCTTGCATCAAATGGATCCAAGATGTAGAGATGGCTTTCGAGTCAAGTGAGTGCGCAGACGCTCAGCGAGTCAAATTTGCCTCTCAACTGCTTAGAGGGGATGCTCTGAGCTGGTGGAACATCACCCGACGGGCGCTCACACCGGAGATCTTGGCCAAGCTTCCTTGGCCGGCATTCAAGAAGAAGATCATGGAGAAATACTGCAACGAGAGAGCCCTCGACAAAATAGAGGAAGAGTTCAAGAATCTGAGTATAACGATTATTTTGATATGTCTCTTTCCCTTCCAAACCCGAAGACCAATATACCACCCTACCAACCTGTACCTTACAATCGCGGTACAAGCATACATGAAGGACAACTATTTGATACGAAGGAGGAAATGGCCATACAGCTCGGTATTAAGTTCATGGAAGAGGGTTTTGTGTTTAGAACAAATAAATCCGACAAAAGCAGATACGTGGCTGTCTGTGAGCAAAAAAATTGTAAGTGGCGTATGTCGGCGAAGTCCATGGGCCCAAAAGGAGGGATGTTTGTCGTTAGGAAACTGAACGACGTGCACACTTGTTCCAGGACGCAACTGAATTCCAGACACCGACAGGCCAACAAAAGGACTTTGGGCCACATATTGAAAGGGAAGTTTATTGACGCTAGCAGGTCATCTCGGCTGAATGACATCATCGACGATATCAACCAGAAGTACGGGCTCAATATTGGTTACCACCAAGGATGGCGTGCGCGATGCAAGGCCCTGCTAATGGTGAGGGGCACTCCCGAGGAGTCGTACGAATGACTCCCTATGTACTTATATAATTTGGAGTTGAATATTCAGTACAATATTCCGATCCCAACGAGTTCCCCTAATAGCCCTGTCGGTGCGACTGGTGAAATGGTGACGGCAGACAGGAAACATCTCCAAGATCCAAACCTGGAATTACACAACATAGAGAAGTAAGTAAAAAAAAACGAAAGATGACATAATATTTATGTTATACTACTTATCTAACCTTCAGAGCGTGTGCGAACCCATTCAACGTACTCTTGTTGATGTTCTTGTTCTTTTGTAAATGGCGTCTGGCGGTGGCCATGTGTAAAGAGTTGTATGTATGGCTCCAAATGTGGCTACCCCACGGGTAGCTGTCGAATGTCACAAGGTCATCGACGGCCCTAATGACAGTGTCGGTAACCACCTGACTCAGCTGACGACCCATGAACATGATTTCCACCATCACTACCAAGCAAACACGCACATCATCCTCATCAGATAGCTCCTGCATGCCGCCTCTCATCGTCTGGACGATGGTTTTCATCTTCAAATTAGCGGGGGCATGATCAGGCCAAAGCCTCCTGACGAAGGACCCTTCCGATATGACAGGAAGGTCGGGTGTTGGTCCGAAAAGGAGTCCTGTTATAAGACAGAACTCAAGACGACCAAAGCGCATGTGGTTCCCACGCACATCGAAATACATTTCCTCCTCATCGGCATTCATTACGTCAACCTCCAACTGTAAAAACATGTACACTAGGAGGGGTCCTGCGCAGTATTGGTAAGCTCCAGTCATGGACCAAAAGGTGTCCGTCCGAATATTTGATGTAAGTTTTGTGCCCGTTCTGGTGGACACGCTACAAAAATATCTCTAATTTCCTTGGCGAAGCCAAGGCGTGTTTTGAAAGACAAATCGACATAATGAAAATCCTCCTACATAGTAACGAATAAAAGACAACGACTTTTGGTTATAGTTAATATTTCTGTTTTTTTGCAAAGTTAAGGAGACCTACGTTTTGTTGATTTCGTCTATTTCTTAAGTTTAGAAAAGAAACCACTCAATCTATTGGACTTCCAGGTAGTAGGGGAATCACGTGGATTGCTTAAATCCCTACAAACCTTAGGGTTATTTACACCCGTTTGACAAAATCCAAATCGATATGTTGCGATTAAAAGGTTTATGATTATAGTTATTTAAAAAAAACACAACACTCTAAAATTAAAGCAACACTCTAAAATATTTAAAAGTAACGCAACACTCTAAAATTAACGCAATCTCTCTAAATTTAAAGCAACACTCTAAAATTAAAGCAACACTCTAAAATATTTAAAAGTAACGCAACACTCTAAAATTAACGCAACACTCTAAAATTAAAGCAACACTCTAAAATTAACGCAACACTCTAAAATTAAAGCAACACTCTAAAATTATCGCAACCTCTAAAATATTTAAAATTAACGCAACACTCTAAAATTAAAGCAAAACTCTAAAATTAACGCAACACTCTAAAATTTACGCAATCTCTAAAATATTTAAAATTAACGCAATCTCTCTAAAATTAAAGCAACACTCTAAAATTAAAGCAACACTCTAAAATTAACGCAACACTCTAAAATTAAAACAACACTCTAAAAAACACGAAATACTCTAGCATATTAACAACATAAACATAACACGCAAATCTATAAAATAAACGCATAATCAAACACAAAGTCTAAATAACATACAACAAATATTTTATAAAATATAAAACTACAATGGGGTTAAAAGAAAACTTACCAAAGTAAGTAGACGAGACATATCGGAGATTGATAAAACACCAATAAATCGAGTCGAAATCCAAGCGTGATATACACAAGATATAAGAGAGAGTTAGAAGTAGAAGAGAAAAAGTGGTTGTGTGGGGTGGGGTTTCAATTGGGACCATTTGATTTTATAATAGAGGGGAACACTTCTTGCCTTAATTTAATTAAATCCCCACCGTCGATATGTCTAAGATCAACACATAGCTTCCATCCCGGCCCACAACCCCGGCAATTCACTGTTCATCCCGGACTAATGCCGGGATTCCACTATTCATCCCGGCCTAACGCCGGGAAATTCACTGTTTTAGCCGTCGATGAAGGTAACCCCGGGATGGGTGTCAATCCCGGCCACGGATCCCGGACAAAAGGGGTATTTCGGCAAAATGAAAGAGATTTAGAGTATTTCGGTAATACGGGTATTTTAATTAATTTCCCTTAAAGTTTTACAGTTGTGTAGATTTATTAATTAATTTGTGCTACAGAAAAAGGTGATCATATATTATGACATTGTGAAACCCTAATCTTGGAAGGACCCCAGTTCAAGTTACAGATGGGAGTGAAGATTATATACATAGAGAGAGGAATATTCAAACGAGAATGCTAACTATTTAAGAAAACAAAAAAAACAGCGGATCGTGTATAAAATCATATGTAACTATTTAAGAAAAAAAAACAGCAGATCGTGTACAAAATCATATGTGATTTTACACTAACACGGAAAAATTGGACGCGGGCAATGTCCAACGCGACCTAAAGGTTGTGTGCATATATATAGTCGCGTTAATCATATAATGATTTTGTATGTATTCGGTTGCTCTCATGTTTTCTTAAATAGATGTTGTTCTCGTATGAACCCACTTTTTTCTTTATTGGGAAAAGTTAAAAAAAAAACCCAACAACCTATTACATTTTGAGTTATTAAGTCCTTAAACTAATTTTTTGAATTAAAAAAACATTAAACTTTCTTATTTTGAATTATTAAGTCCCTGAACTATTTTTTTGAATGACAAAACCATTAAACATTTTCATTTTGAATGGAGAAATCACTAAATTTTCACATTTTGAAAGATTAAGTCCTTGAATATTTTTTTCAATAAATTAATATATCGAATTTCTAATAATTAGTTACTTACATAATTTTAACAAAAAAAAAAACTATTTTTAACTTGTTATCTTTTGATTCTTTCTCTTTTGACAGTAAAAAATAGATAAAAAAGAGGGAGATCGATGGCAGGGGCAACACCGTGTTAGGCGATATGGAAAACGGACAACGTTCGGGCAACAGAGAGTGACGAGGCAGAGCGATACGATTGTTTGTGAGGAGTTTTAATGGCGTAAAGTTTGAGAACGGTAAAACTGATTTATATTTGTTTTTTACTTTAAAACAAAGTACCTTTTAAAAAAGGTAACCAATTTTTTAGAAGTTCAATTGTTTATTTGTTCAAAAAAAAATAGGGACTTAATCATTCAAAGTTTGTAAGTTTAATGGTTTTTTCATTCAAAATAAGAAAGTTTAATGGGTTTTTCATTCAAAAAAATAGTTCAGGGACTTAATCATTCAAAATGAGATAGTTTCCCTTGAACCTCCCTCTCTCTCTCTCTCTCTCTATATATATATATATATATATATATATAGAGAGAGAGAGAGGGGGGGGGAGGTTCAAGGGAAAACTTCAAAAAAACGGAAAACTGAGGAACACCCTAGAAGCCTTTAATCTGGACGGTATGCACTTGTGCATACAAGTAATTTAGAACATGCACACGTGCATATGCACAATTGCATAATATGCATTTGTGCATAAAAACCAAAAAACAAATTAATTACTTGTATGCAGAAATGCATACCGTCCAGATTAAAGGCTACCAGTGTGTTTCTTAATTTTTCATTTTTTTGAGGTTTTCCCCTGAACCTGACCCTATATATATATATATGTGTGTGTGTGTGAATGAAAGAGTGTGTGTGGTAATGAATTAATATGTATGATAGTATCTTTCTGGCATGGGTGTGCAGTGCAGTCTGAGTGTTTTGTAGTGTCTCTTTCTCTGTTATTGTTAAGTAGGAGTAGGAATAGAATAGTCCATTAAATCTTCAAGCTAATTAATTAAACTCCATTCTTGTTTGTGACACTCATTTACAAAACCCTAATTAACCAATTATACAAATTAAAAAAATGAAAGTGATCATACTCACCCTTTCTCCCACTATACCAAACTCCAGTAAATAATTCATACATATGTCAATCCAACAATACACACACACATTCATTCATTCATATTCTCTCTCTCTCTCTCTCTCTCTCTCTCTCTCTCTCTCTATCTATATCTATATATATATATAAAATATATATATATAGATATAATATATCTATATAACCAATAAGTATCACATACATGTAAAAACTAATCAAAACCATTCAGTGAGTTTTATTTTAAGTTATGAATGCTTCACATATATATATATATGTTTTGTTTTTTATATGTGTGTGCTTCATATATAAACGTATGTTCGTCTTTTTTTTCTAGACGTAAAACAATACTTGTGAATGTTTTATATATGAGATAACACTGTATAAACACTGCATTAATTACCTGTGTTGTATGATATATGAAACGACAATGAAAACCGATTTGTATTTGTAACATTTATTGGGTTGGGTTCCGGTAATAGAAGTTGAGTTAACGGTGAGAAATTATCAACCGTTGGATGAGAAAAATGGACGCACATTAATTATGATGAGATGTACCAGATCAATTCCCTTCTAAGACGCAATTTATGGGAGGACTTGAGATTAAAAAAATCAATAATTCAGATTCAGTTCTCAACGTTAACTCAATTTCTCACACAGTCCAATTAATTAATTTGATATATATGTATATATATATATATTTCAAAATGTATGGAATACTTAAAAAAAATATCACTTATTATTATTAGTAAAATACATTACCCTCGAACAATTAATATTATACACGGTTCATTAATTTGCAGCAAGCACACCCCTACAAATACTATGTTCACTAGTTTGGATCTATAAAAATTATACATTATTAGAATGGGTAATAATTATAATCATTAATTAATTAAAACTTATATAATTATGAATAGATAATTAATTGTAGTTTAGACCAGTGACCACTTCTAGCAGTAAGTACCTTTCACAATAATATTATTGTAATTAAAGATAATTAGACAGAGTTAAATATTACACTGTGGGCTTTCAATTGATTGTTGATAGAAAACAAGGACATTCAAGTACTTTTATTAACCTTAATCTTTGACCACTTTTTATCACACATACCTTCAATCATTTTCACATACATAAATTTATTAAAGTTTCAGTTAATAGAAATAGGTCATTGAAGGGTTTATTCTTATATTCTCATCATAACTCTTAGGTGCCGTTTGTTTTTTAAGATGTCTGAAGTCTTATTTTAGTTATGATTAATAAATGATGGTTTGTAAAAAGGTCTGAATGATTCAGACTTAAAAGTCATTAAGAAGTTTAAGACTTTTCTGTGTAGTCGAGCTCCAGAATTCTCGGGAACAACTGATCCGCTGGCTTACATCAAATGGATCCAAGATGTAGAGATGGCTTTCGAGTCAAGTGAGTGCGCAGACGCTCAGCGAGTCAAATTTGCCTCTCAACTGCTTAGAGGGGATGCTCTGAGCTGGTGGAACATCACCCGACGGGCGCTCACACCGGAGATCTTGGCCAAGCTTCCTTGGCCGGCATTCAAGAAGAAGATCATGGAGAAATACTGCAACGAGAGAGCCCTCGACAAAATAGAGGAAGAGTTCAAGAATCTGAGTATAACGATTATTTTGATATGTCTCTTTCCCTTCCAAACCCGAAGACCAATATACCACCCTACCAACCTGTACCTTACAATCGCGGTACAAGCATACATGAAGGACAACTATTTGATACGAAGGAGGAAATGGCCATACAGCTCGGTATTAAGTTCATGGAAGAGGGTTTTGTGTTTAGAACAAATAAATCCGACAAAAGCAGATACGTGGCTGTCTGTGAGCAAAAAAATTGTAAGTGGCGTATGTCGGCGAAGTCCATGGGCCCAAAAGGAGGGATGTTTGTCGTTAGGAAACTGAACGACGTGCACACTTGTTCCAGGACGCAACTGAATTCCAGACACCGACAGGCCAACAAAAGGACTTTGGGCCACATATTGAAAGGGAAGTTTATTGACGCTAGCAGGTCATCTCGGCTGAATGACATCATCGACGATATCAACCAGAAGTACGGGCTCAATATTGGTTACCACCAAGGATGGCGTGCGCGATGCAAGGCCCTGCTAATGGTGAGGGGCACTCCCGAGGAGTCGTACGAATGACTCCCTATGTACTTATATAATTTGGAGTTGAATATTCAGTACAATATTCCGATCCCAACGAGTTCCCCTAATAGCCCTGTCGGTGCGACTGGTGAAATGGTGACGGCAGACAGGAAACATCTCCAAGATCCAAACCTGGAATTACACAACATAGAGAAGTAAGTAAAAAAAAACGAAAGATGACATAATATTTATGTTATACTACTTATCTAACCTTCAGAGCGTGTGCGAACCCATTCAACGTACTCTTGTTGATGTTCTTGTTCTTTTGTAAATGGCGTCTGGCGGTGGCCATGTGTAAAGAGTTGTATGTATGGCTCCAAATGTGGCTACCCCACGGGTAGCTGTCGAATGTCACAAGGTCATCGACGGCCCTAATGACAGTGTCGGTAACCACCTGACTCAGCTGACGACCCATGAACATGATTTCCACCATCACTACCAAGCAAACACGCACATCATCCTCATCAGATAGCTCCTGCATGCCGCCTCTCATCGTCTGGACGATGGTTTTCATCTTCAAATTAGCGGGGGCATGATCAGGCCAAAGCCTCCTGACGAAGGACCCTTCCGATATGACAGGAAGGTCGGGTGTTGGTCCGAAAAGGAGTCCTGTTATAAGACAGAACTCAAGACGACCAAAGCGCATGTGGTTCCCACGCACATCGAAATACATTTCCTCCTCATCGGCATTCATTACGTCAACCTCCAACTGTAAAAACATGTACACTAGGAGGGGTCCTGCGCAGTATTGGTAAGCTCCAGTCATGGACCAAAAGGTGTCCGTCCGAATATTTGATGTAAGTTTTGTGCCCGTTCTGGTGGACACGCTACAAAAATATCTCTAATTTCCTTGGCGAAGCCAAGGCGTGTTTTGAAAGACAAATCGACATAATGAAAATCCTCCTACATAGTAACGAATAAAAGACAACGACTTTTGGTTATAGTTAATATTTCTGTTTTTTTGCAAAGTTAAGGAGACCTACGTTTTGTTGATTTCGTCTATTTCTTAAGTTTAGAAAAGAAACCACTCAATCTATTGGACTTCCAGGTAGTAGGGGAATCACGTGGATTGCTTAAATCCCTACAAACCTTAGGGTTATTTACACCCGTTTGACAAAATCCAAATCGATATGTTGCGATTAAAAGGTTTATGATTATAGTTATTTAAAAAAAACACAACACTCTAAAATTAAAGCAACACTCTAAAATATTTAAAAGTAACGCAACACTCTAAAATTAACGCAATCTCTCTAAATTTAAAGCAACACTCTAAAATTAAAGCAACACTCTAAAATATTTAAAAGTAACGCAACACTCTAAAATTAACGCAACACTCTAAAATTAAAGCAACACTCTAAAATTAACGCAACACTCTAAAATTAAAGCAACACTCTAAAATTATCGCAACCTCTAAAATATTTAAAATTAACGCAACACTCTAAAATTAAAGCAAAACTCTAAAATTAACGCAACACTCTAAAATTTACGCAATCTCTAAAATATTTAAAATTAACGCAATCTCTCTAAAATTAAAGCAACACTCTAAAATTAAAGCAACACTCTAAAATTAACGCAACACTCTAAAATTAAAACAACACTCTAAAAAACACGAAATACTCTAGCATATTAACAACATAAACATAACACGCAAATCTATAAAATAAACGCATAATCAAACACAAAGTCTAAATAACATACAACAAATATTTTATAAAATATAAAACTACAATGGGGTTAAAAGAAAACTTACCAAAGTAAGTAGACGAGACATATCGGAGATTGATAAAACACCAATAAATCGAGTCGAAATCCAAGCGTGATATACACAAGATATAAGAGAGAGTTAGAAGTAGAAGAGAAAAAGTGGTTGTGTGGGGTGGGGTTTCAATTGGGACCATTTGATTTTATAATAGAGGGGAACACTTCTTGCCTTAATTTAATTAAATCCCCACCGTCGATATGTCTAAGATCAACACATAGCTTCCATCCCGGCCCACAACCCCGGCAATTCACTGTTCATCCCGGACTAATGCCGGGATTCCACTATTCATCCCGGCCTAACGCCGGGAAATTCACTGTTTTAGCCGTCGATGAAGGTAACCCCGGGATGGGTGTCAATCCCGGCCACGGATCCCGGACAAAAGGGGTATTTCGGCAAAATGAAAGAGATTTAGAGTATTTCGGTAATACGGGTATTTTAATTAATTTCCCTTAAAGTTTTACAGTTGTGTAGATTTATTAATTAATTTGTGCTACAGAAAAAGGTGATCATATATTATGACATTGTGAAACCCTAATCTTGGAAGGACCCCAGTTCAAGTTACAGATGGGAGTGAAGATTATATACATAGAGAGAGGAATATTCAAACGAGAATGCTAACTATTTAAGAAAACAAAAAAAACAGCGGATCGTGTATAAAATCATATGTAACTATTTAAGAAAAAAAAACAGCAGATCGTGTACAAAATCATATGTGATTTTACACTAACACGGAAAAATTGGACGCGGGCAATGTCCAACGCGACCTAAAGGTTGTGTGCATATATATAGTCGCGTTAATCATATAATGATTTTGTATGTATTCGGTTGCTCTCATGTTTTCTTAAATAGATGTTGTTCTCGTATGAACCCACTTTTTTCTTTATTGGGAAAAGTTAAAAAAAAAAACCCAACAACCTATTACATTTTGAGTTATTAAGTCCTTAAACTAATTTTTTGAATTAAAAAAACATTAAACTTTCTTATTTTGAATTATTAAGTCCCTGAACTATTTTTTTGAATGACAAAACCATTAAACATTTTCATTTTGAATGGAGAAATCACTAAATTTTCACATTTTGAAAGATTAAGTCCTTGAATATTTTTTTCAATAAATTAATATATCGAATTTCTAATAATTAGTTACTTACATAATTTTAACAAAAAAAAAAACTATTTTTAACTTGTTATCTTTTGATTCTTTCTCTTTTGACAGTAAAAAATAGATAAAAAAGAGGGAGATCGATGGCAGGGGCAACACCGTGTTAGGCGATATGGAAAACGGACAACGTTCGGGCAACAGAGAGTGACGAGGCAGAGCGATACGATTGTTTGTGAGGAGTTTTAATGGCGTAAAGTTTGAGAACGGTAAAACTGATTTATATTTGTTTTTTACTTTAAAACAAAGTACCTTTTAAAAAAGGTAACCAATTTTTTAGAAGTTCAATTGTTTATTTGTTCAAAAAAAAATAGGGACTTAATCATTCAAAGTTTGTAAGTTTAATGGTTTTTTCATTCAAAATAAGAAAGTTTAATGGGTTTTTCATTCAAAAAAATAGTTCAGGGACTTAATCATTCAAAATGAGATAGTTTCCCTTGAACCTCCCTCTCTCTCTCTCTCTCTCTCTATATATATATATATATATAGAGAGAGAGAGAGAGAGGGGGGGGGAGGTTCAAGGGAAAACTTCAAAAAAACGGAAAACTGAGGAACACCCTAGAAGCCTTTAATCTGGACGGTATGCACTTGTGCATACAAGTAATTTAGAACATGCACACGTGCATATGCACAATTGCATAATATGCATTTGTGCATAAAAACCAAAAAACAAATTAATTACTTGTATGCAGAAATGCATACCGTCCAGATTAAAGGCTACCAGTGTGTTTCTTAATTTTTCATTTTTTTGAGGTTTTCCCCTGAACCTGACCCTATATATATATATATGTGTGTGTGTGTGAATGAAAGAGTGTGTGTGGTAATGAATTAATATGTATGATAGTATCTTTCTGGCATGGGTGTGCAGTGCAGTCTGAGTGTTTTGTAGTGTCTCTTTCTCTGTTATTGTTAAGTAGGAGTAGGAATAGAATAGTCCATTAAATCTTCAAGCTAATTAATTAAACTCCATTCTTGTTTGTGACACTCATTTACAAAACCCTAATTAACCAATTATACAAATTAAAAAAATGAAAGTGATCATACTCACCCTTTCTCCCACTATACCAAACTCCAGTAAATAATTCATACATATGTCAATCCAACAATACACACACACATTCATTCATTCATATTCTCTCTCTCTCTCTCTCTCTCTCTCTCTCTCTCTCTCTCTCTCTATCTATATCTATATATATATATAAAATATATATATATAGATATAATATATCTATATAACCAATAAGTATCACATACATGTAAAAACTAATCAAAACCATTCAGTGAGTTTTATTTTAAGTTATGAATGCTTCACATATATATATATATGTTTTGTTTTTTATATGTGTGTGCTTCATATATAAACGTATGTTCGTCTTTTTTTTCTAGACGTAAAACAATACTTGTGAATGTTTTATATATGAGATAACACTGTATAAACACTGCATTAATTACCTGTGTTGTATGATATATGAAACGACAATGAAAACCGATTTGTATTTGTAACATTTATTGGGTTGGGTTCCGGTAATAGAAGTTGAGTTAACGGTGAGAAATTATCAACCGTTGGATGAGAAAAATGGACGCACATTAATTATGATGAGATGTACCAGATCAATTCCCTTCTAAGACGCAATTTATGGGAGGACTTGAGATTAAAAAAATCAATAATTCAGATTCAGTTCTCAACGTTAACTCAATTTCTCACACAGTCCAATTAATTAATTTGATATATATGTATATATATATATATTTCAAAATGTATGGAATACTTAAAAAAAATATCACTTATTATTATTAGTAAAATACATTACCCTCGAACAATTAATATTATACACGGTTCATTAATTTGCAGCAAGCACACCCCTACAAATACTATGTTCACTAGTTTGGATCTATAAAAATTATACATTATTAGAATGGGTAATAATTATAATCATTAATTAATTAAAACTTATATAATTATGAATAGATAATTAATTGTAGTTTAGACCAGTGACCACTTCTAGCAGTAAGTACCTTTCACAATAATATTATTGTAATTAAAGATAATTAGACAGAGTTAAATATTACACTGTGGGCTTTCAATTGATTGTTGATAGAAAACAAGGACATTCAAGTACTTTTATTAACCTTAATCTTTGACCACTTTTTATCACACATACCTTCAATCATTTTCACATACATAAATTTATTAAAGTTTCAGTTAATAGAAATAGGTCATTGAAGGGTTTATTCTTATATTCTCATCATAACTCTTAGGTGCCGTTTGTTTTTTAAGATGTCTGAAGTCTTATTTTAGTTATGATTAATAAATGATGGTTTGTAAAAAGGTCTGAATGATTCAGACTTAAAAGTCATTAAGAAGTTTAAAAAAAAAAAAAAAAAAAACCCCTTACTCTCACACGCCTCTAATGTGTGTGTATATATATAAGGAGAGGTTCATTTGAGAAATGATAATGTATGAGAAATAGATAAGTAATTTTAGTCATTCATCTGGTCAACATTTATGACTTTAACCGCGAAGCACCGGATAATTCCTTGCATGGTCTATAGAAGGTAGAGGGGTAGTTTCGTAAAATACGCGGGATGAGTTCATATATGAACCTATATAATTCACATATGAACTATACGTTCATATGTGAATCAGTTAATTAGTTCATATATGAATCTGTTAATTAATTCAACTGATTCATATATGAACTTACAGTTAATTAGTTCATATGTGAATTAGTTAATTAGTTCATATATAAATCACAAAGATTCATATATAAATCAGTTAAAAGAGTTCAGATATGTATATATACTTTATATGTAAATTATACAGGTTCATATATGAACACAACCCGTGTATTTTGTAAAAATTACGAAACTGTCCTTCTATTTTTGGAATAGCCGCAACTTTTGACCAATCAAAGCCGAAATATTTGACCAGTCAAATCCGATCTTGGCCGTATGAATGACTATGATTACTTCTCTATTTCTCATATATTTATTATTTCTCAAATGAACCTAAAGCTATATATATGAGAAGTAAGAAAGAAAGTTAAATATCATGAGAAGTAAGAAGGAAAGGTTAATTAATAGAAGGTTCATATCTGTTGAAAAAATCTATACACATATGAATTTTATCCATACAGATTGACATATTCATCTTTAAATGGATTTTTTTTTAATAATTCACATATGAATTTTTTATTCTTACATTTTCACAATATTTAGTCTTTTTAATTGAACCTCCTATACTATATATTAATTTGTTAATCTTCCCAACTTTTGGTATAAGTGAAGTTTGAGGATACAACTTTAATTTGTGGTGTCTCCACATCCAAAGGCAAAGCATGGTCTTTGAATTGTCAACACCCCACAAAAAGCTATGTTTTCTATTATCATTCCTCCACACCCTCTAGTTTTTCTTTGAGATTAAAAACATAATTATGAAAAGACTATATTGCCCATCCCATCTCTCTTTTTATTCCCATTTTACCCTAGCTAGCATGCATTCTTATAAAAATAGTTAGTATCCAATGTTTCATATATATATATATATATATATGTGTGTATGTGTGTGTGTATGTGTGTGTGTGTGTGTGCACGTGTCATGTGTTTTCTTCTTCTTTTATTTTTAGTACGATTCTTAGTCATGGGTTCGAGTCTTTTTAAAGATTTGTGTACGTATGAGTTGCTTTACGGTTTCAAAAAGAAGAAAAATGTTTGAAAGTTGGAGGGTGTGAATTGTAAGATTGAATTAGTTGTGGTACCAAATGGAAAATTGAGCTCCATGCAAGAGTTTGTAAAGAAAGCGAAATTGGTCTGCTTTAGAGATAAGAGAAGCATTTGTAAAAGTTGGTCCCTCCCCTACAACACAAAAGTTGCTTTCATTACACAGACTTAGAATTCAGGTGAGACCAATTTATTTTCGTGAAATTCGTGAGACCATATTTTTATATGTAAAACTTTACAGCAAAACATTATATATAAAGGTAAAAAAAATTCCAAACATTCACAGTTTTTTGCTGTGATGATCAAGTGTAAAAATGTGGTCTCACATGTCTTACAAAACAGGTTGGTCTCACGTAATCTCAAGTCTTCATTACACATTAAACAGTTATTTTATGGGCTTCTAACATTTTTGGTCCAACTAGTCCCACTAGAGCATCTCCAATAATTATGTTAAAATGAAACTTTTGTATTTTTATTTTGCCCCATTAGCTATGTTAAAATAAAGAAAAGAAAAAAGGTAGAAATGAAAAAAAAAAATCTCTAAAACTTAATATTCATGAGAGAGATCATTTTAGTTGTTTCCACCAAGAAGTTGAATGTGTTATAATTTTTTAAAAGTTTATTGGATGTAGATTTATATAATCTATATCTATACTATATTATAAAGCACGGATAAAAAACTCATAAATATAAATTATTAGGCACAAGGTACCATCATTTTATGCAATGTTTTAAAAATCTCTTAATTTACAAGTATCAAAGCACAAGATACATATTACTACTGCAGACTTCTAACACCTACCAATTTGGTATGTGCATGACCTTCCTTTTATGCAGACATTTTCATCTATCACTATTAATTAATATATTATATTACTATAATTTTGTTTTATTTATATTATTAAATATGTAATTAGTTATTTTTTTCTAGATGTTATTAAAATATATAAGATAATCATTGAATTCTAACAAAATATTTAATTTTTTTATATAAAAAACATTATATTATTACGCCTAAATTAAACAAATTTATAAAAAAAACATTATCACTTTCTCAAAATCATACAAAATCGTACTGTAAATCAACAAAAAAATAAAATGAAACATTAAAATCGTGATGTATCTCGCTGCATCGCGCGAGTACGCTTTTAGTATTTTAATAATATAATTAATGCTACAATTGTTAAACTATATATAGGTAGTTGTTGTAGTTTGGTGTAGTTTTTATATATTTTAATTTTTGATACTTTATTTTAGAATAAGTTAGTATAGTTGTTGGAGATAACTTGTAAGAGCATCTCCAACAGATATGCTATAATTTTTCTAAAATAGAGTATGAAAAATTAAAATCTCTATCAAAAATTACATCCAACTCTAACAGCTACTCTATTTTAGCAATTCTATCACAAACTATATTATTAAAATATTCAATACACTTAATAAAATATTATTTCTCTCTCCTAAACACACAACTTCAATGAATCCTATTGGTGAATATTATTTCTCTTTTAAAAGCATCTCTAACAGCTATGCTAAATTTTTTCTAAAAATAGAGTAAAAAAAGTCAAAATCTCTAAAACTTTTTGCATCCAACTCCAACAACTATGTTATTTCTCTCTCTTCTCTAAAAATTTAGAGATTTCTCTAAATTTAGAGATTTTTGTAATCTCTCTCTTCATTTTTCTAGTTTAACATAAGGGATAGCATAGCTGTTGGAGCAATAAAAATGCTAAAATTCCACTTTTTTTCTATTTTAACATAGCTATTGGAGATGCTCTAAATATAGAGTTTTAGAGATTTCTCCAAATTTGGAGATTTTTACCTTCTCTCTCTTCTTTTTTCCATTTTAGCATATGATATAGCATAGCTGTTGGAGCAAAAAAAATGCTAAATTCTCACTTTTCTTTATTTTAGCATAGCTGTTGGAGATGCTCTAAAGACTTCTTAAAATTTAGAGTTTTTTTTTTATATCAACAAACCATCCCTTAAAAAGATGATAAGCGGGATTGGAACATAAAACTTGTTCAACCATGTTTTAAACCTTATTCAGTTCGTAAACTTTCATACATGTCAATCTGACTCTTTATTTTTATATTTTTTTCATCAAACATACCGTCAAATAATGAGATATGACTTGACTCTAACAATAAATGCTAATCTTTCGAAAAAAATATGTTTGATGTGTGATAATGTGTAAATTTTTATTTTTAGAAATAAAAACATTCGAGAATTTTATTAAATTATGTACTAGAAGTAAATTGTCCATTTGTGTTTACTTACAACATGAAAAACCTTTTTTTTTTTTTGTGAAAAAAATAAAATAAAATACAAGAAATAATCCTTGAAGGTAAAAACAATGAAAAACCAAAATGTCATATTTAGAAGTACGTTTTACAATCATTTCTCATGAAATTCAACATCAGAAAAAAAAAATGTAGAATAACTATATATATTTTTGTAAATTATTATATACTTAAAATATTCAAATGAAAATACATACATTATAGTAATTATTATTTTCAGTTTACTTTAAATAATTTCACAAATTGTTAGATCTTGTAAGATTATGAACCCTCATGGTTTTAAGTGATTCATCGATTATTATTATATAAGTGTAAATCTTTTATTACTAGAAGTGTACTCGCACAATGCAACTAGATACATCACGATTTTAATGTTTCATTTTATTTTCTGTTTTTTGTCGATTTACATTACGATTTTGGATGGTTGTGAGAGTGTGATAATGATTTTTTTATATAAATTTGTTTAATTTAGACTTAATAATATAATGTAATTTATTTTAGTTTAATAATATAATTTTTTTTATAAAATATTCTATAAGATTTTTTAACTATATTTTAGATTTTTTATATCTAAAATATGCTGAGAGTTATTTTAGGGGAGTTAAAGTGAGAAATGATTTTAGCCGAGTTAAAATGGTTAGAGATAATGATTGAAAATTAATGAATAACATTAAATGTAGTACATACAACTTTTATGGCTGTTTTTTAAGTAATTAACATTAAATAGCGGTACATTAAACTTTAAGACTTGTTTTTAAAAGTTTTTATGTCATCTTTATAATATAGTATAAATATAGATATAGATTATACTTTTATACACTTATAATATATGTGTGGAGTTTTGTTATTTCTATATGCTTATAGTTATTAATTATTTTCTTGAGTTGATGATAAATGTATGTGAGAACGACAATTTTTCCTTTTTGTATGTTTTTATGAACCATAAATATATCATATATTTTTCTTGTAATTTTACATTATCTATGATTTTAAGACTAATTAATATCATTGAATAACAACTTTCACAAATTTTCCAATAATTTAATTGGTCATAAATGTTATTTTCGGTACACAATTAGTCTTTAAACTTTTAATATATAATTACATATATATGGGAGAGATCAAATGCAAACCACCCTTATTTTGTAAACCGTGTAAATCATTGATTTCATTTGTTAAGTTAATGAAATTGTTTAATTTCATATAGTTATTTTCTTGAAAAAATTGTTTATATATTTGTGTTTTTTATGTAAAAATGTAATTGTTTAATGTATTTTCTTGTCGACCATGTCAATCTTATCAGAAAATTCCCTCCAATGGGGTTTATTTCTTATGGGATAATCAAACTATAAATTCTGAATTAAAATCTAATTAAGTTTTAAAGATTTAAAAAAATACCATTGAACTTTATAGTGGTGTTATGATCATTTTTTCTCATATTTCTCAAAATAAGACTAGGGACTATTTATCAAACTCTTATTGGATAAGCACTTATCGAGTATTGCTTACCTTACCACTAAACATAACAAGGACTAATAATCTTAATTACCAAGTAAAAGGCATAACAAATATCAAGAATCTTACTCAATCAATGAGGGAGAAAACTCTTACCTGATATAAGTTTATCGGGTAAAAGACGTTTACCACAATCCATTTTGATGGTCGATCGAAAATACTACTCGGCAAGTTAATTAATTACTCTTGCCAGTAAACACTTTTGGTTCATGGAATTGGAATGACCAATTTCTATCGACCAAATTCCAAACACATGTTTGGTTCACGGAATGAAAGCGATGAAATCCTTCAAATTCCACATTTTAGGGAATTAATCATTTATTGACTTAAGTGAAAGAATTGAATTCCTACCAACCAGACTCGTGGTCAAATTCTATCAAATTTATTCAAATTCCTTCAAATTCCAATTCTTTCGATGAGTTCCAATTTCATCCAATTCAATTATGTGAACCAAACGCCCCCTTATAATCTGATAAGTGTTTGGTAAACGTTCCTTTACCTTTAAATTTAATGACTAAACGGTGTACAAAACATTTATGATGATCCAAACAAACATGTTATAAGAATTGATTTTTCTGAAAACATTTACAAAAATTGATTGTTATTTAACTAATATTATTGTCCTTTTATTATTATTTTTACTTTATTCTTTTATTACTATGCGGACGTCGACAGTACAATAGTTAACATTTACTGAATCAATTAAACCATACACAAAAAAACTAAAAATCACAAAGGTGAAAACAAGTTGAGTCGAAATCACGCAAGTTGTTTTTATTTTTGTGCAAAGGTGAAAACAAGTGAAGCTATATTTATATTTATATTTATATTTATATAAATGTTAAGTTATATTGTGTAAAAATTGTAACTTTCACATCACTTTCAAACGTTTATTGAAATATTTACATTATATTATATGAATGTTACAATTTTCCACAGTATAAAAATACCTTCACAGTTCTCACGACAAACATTCACATGATAAAATGATACATCTATATTCTCACAAAGATGGTTATTATCGTCTGAACCCAACCCTACATAACTTTCGTAACTTCCGATAAAGCATGACCCACAACTTTTCAATAATTGCATAATGGTCCCCCGACAATTATTATCCTTTTTTCACTCCACAAATTTACCTTTCACCGAAACCCTAGATAAAATTAACATCCTTCTCATGGCAATCTAATCCAACCCTAATGGTACTATCCCAAATACCTGTTCTTATAACATCTCAGTTAAACCTTACCAGATATTGTTCACTTCGTCCACACATCTGGACTCACGATTTTAAAACACGTCTGATAGATGATATATCCGGTCATTTATAAAGCAACTTTCATTCTCGTTCCCAACAAATGTGGAATCTTATCAGGGACGTTTCAATCTTTTTGGAGGTCTTGTTACACCTAAAACTTTTTATTACAATTCAAAATGAGATAACAAAGATACATATATACAAATTATAGAGGCAATGATACGGCTTATATATCATTTTTGTCTTCTAATAAAAAGTAGAGATGCACTAAGGTGGGTTATAATTTTACATAAAGGCACTAAACAACGTAAAAATGGACCCCAAAATTCCGAGGGTCCTGTTCATAATCACACATTTAACATGCTAAATAACGGCCCTGAATCTTACAATCCACCCCGTGGAGCCCAATTCATCCTCGCTGACACACCAGTCCGGTCCCGACTTTGATACTATGTTTAATATCTCAGACTAACCGTACCAGTTATTGTTCACTTTCTCCACACATCTAGACTCAGTTTTAAAACACGTCTGATAGAAGATATATATCCAGTCTCTTATAAGACAACTTTCGTTCTCATTCCCAACCAGTGTGAGATCTTACACTTAATTTTTATCGAGCTTAATCATCAATGTTTTATAAATTTGATGTTCATGAGCGATAAGATTTTGACCGCCATAGATGATGATCCTTCAAGGTACGCCACCGTGGCACCCTACCAGCCTTTGCTTTATAATTATATCTTTACTTTTTTTACTATATACTTTCCATCAATTTTGCCAATATGGTAGCTTCAACTACAGTCCACCATACCTTAATTCTCTATCTCAATATCTCATTCTTCTTTCACCATCATTATCATCATCATCCACGGTTATGGCAAAAACAAGTGAATTTTGGGATCTTTTAGCTTCGAATTTCAGCTGATCTTGTGTTAAGAGTATTACAGGTCTGAGATCTTTGTTCGAGTAAGTTTTAGGTTTGTGAATTTAGCTGATTTAGAGTGATTTTTCGCACTTGAATTAATCTCTTTGTGTGTGTGTGTGTGTGTTTGATCATTCTTACTTTCAGATCTCTTTTTCAATTCGCTTCGAAGCACGTAGTAGAGTGTGTGTTTCTTATTCGATATATATATATATATATATGATTGTAGCTGATTTCGAGTGCTTTCTGCAGTTGAATCTGTGTGTTTGTGTGTGTGTCTGTGTGTGTTTGATCATTCCTACTTTCAGATCTCTTCTTCTCTTCGAAGCGTATTGTACGCAGTACGGCAGTAGAGTGTGTGTGTGTGTGTCTAATTCGATCGATATATATATACATATATATGTGTGTGTGTGTGTGTGTGTGTGATTTTAGCTGATTTCGAGCGCTTTTTTGCAGTTGAATCTGTGTGTGTGTTTGTGTGTGTTTTCGATCATTCTTACTTTCAGATCTCTTCTTCAATTCTCTTCGAAGCGCATTGTACGTACGCAGTAGAATGTGTGTGTGTGCGTCTAATTCGATATATATATATATATATATATATATATATATATATATATAGGTGATTTGAGTGTTTTTGCAGCTGAATTCTTCTTATTGTATGTGTGTGTGTGTGAGTGGATAGGTTTTTTGCTTAATGTAAACATATGATTGAGCTTAATTGTTTAATTTGGATTAATTTGATCAGATCTTCTTCTTCTTTGAAGCTTAATTAGTAGATATATTTTGTGTCTAAAATGTTTTAATTTTTCTTATCGATTTAAGCAGAAATTCGTATGTTTTACGATATCTATATACAAGAGGGACGATATTCGATCCAAGTTAAAGTTGCACCAATTATGAGTTAATTGATATGAATATTTCGAATTCAAGAGAATCGTCGGATCTTACGCCAAAACGAGAAGGCGCGAATGATGGTAACAAGAAAATTAGCCCTAACCCTAATTTGACGACATCATCGTGGTCGAAATTGAAAGATCCAAGAATCGTTCGAGTTTCACGAGCTTTCGGTGGGAAAGACCGACATAGTAAAGTTTGTACTGTGAGAGGGTTGAGAGATCGGCGAGTGAGGCTATCCGTTCCGACCGCTATTCAATTGTACGATCTTCAAGACCGATTAGGGCTTAATCAACCGAGTAAAGTTGTCGATTGGTTGCTCGATGTCGCTAAGCACGAAATCGATGAACTCCCCCCTCTTCAAATGCCATCGGGAAACTACGGTCAAGGGCTTCAAGCAATGATCAATCTTGCTTCTCATCCTGGTATGATAAGTACCAGCACTACCTCTCAGATATCTGAAAATTATGAACGGGGGAAAACCAGTACTAATCGCTCCAATTGGGAGGATTACTGGATACCCGATAAATCTAAGGAGAAAGATGAGTATCCGGGAGAGGAGAAAGATGAGTATCCGGGAGCGAAGAACGATCACGATCACAATCACGCGATCTTGATTCAATCTAGTAACCAATCTTCATCAATGTTCACAAATGGTATGCAAAATGGTTCTTTTCTCAAATGGAATCCTTCAAATTTGTCTTTATCGCAATTCGGAAGCTACGGATCATCAATCGCAACTCATCATGAACAAGATAATACGGTTCATAACTTCAACGTTAACGTATCCGGATCTCATCAACTTCTTGCCTACCCACCACCGTCTCACGATCACCATAACTCGAGGGGTCATCAGTTTTTCGACTCGAAACAACTAAACTTGGAGATGTTGAGCCCATCATCTTCGAGCTCTCGTAATCCCTTATCTTCATCTCTTTATACAATAAACCAAGGGATGAGACCTTTTCACTTGAGTATGAACCCTAAATTGTTTCCTTCTGAAGAAGATGAACCGGATAAAGGAAATTGATCGATATCGATCGATGGCTCGTAATTCTTTTTTATGATTCTCTTTTTCCCCTATGTTTTTAACTAATAAGACCGCGACTTTTTACGGTATGTTTTCGAATTCATTTTGTTTCAATCGTTGATAAATGAATACACCACAAATGGAAAAAAAAGCTGGCAGCTTGAACTTTTGATTGTAAGAATCTTGATATTTACCCTATTCTTTCTTGAAGTACTATATATTGGTTTCATTCACAGATTTATCGTATGTTATAATGATATCTAGGGCTGTGAACGAACTGAACGAACACGAACACGAACGGAAGTTTGTTCGTGTTCGTTCGTTTAACTTAACCAAACAAACGAACGAACACGAATGGTAAATGTACATAATTTTTGTGTTCATATTCGTTCGTTAAGAAAAATGTGTTTGTTTGTGTTCGTTTATGTTCGTTCAATAAGATGTTAAACGAACGTAAATAAACGAACGGACACAAATATACTAAAAGCAATCACCATTTACTTATCATTTCGTTTCTAAAAAATAACATAGCAAAATGAAGAAACCAAGTAAATAGGAGAGATAAAAAAGAATTTTAAAATTTTAATTTAATTAACGCTTTCACATATTGAGAAAGGTTCAAACGAGAACGCTAACTATCTAATAAAACAAAAAAAACAACAAATCATTTACAAAATCATATGTAATTCGGCATTAACCCGGAAAATGGGACACGGACGACTTTTCCCGCGACTTCAACTTTCGTTCAAAGTCAGGGGAAATCATATGTGATTTTGTACGTTAATCACATGTGATTTTGTATGTACTTGACATTTTTCTTGTTTTTTTAAATAGATACCGTTTTCGTATGAACTCACCTCTTCACATATTAGTGCCATAATATATAAATATACTTACAAACAAACGTACCCAAACATAAATGAACGAATATAAATAAATATAAATGAACGAACTTCATGAACGTAAATGAACAAACAATATCATTGTTCATGTTTATTCATTTATTAATAAACAAACAGAAACGAACTTTCCACATAATGGTTCGCTGAAAGTACGATTCGTTTACGGCCACAAACGATATCTAATCTTTTGTTGATTTTTTCTAGATGATGAAACAGTTTGACATCTGGGTTTTTATCGATCGATGTTATTATGAACAATTAGTTTGAGTTGGGGTTGTGTTTTTTCTTCTAATTAAGATCGATAAAGATGGAATTGATGGGGGTGTTAAGTTTTTATGAAATCGAAAAAGGTGTTTTGGTGAAGGAGACTGATGATGAATTAGGCATCAGATCCAATATATATATATATATATATATATATATATATATATAATAGTAGGCTAGGTTAGGTTAGGTTAGACACATGTAGTAGCAGGTAGCAGAAGGAAACAGTCAAGCAGAAGGAGCAGCAAAATAAGCTTAAAGATGGCAGTACAGTTGCAGGTAATATACTGACTCATCGGAAGGACTTCAAGTTTCTGTTTAAAGGCTCATCGATATATATAGAGAGAGAGAGAGAGAGAGTTTATATATAGAGAGAGGTTGTTTGTTTTTTTTAAGAAAAACCTCTTAATACCTCTTAAGTCTTAATCGTTCAGACTTTTTTTACATTTAGGTTATGTTTGACAAACTAGCTGATAAGCTAGCTGGTAACTGATAAGTTAGCTGATGAAAAAGTCACGTTTGACAAAAACTAGCTTATAAGCTTTTAAATTACAAAAAAAGACATTAATTATTTATTTATAATTAAAAGTTAATATATAATTATGAATATTAATGAGGGACATAATTGGAATAATCACAAAAAACTCCTCATAAATTACTCCAAATAGTTTATCAAAAAGCTAGCTTATGGTCATCTAAACATGTACCCAGAAAATAAGTTAGCTTATTTTTGCCAAACAATGCCTTAGACGGTTTGTTTTTTTCCGGTTTTTAGAACCTCTTAAATCTTAAATACGTCTGAAATAAGAAGTGGTGACCTAACTTTTTAAAACCTCTTATCGCCGCCTCAGTTCATATGTTTCTTCTTTCTCTCGAGACGTCTCCAGATGTTACAGAAACATACAGTCTTGTTAATTCAGATTTCAAACTTCAGCACCACCTTTTATTAATCAGAATTAAAATAAAACTTCAGACCTCTTAAAAAACAAATGACATTTGAGAGTGTGTGAAAGTGTGAGAGTCAGATTCATATAAAAATAGTAATTAAATAAAAGAATAAAAAAACAGTGATTTTACCGTTTTCGTATTATCTTATTTAGTTAACGTTCTCGTTTGAATTCTTATATATATACACACACACAAAGGACATGTGACAAAAAGAGTCGAGGGTTAAGGTGAGAAGGTAAGAAATGATCATGGACCCTGATCACTTTTAATTTCAAACTCACCAATGAATTATGTTTGATATGGGGATTTACCAGGTGCATTTCGGTGCATCTCATCTTCATGCATCATCATCTCAATGTGCATCCAATGGTGGAGATCTCCTTTTACCCTTCTAACCATAACTTTCATTCTCACTATCATTCAAAGGAGAACTCTGTCTTTGTGTGATCTGTGAGATCCAATCCCAATCACAAATCAAAGGTTAAATTATAAAATTAATAAGTTTTAGTAATGTTTACTTAGAATTTTAAATAAAGGGCATTTTAGGTATTTTATAAATTATATATCTTCTCTCCCCTCTCCCTTTCGACGTAAAATTCAACTATGATACCCACTCTATACACATTGTGATACTTATTTGATATCCATTGTATACACATTATGATACCCTAAGATATATGATGTGATACCCACAGTATACAAGTTGTTTATTGTTTAACGATGTGATACTCTAATATACACGATGTTGTTTAGTGAAGAAGGAGACATAGTTTGCTTATTTGATAAAGTCAATTGAGGTAAATTGATATAATTGTTTTAAAAGTCAAGTGAGATAATGATGGAAACAAAATCATGGGTGATGGTTATAAAATCTAATTCACAAATTACCAAATCACCTTCAATGAATAATTAAATTATTAAATAATTTAATAAAAATGAGTGTTTCACATTAGATATCACATATCATACAAATTACTAAGTTCTCATTTGATTAATCCATATGTGTGTATGTATATATGTATATTTAATCCTACAACATAGTGATATTGTTTGTTTTGTTCTGCATGTACAAACATGGGATTATGGTTTTATAATACGTTAACCAAAAGGTTGTTGATCATTATATATACCCATTATTCTCTTTATTAATTATTGATGTGAAGATCCGTTTAAGATGTTTCAAACATCCCATTCAAAGACCCACTGTCCTTGATGAGGTTTGTTCACCATTCCGACAACACAACGAGGATGTTAGGTATGTATAGTGAGTAACCCTTCCAACTAATATGAATGCGTTTTAAAACTGCAACCCTAGGTACGAACAATATCATTGGGTTGTCTTAGGTGTTACATAATGGTGTTAGAGTCAGATTATGGCATTGAGATGAAGGGACAAACCTCATCGATGACAATGAGTCCCTAAGGGGGTATTTATTACATCTTTAATGAATCCCACATTGTCAATGAACAATGGGAAAGTTGGGTATATGTATACTGAGTAGCCCTCCAACTAATGTGACACGATTTGAGCTTATGTTGCAACTTGCGAGCTAAGTTGACAATATCACTACATTGGTTGAATTGTTATAGTATATATATGTAGAATAAGAGCTCAAACATAATGTTAGGATCAAACGCTTACCACTACGCCAAAAACAATTGTTAATGGAGAAAGCACAACTTTATTTCCTTATAGCGTAGCAGCCAGCGCCACGTTTCGATTTAAGAAGATGTTGGTCAATGACCCAACAATTCCCCCCCCCCTCCCAACATCTGTCAGCATTAACAAGATATTCGTTAGAAGTCAATAGTTGCACATCATGCCTTTGGCATTTAAATGCACTCCATGGGATTCGAACCCGTAACCTGCTCTGATACCACATGTTAGGATCAAACGCTTACCACTACGCCAAAAGCAATTGTTGATGAAGAAGGCGCAACTTTATTTCCTTATAGCGTAGCAGGCAGTGTCACGTTTCGATTTAGGAAGATGCTGGTCAATGACCCAACACTTAAACTTGAGGATATATAGGATACCAAAAGGATACAATAAATGATATCCCGTTATCATATATATAGAGAGAGAGGAGTGTTAGATGCAACCCCTATACATGGTGCAACCCCATGCAACCCCTTTATCCACCACACAATTTATGTAATTAAAAAAAAGAAAAAAAAAACTAAAAGTAAAATGTGTGGTAGATAAAGGGTTTGCAAGGGTTGAATTAGGGTTGTTCATCCAAACCGCCCACACCGCACCGCACCGCAAAACGCGGTTTATAACTTTTGTGGTGCGGTTTGCGGTTTGTACTTTTACCAAACCGCACTATGCGGTGCGGTTTGCGGTTTTGAGTTTTCAAACCGCAACGCACCGCATCTTTATATTATTTTTTATTTTTTAATTTTAAACACACACACACACATATATGTATATATATATATATATATATAATAGTTTAATTTAATATTTATATAATTGGGCTTTTAATTATGGACTTTAAGAGTTTAAGTTTTGGATAGTACTAAATAAATCTTTTAATTATGAGCCTCTTAAAAGTTTATGTCTCAACAAATGAAAAAATGCTCTAGGTTAGGACGTTCACGACTGGAGACGTCACTTAATCCGTTTATCGTATTGAAACAATTTATTTCTTTATACTATTTTTAGTTATGCATTTTGGAGTTGGATGTATTCAAACTCTTTATTTTTTGGACTACGGTCAATTAATCGTTGATTTTCTAATGTATTTTAAACTTATAATTTTTTGGATTATACGCATAAAGTGCGATAGGGACAAACCGCATAAAACGCACCGCAAAAATGCGGTGCGGTTTGGTACGGTTTGAGGTATATGCGGTGCGGTTTGCGGTTTGGGAAAATGCTCAAACCGCACCGCGAACACCCCTAGGTTGCATAATAACTCATCCCTATATATACATACATATATATATATATATATATATATATATATTTATATATATATCCACCATGTTTGTCATCCTTAAAAATGACAACAACAAATGACTCTATTGAAACAAAGCTACCTAGATATTTGTATGTTATTTAAGTAATTTTGTTTAGGTCGTCTTCAACAAATTATTCAAAATTGATAAAACAGTGATTTTAAGGATGTACAACTCTATTTATGCACTATGTACTTGTCGTTCAAAATCCCCTCATTAGCTTTCCATCCTTCTCTGACAATCCACGACCCCAAAGACGACAATTCAGACCTCCAAGACGAGGATTCATGCCACGATTCATACTCTCGAGATGCATGGATTTTTATACGATTCACATGGGTAACGCTCCTCTTGCTCCTCTCGATGATTCAGGTAGATGTTATCGAGTTCTCATACGATTCTAATATGTTGCTTCTAATCTCTGGCACTTACTCAAAGTTCATATTTCATACCTACTTAGAAATAGACAAGCTTAACCAGACTCAAAATCAAGCCATATGGGACTAGGATCTCTTGGACCAATTTATTGTTATAACGTATTCTAGAAATAGAGAATACCAAAAAAGAAATAGGCAATTAATTAAATTTTTTATCAACTATAAATTACTGTATTTAAACAACTATATATTAATCCATCGGTACCATAAAAATATATTGTTTTCGTGTGTCAAATAGAGCAAGTTTACATTATAACGTCAATCATATATAAGTTTTAATTGCAGATAAACCATTACCCCCTTCGTCTCAAAATAAATATCCACGATGAAAAATACATACAAATATAGGATTGTCTAATTATTACACTTTTTAATTAACAAAAGACAATTTTACCCTTAATTACATAGAAAGAATCTTCTCCATCTCATAATCAAGTGTAAAACAGAAAATAAACAATTACTTTTACAAGTGGACATTTATTTTAGTTTAAACTAAAATAGTAATGTACACACTTAGGTTATGTTTGGCAAACTAGCTGATCAGCTAGTTGGTGACTGATAAGCTAACTGGTAACTGATAAGTTAGCTGATGAAAAAGTCACATTTGACAAAAAACTAGCTTATAAGCATTTAAATTACCAAAAAAAACATTAATTATTTATTTATAATTAAAAGTTAATATATAAGATGAATATTAATGAGAGATATAATTGGAATAATCACAAAAAACTCCTCATAAGCTACTCCAAGTAGCTTATCAAAAAACTAGCTTATGGTCATCCAAACATATACCCAGAAAATAAATTAGTTTATTTTTGCCAAACAATGCCTTATTTTGGGACGAAAGAAAAATTATGAAGAAAAAAATATCATAAAATTGAAGGGTTGGGCTAAATAATCGGTTAGATTGGGCCAGTTTTATTGGGCCGAATAAAAGGTTAAGTCGTAGCACAAAAATAAAGCTCCCGGCGAGGATCGAACTCGCGACCTTTCGCTTACGAAGCGAACGCACTACCACTATGCTACGGAAGCAATTGCGATTTTATTTTATCATTAATTATTATTATTCGAAAGAACAATTAAAAAACAATTAGAAAAAGTAATTTGGAAAAATAGTATATTTGTAAAGTGAAAAATTATAGAATATTGGTTTTAATCGTCACAGTTTATATAAAAATATACATTCATTGTTTAATTTTAATGAAAATAATAGTTGTTTTAAACTCTAAAATATTATAGATAAATATAAATGTATTGCTTTTACCAAATGCATTTTTGTGTTATCCAACAAAATGAATTAAAAAAAAACTTAGATAATCAATTAAGGAAGCATGAAATGAAGTTTGGCTTATTTTAGAGTCAATTACATAAGTCGTCCTTGGAGTTTAAGGAAACTCTGGTTTTGGCCATATTTTTGAAATCAAACGAGACTCTATAGTTTGTATTTCTTTATGAAATTTGTTTTTTGGTTTTGACGACTATTAACCTCGTGTTAGTCATGTAATGATAAGTCATTTTCCCGTGTTTGGCTTCTTCATCCTTCTATCAAGATTATGAAGAATAACCAATCAAGAACATATTTCAGGGTGTAACTCCAATTGATTCAATTAGCATGTCTATATGGTTATTTGCATCAACACATTCATGATGAGTTGGTAAAAATGAGTAACTAATAGTAGAGAATGCATTGCCCTCCTTTTATATCATTGCTAGTTGCTTAGTATAAGGAATTTAAAAAAAAACAATCCCTTAGTGAAGAACATTCAAGAGCTAAAGCAAAAACAAACAAACTTCAAATTCATACATTATATACAAAAACATCAAGAACATTCAAGAGTTGATCCCAAGGGAAAAAAACAACAACATGAAGATCAAAACCTTGATTGATCTAACACCATAACTAATAAAAACCATTAATCAGATTGAGAGTTTGAAACTCCAGACATGAACACACCTTGATTGATCTTATAAGTCGTTTAATGCGAACATTGGACAACAAAATTGCCAATAGAAATTGGAAAAAAGGAACACCTCGTAATATTGGCCTTGAGCTCAATAAATAGCTCTTGCATTCGACCCCCAACAATAATGTTGCCATGAGAGCGCAAAAAGGGTGAATCTCCCAAAAGGGTGTGTACAACAACCTTCTTACGATCGATTAAGGATTTTGAAACTAGGATAGGTTAAAGACCCAGATTGAAGCTCGAAGGACCTGTTATAGGCTGGTAGGCTTGAGAAACAGGACCAAGTAGGACCGATTATGGGCTATGTCAAACAAGACCCTTTTAACATCTCTAATATACATGAACATGGTGTATGTGTTGATGTGATTATGTGTGTAAGTGCATGTTTTATGTGTATACATTGCACATATGAATCTACAAACACAGATTGTTAGTGTATAAAATTGTATCCAAGATTTAGTGTGAAAGGTCAAGTCTAGAAAAGTCAACAATGTCAAAGTCTGTCTTAGATAAAGTTTAGTTAAGTCAATCTTAGAGTCCTTTGTGGTTAATCTTGTAGTGTTAGTCCATATAAATAGCTTGTGTTTTGTAAATCATGTAACAACTAGAAACTAGATGCATTGTACTCAACATTGTCAGATATATGATGAATACACTTTCTCTCTCTACTTTCTCTCTTTAGACCTTCAATGTCAAAATCTTGAATTGATGATTTGAGATTGCTTGATAGATTGTGAATACAATTTCAATTGGTATCAGAGCAAGACCAAACGAATTCAGAAAGATTATCACATCAAATTTAATCGTTTTTTCTAGAAATTTTATTAAGAACAGTCGTTTCTTGAAAAAGTCACTGTTGAATCGATTTTTCATTGATTAATAGTTTTTGATTCAAGAAAATGGATCTATTGCAGTCGATTTATGATTTCACACGTTTCTTGTATTGATTGTATCAAGTAATTCGAACTAAATTGATATAAATTTGTGAAATCTTGATTTTCTTGAAAAAAAATGTTCTTCGAACACTGATTGAATCAAATTGGTTTGATTTGTTGTTTTTAATTTGAGATTGATATTGGAAATATATTCTGCATGTTTAATCGATCAAATATGTGCATTATCAAGTTCTATTTGCAGGTTTTAATCGATTTGGATCGAATCCGTGACGTCAAGTGAAGAACGCGCAAGATTGGAAAAAAGCGCAAACTTCATCTGAAGAACACGCAAGATTCATCACAAGAACACGCAAATCAAAGAATGGAAAGAAACACGCAAAAAGCTTCCTGCGAGTTCGTCCAAACGCGCAGCTAGGCATTTCCGCATTTGAGAGTTTCCCAAACGCGCAGAACACGTCGTGTGAGTTCTATGTGAACAGTAACTTGCGAGTTACTTGATCTGTGAGTTTCAATATTCCCAAAATATTTCTAAGTGTTTAAACACGCACGTCTTGCGAGTTTGAAATCTTAGAAAAATATTCTAAGTGAGGAAACGCGCAAAGTTCATTCTGCGAGTTATAGGAAAGTGCAAACTTCAGCCTGCGAGTTCTCAAGTTCGCGCAGATCACTTGTGGCGCAAAAGAAAGATTCGTGCAAAGAGCATCTAGCGCAAAAGAAAACTAAATATCAACATGCAGGAATAACACATTTCATTCAAACCTTAATATACGTGGGGAGAACCCAATATTAAAGCCATCATTTACCGTCGACTCCACATAACCAAAGTTGGTAAAAATATGACATTAGTGTTTAAAATACCCCGGGTCTACGACGGAGAGACCCGTACACAAAGAGAATAGAAGGACACGCAAGTAGGCCGCCCATACAACTTCCTCGCATGACCTCTAAACGTTTCCATCTTGGGTGGCGAGAACAAATGAATGGGGCCACTCGTGATGTTATTGGAGTTCACCACGTATCCCGATCTTAGTTCCCATGCCATATCAGATATCACAACTTCAAACCATTTATTGCCTCTAGTCATACTCCGTCGAGTCCACCTCAAGGGCTTACGGACACGGGTGCCTATCCAATCCAGACGAGTTCCAACTAAGCAGCTCGTGCCACCTATTGTCTACTCGCTAGCCAACCCGAGCGGTCACTAAGTGTAACCCAAAACCTCAGGCTCTACAAAACAGACAGACTGTCTATGGATCTACAGCATTACAGTCTAAAACGCTACATGACTCCAAATGAATGACCAGTGCACTCAAAGCATGTAACTCTCAAATGACACGAATAAACACCATCATACTCAAATCTTTCATTACGGTTATAAATCCGGACAAATGTCCACACGACTCATTTAGTCAAAACCCGAGCCAAAGGCCCAACACTTCACGTAATTTTCCAACGAAAGCCTCGTAAACCTTAAAACACATTTAACCGACATTTAACGTTCCCCAAATAATGAAATGTCTTTAAACAATGCTTACGAAAACCCACACCACAAAGACATGCTTTCTCAAAACTCAACACGTATTGGGACCAAAGATTTTCCAAAGGTTTTATGAATGCAAATATACTAAGATGCATATATCATGAAATAGACTTTGTTTGCACAAAATCATCAAAGATGCATAAATCATAATGTAGATTTTACGTGTACAAAATCACTCAGAATATGTAAATCACGCTATTTACTTGTTGAAATATTCAACCTCGGCATGAGCAATTTATGATGTTAAAACAATCCAAGTTACCGAATACGAAAACTTAACAAAATACTCGCACCTTGAGAAATACCGAGTAAAACATACGCAATAATTTACGCTATGTAACCCCCTAAAAATCAGAGTGAAATAAAACTTCGGAAATATAGGCAATATGACTTCGCACATGGTATAAAACTCCCAAAAAGGGGTATAGTACTAAACCTTTACAAAACCTGCGAACGGATATGGAAATCAACAACAAACTAATGTAAATACATCTATCTAGATTACATCGGTTGTCGATCCAAAATCACCAAAAGATGGGACTTAAACAATGCCCAACAACGACTACAAGTCATCTAAAAAATGCCTATAAGACATGCTCGTCACTCACGACCATGACACCCCACCGCTAAGGGAACCTGTTATACATATCATTTGAGAAAAAGTGTTAGGCTTAAAGCCTAGTGAGAACATACAGTTTATAGATTTCAAGAGATATAAACAATTGTAACATAAGTAAATCTTTTCAAGAATTTTAGTTCACAAAAGAAGGTCTTTATCAAGAAAGGACAATCGGTCCAAAAGTTCATCTAGCGATGACAGGGGATACCCGATTTACCAAGGGTGGTGACGGAACACAAAAGTAGGTCACGACCCGAGTTGTGAGCTAAATACTTGGAATCCATGGCCACGAACACTTCGGAACGTACTAAGATGTGAGGGAGGGCCCCCGAGGAAACCAAGCCATACTCGATCACTAGGACTACATTTGATCCATGACTAGTAACCGGTCTCACATAACCGTATCATAAAGGCCCCCGAGGATCAAATGCATCCATAGCTACAAAATGGGGAAAAGACATCCCAATAATATAAGTCGACTCAAAACCTAGGGATCCACTAGTAATAGTCTAAACTTGTCACAATAACATGTGTGACTAACCAAAGCTAAACGTATAGCTTCCAAAAACATTTATAACCAAAATGCCTTTTTCAAGTTTAACTGCTGATAAGAATGAAACCACAAAATGAGATTTATATACATTCATTCCGGTAAATCACATAGATGTGCAAGTAAATCTCCATTTTACTTTCAATAAGATCAAACCCTTTACATTTCACGAAAATGATTAGGAACCCTAAAATATCCCAAAAACTCAAGTTAGGTCAAAATGCCATAAACTTAGATCCAAAACCATGGAAATATATAGGAGTTCATAATGTAACATTTGATATGTATAAAGTTTGTAAAATGATAGTAAGAACTCACCAAGTAGGTTTTTAGAAGAAAACCCAAAAAACTTAGACTTGAACACTTGGGGAAGATGAAGATCTTGAAGGATGCTTCAATGAAATCACTTGGAAGAACCTTCTATGATGATTTAATACTCTTATCAACCCAAAATCTAGAAAATATAAGGTAGGAGACGAAAACCCCAAAATCAAGCTTTTGGATACTTGAAGAAGATGAAGATGGAGATGGTGATGAATCTTCCAAACCAAAACCTTGGATGATGTTCTTAACTCTAGCAATGAATGGTGATGATTTAGTGGTTGAAAGAACCTTAGAAGAAGTAGGTGAAGAGGGAGGGTTTGGGAGAGAATGCTTGAAATGAATAAGATGATAAATGAATGAGATTTGGGAAAAACTCATTTAACCCCGAATCTGGGCTTCTGCCCCTCACGCACGACCCGTGCGTTTTTAGTGAAGGAGGGCGCATGGCCCGTGCGCCCCACCCAGCCCAACAACTTGCTTCTTCTTCTTATTTGGCTAAATACCGATTTGGTCATAACTTATTCGTTATAGCTCCGATTTCGCTTCGGAAAGAACCGTTGGACTCGTAATTGAATCATTTATCCATCAAGACTATAAAATCTAGGATTCAATTCCAAAATAAAATATCTTATTTTTCCTTAATATATCAGTTTTCGCATAAACTTGAACCGAAAATCGGGGTGTTACACGCTATAAACGTGAAAGTAGGTTCTTGCGCTTCAACATGTGCAACAATTGTTTGTACAACTCCAAAGGGTAAAATCATAATTTTATCTTTAAAATTCCTCCTCTATAACCAAGAGACGTTGCAGCAAAAAAAATTTCAACTCACCCCATATGCAACAATTCATTCCCCAAAGGGCGGTAAAATAACGGGGATGCAAATAAAATTTCAAATCGAGTTTAAAGCTTCACGTTGTAAAGATAAACACATTTGACCAAAATAGAAATTACAACGACAAAATACCGCTAACTCGCTAAATACTTTGCGGAAATTTTAACAGTAGAGTTAATGATGGAAATATGATCAGAACGAAAGTCCTGTTTTAAAAATAACATAGATCGTTTATGCAATCATTCACACCAACGTTATACTTAAATCCAATGCACATAGTACACGACGGTTGACATTTGTTAACAAAACCCTGAAATTAACGCACACAATGATGCATATGCACATGTTCCTGAAATTATTTACGCGACACAAAAGTCGTAAGATGAGACACCATAATACAACTGGATTTTCATAAAACTCATTAACGCTAAAATCAAGTGGTGTCCAAATTTTCATTTTTCAACACAAGGTAAGGCGACCATTTTGACAAGATTTTTGATGAGACACGACGCCCAAAGAACTCATAACTTGCACGCAATGAAATTAAACTAACGCATCTCAAAATATACGCACGCGACAAAAAATCCGTAAAACAAAACTCCAAGAAATTCAACAAAACTCACACAACTAAAAATTCCCAAGAAACTCCGACTCAAAAGCATGGAAATAACTCTTCCTTTAAAACCATTGACATACGTGGAAGATATCCAATGTCAAGGTCAAAATTCCACAGCTACTTGCCCATTAACTCAAAAAGAGTTAAAACACAAATATTACGACATCCAAAAATAGCATTTAAACACAAGACGTGAATAAAGAGAGTTTTGATAACAATTTGAAATCAGGTGCAACAAAACCATTTTAAGCATGCTTATGCTCATAGTTTAAAATATGTTGAGTGCTAAATGTTTTGCCAAAACGTTACAAGGTAATTTACTTTATGGTTGGCGATCATGAAAAGCAATTTATGCAACCTTATTTTAGAAATAAATTTAATGCATGAATTCGGTCGACACTCACATCTTAATACTACGCTTCCCAATATCCTGACGTACTATAATCAACCGGATGCCTCAGGCATAATAGGGCAACCATCCCATTAATTAACTTACAAAACTCCTCGAAATAGAATCGATCTAACAAGATATAATTCTAATTCCACCAACGAATCTGGCTCAAGATGATTAACTTAATGCGTTCTACGCACTTACTATCATCCCAAAGAGACATTGATGTAAACAACAATCATTCCTTAGCTTACTCGCTTAGAAACTTCCGTACTACTCTAACGGTGAACATACCAAGGTAGAGCAGGTAAACACAAGCGCGAGAAAGGGTAATGAAGAGTTTAACTGAAACACGCACGAAAGGAACGTACCGCTACGTCTACCAATTGTCATAACATTAGCAAACCAAATACACTCACGTAAAATATCCTCATAATCACATTAACTAAGTGAGATTATGAACATATAACACATAAGGGTTCTTGTTACCATCATCACAACGCTTGATTAACATAACCTCCGTCGACTCTAAGACTAACCCATCTTATAAGTTCTACCCAATCTCACAATCAATGCCTATCAAAGTCAGTCTAAGTCTAGACATCTTACATTCATGCCTAGTTCGCTTAAACTAGAGCTCTGATACCAACTTGTAACACTCTAAAATTCAGAGTAAATTAAAACTTTTAAATATGGCAACAAGACATCTGTATTGATATAAACTTCCCATAAAGGGGATCAATCCTTAAGACTATACAAAATCTGAACGGATATAGAATTCATCAACAAACTAATCTAAACATAACTATATAGATTACATCAGTTGACGATCCATATCTCACCAAAAGAATGGGACTTTAATAATGCCCAACTCCAAACACTAGTCATCTCAAACAATGCCTCGAGTCCACACTCGACACTCAAACCCTCGGCGACCCGCCGCTAAAGGAACCTGTTATACACATCATTTGAGAAAAAGTGTCAGGCTTAAAGCCTGGTGAGAACATACAGTTTATAAATTTCAAGAGATATAAACTTTTGTATCAAAGGGAATCTTTTCAAATAAGCATTTCCAAGTTAACTGTTGATAAGAATGAAATCCATTAAAATGAGGCCATAAACCTTCTTTCCAGAACCTCACAATTTAATGCACAAGTAGTTCTTTTATAAACTTCCCGAAATATAAACATCAGTATCATAAGAAAATCTTTTCATAAAGGTTTAATTTATAAAAGATAACATTTCGCCACAACCGGGCCCTTTCGGTCCAAAACTCATCATACGATGACAAAAGAACCATTTTACCAAGGATTGTGGTGTAACACAAAGTAGACCACCAATCCGAGTTATGAGCTAAACAATTGGAATCCAAGGATACGAACACAAAGGTCCGTGCTACAACGTAAGATCGCACCCCCAAGCAAAACCAATGTATACTTCTTCACTAGGATCACTATGAACCATGGCTAGTATCCGACCTCACATAACCGTACCAAGTTGCCCCCGAGGATCATATGCATCCATAGCTACAAAATGGGGAATATGACATCCCAATAATACAGTCGACTCAAAACCTAGGGATCCGCTAGTAATGGTACAGACTCGTCACAACAACATATGTGACCAACCATAAATAATCATATGATATAAAAACATTTTCATAAACAAAATGTTATATCCAGTTCAACTTCTGGTAAGAATGAAAATCATTAAAATGAGTTCATAAACTTTCTTTCACATATCCAACATAATGTGCAAGTAAAACATATTTTTACTTCAAATAAGATAGAATCCATCATAAAATGATCGGAACCCTAAAATCTCCCAAAACTCAACTTGTATCAAATATGTAGAAATCTTAAATCCGAGACCATGGGGATATATAGGAGTTCAAACTTTAACCATTTTGACATGTATAAAGTTTTAGAAAGGTAGTAGGAACTCACCCAATAGGTTTATACGAAAACCCGAAGAACCAGATATCGACCCCCTTGCGAAGACGAAGCTTTCTACACCGAAACCCCGAGCAATGCACTTAATACTAGCGATTAACGGAAGCTCAAAGATCCAAAGAAAACCAACCAAACTTAGAGAGAGAGATAAATATTTAGAGAGAGCACAGAGAGAGTTAGAGATTGAGATATTGAGATCAAATGAGATATTTGGAAACTGAAACCCTTAAGTCGGTCCAGGGAGTGTCGCGGTTATGTCGCGACTGCAAGTCGCGGCGGAACTCTTCCGTGTACTTGAACCTCAAAACCAACAGCGGTCATCGCGACTATAAGTCGCGAGTAACTCGCGCAACTACCAAACCCTGATCCAACAGTGAATGTCGCGGGTTATGCCCCGACTCCAAGTCGCGAGCAAGTCGCGAAACTCACTGGAAGTTCCCAGATTTACCGAAATCCATAAACTCGAACTTTATACCAAATGGGGTGCTAACGACAAAAGCTGAACACAAGAATACAAGATTATATAACGAAATTCAGGGTGTTACAATCAGTCTGTTCTTTCACAACAGCTTCGAGTTCCATTGATAAAAATGTTTTCAACAAGAACAATGTCAAACCACAAATTGTCAAATCAAATCAGATCAGACCATCTAATCTGTTCCATGACAAATCTGTTGATGGTTCAACAAATTTTTACGTTAAATCTCTTGGAAAGAATTCAAAGAAAAATCAGATGGTCTGGAGAGTGAAGAGTTCTTCAGATGATGAGAAGATGAAGGACAAAGCATTCAATTTCACATCCAAAGCCAAAAAGAACAGAACACATAAAGGTAATTCTTTTGGTAATTCTGATATGTTTTATTCTACTAATCATCTTATCAGGATTGCTCAGAAGAAAATTTGTTGTTCTTACTGTGGAGCACATGACTTTGTAAGTAAAATTTTTGTTAATTACTGGTATAGTTCTTATTATGTTACCCCCACAAGAACTGCAACTAACACATTTGGACCCAGATACTAGTGGGTACCAAAAGCTAAAACTGTGTTGCAGGCACCCAAAGTTTAAGGGGGAGCATGATGTTTGACTTCTAGACAAATCAATCTAGGACTCGTATCTCAAAGAACGATGGCTTTTGAACACAACAGTTAAAAACCCGGACTTAAGTGTCAAGACTATGGCTTCTGATCACATGACAGATCAGAACCTGTTCTTCAATGTTCAGACATGGATATTTTGCAAATATCTTCTGATCTAAATCTCTGATTGTTTGGAAGAAGAACAACTTTCAAGCATGAAAGACAGTTTCTTAAATGTTCAAACCACTTCTCTATTCTCAAAATATTTCATGAATTAAGAAGTGTGATTTTTAATGTTTTTTCATTATTGAGCTTTAATGTTTAACTGACCGTGTGTTTCCAAAGATCAATACTTGCGTATTATCTTGTCTATATACTGTAAAGTATTCATACACACCGGTTTAGTATTTCATTTGAATTTGTTATTACCATGTCTCTATATGAACAAATTTTCGATGGTAATACTCTTGTTTGCTTTCAAATGTTGTTGAGCATCAATCATCATTTCTAATCTTGTGCTTTCATTGCAAAATTGTTTATATTCGTTCATATAAACAAAATATCCAGTTCTTTGATACCATAACCATTTCAGTTGATCTGATTGATACATTGTCAGATTCTCAAAACAATTCTCTTGATTTGATTTCATTCATTCAATGTCCTTGTTTTGAGAGATCTTCATTGTTCAAATGCTCAAATTTCATTAATATTTTTAAATGAGCATACATTCTGACACTGTTATCATTTTGTGGTTAACTGTTCAAGTTAAACTGTTGAGCAACCATTCTTTTTAGGATTTACATGGGATTCATGTGTGAGCTTAAATAGAACTTCCATGGATTCACGTAAACCTGTGTTTCCTACCCAGGAAGTTATCCTAGAGTGATTGAGGGTTGAGGGGTCAAAATCAAAGAGTGGGGGAGATAACTCATCCGGTTGAGTTTTTCTCATTGTTTGGAGCGGTAAAATGTAAATGAGAGTTTGGTTAGAAGTGAGTTAAATGTTAAAAATAAAGAGGGTGTGAGACCAGAGTTAAAAGAATATCAAAACTCTGCACCAACCACTTTCTGAGCCGGGCAGCCACATCTTCTGATTGGTTCACATTCTTTGGTGACCATAATTGAAAAGGGCAGTGAGCCCATGCCAACTCTTGAAATTACCCCACCAACCACTCATTTCTTTCTTAACAAAGAAATGTTTCATTTTCTTTGGGGACGCAGCATATCTGTTATCTAGTCTTCACTCGAAAGATTTAGATATTGAAAAAGAAGGAAAGTTGCCCCACCTGCGCACCTCTTTCATGCACATTGAGTCCGTGTAATACTTGTTGCTGTTTCAACCGTTTACACAATTTGAGCCTTATGAAACACAATCATTGTGCTAAATTCTTTCATAACACAAGCACGAGCACATAGAAAATTTGTTTTTCTGTCAGAACATTCATAGAATTACCTTGTGTTTTTCAATGATTGAATGGAAGTCCTGGGGAGTCATCATCAAACCAGCTCCTTAAATTGTACATTCGTTGTACACAGTAACTTTGTGTTACTGACAGGCATTCCTAACTGTTTCATTTGTTGAATCAGGGTTACAACGTTCATTATATATAGATTTGAAAAGATTCGGGTATATAAAGTTCATGATTCAACTATTCAGATCAAAGGGCAGAGAATGTCAAATGTATTTCAAAGGGGGAGAATATTTGTAAAAGGGGGAGATTCAAAGAAAGTGCTGAAATTGAGAAAGTTTTGATGATAATGATGCTCACAATCATCAAAAAGGGGGAGAAACTTACAAAGGTCAATTTCAAATCAATTTCAAAGTCTTGAAGAAAGTTCAAAGTGAAAAGACTTGTGGAGAAATCTACAAAGTTCAAGAAAGTTCAAGTCAGATTTCTGAGATCATTCAAAGTCAAATCAGATGATTCGAGAAAGTTTGTTTTTCTAAAGACGATCAAGAGATCAGAAGAGATGAAGATACAATTTTTGAAAGATTCCTCAAAAGTTTAAAGATGAAGGTTTCAATCATGTTTCAAGAGTTGAAAGATGAAGATTTCTGAAGATTCAAAAGATTTTAAAGAATTCAGATTCGTTTTCAAGACTTGTTGACTTTCCAAAGATACAAAGTGCAAAAGACTTTTCAAGATTCTTCAAAGAATGAAAGACTGAAGATTGTTAGAGCTTCAAAGTCCAAGACTGTCAAAGATAAAAGTTGAAGAATCAAACGCTTAAGACTAGTGTCAATTTTTTTTAAATCTTGAATATAAAGGGGGAGAATGTGTAACACCCTCAAATATGGAAATAGCAACTTATTTAAATTTTTTCTATATACATCAATAAATGAATCATCTACAACCACAAATTCAGATTTTGCTACAATACACACCTTCTATCTATACATACAGTAAACAATAAGGACGAGTGCTATTAAAACCCAAAACATGTCACTATCTCCAAATCGCGGAAGACTTCACCAATTACTTACGTTTGTAAGGCTAAGGCTCAACTCTTCATAGCACCGCTAGAACTGAACCCCCCGCTAGGAACCTGATGCACATGTCGACAAATAAAAAGGTTAGGCTTAACGCCTAGTGAGCTCAAGAGTGTTAACATAAACAAATATATCTTTAAAGAAAGGAAATCAGTTTAAATCAAGATTCTTTGAAATATTATACTTCAAAATGGAAACGACACATTTTCCCATAATATACCCTTTTAAAGACAATGCTCCCAAAACACACGTTTCTTATAAAATGGTGCAACGCATAACTCACCCAAACGGGATCATAGTTCGACACTTATTTGGTAAAAACATGAATAACCATTTATAACCTAAAGTACCCAAAACATGGGCGGGACAGAGTGCTCGACCCATAAATCGCTATCAAGACCACATATACCGTACGTTCGAAAACATGGACACTTGATCCATTACTCACGCGTCCGTAAGGAACCAATGACAACAAAATAAGACGTTCTTATATTTAACATACTGATAGCCAACAACGGGGGAAACCCGTATCCGTTGAGGGTGGAGGGAACACAAAAGTATACCACCCAACAACGTTAATCGCATGACACCTCCCGACATCCCAGCCCGGTGTCCCTACGACTTCTTTACAAGTGTCACCCCAAGTCAGTTGACCTTGATGGATCATTCCGAAGAACTTCATCCCGAAGGCCCGACACACTTAAAGACTACCTCCCAAACATTACTTCAAGCGGCGGAGGTCCTAACGCCTACTACTCCGGTAGCACTAGCCGACTCAACCCTCCTAGCGATCACTTGTAAAGTTTCCGGTCATAAAACATGGGTACCGAAGTTCAACCCCGCAATACCCCATTTGACCATCCCAAAACAGACTGACTCACGTGCTTATGAATCCATTACACACTGTCTAACGTTACATGACTCCAATTGAAAGACCAAAGCTCCCAAAACATGTAACTCACCAATGACACAAATTAAGTGTCTTCATATCCAAAACCCACGACGGTTAAAAATCCGGACAAATGTCCACACGACTCGTTTAAGCCAATACCGAGCTAAAGAGCTCAAAATCCGTTTGACCAATAATTACCGGTCTCCAAAATAGTGGAATGTCTTTAAATAACATTTATGAAGACACGTACCTCAAAGACTAGATTTACCCAAAACTCCATACGAGATGGGACTCAAGATTTCCAAAGTGTTTATGAATGCAAATACACCAAATGCATATAACATGAATTAGACTTTACTTGTACAAAATCGTCAAAGACGTATAACTCATAAAATAGACCTTACTTGTACAAAATCCCCAAGAATATGTAATCCATGTTATTTAGTTGTTGGAAACATTCAAAACCCAAAAGAAGCATTTTAAGAGGTTAACACAGCCCAAGTTTACTAAGTAAGAAAACTTATCCAAATACTCACACTTTGACAAATAACTAAGTAAAACATATTTTACTTCTAAATACTCAAAACTTATCAACAGTTAACCATTTCATGTAAAACACTTTAAAATACACATTTTGGCATGTACACCGTTTTCACAACTCAACTTGAACTCACCTTGCTAGATTTAGGCTAAATCTATATTTCACCCAATGAGCTCTTTTGAGGACCACTTGAATCCTCAAGCCGAAATCTTCCAAAAACCTAGATCCGAACATTTCAACCCATAAATACCCATAAGGAACATTCTCCAAACATTATAAATCAAAATCCCAAACAATAACCAAAACCCTAATTTCTCCAAAACCACCAAATCCGAGATTTGGTATACCAAACACTAAGAGATCAACAATGGAGTATTTCAACCTTTAAAATCAAGAAAGCTTACCACTAGAGACGATGAGACCTTCCGATGACACCCATAACAATTCTTCAACCCAAACTCCCAAACACTAACTTTGGGGAAGATGAAGGTGGAGGTTCTTGACCATAGCTTCCAATCTTTGTTGGGTGGTAGGGAAACACTTGGAATATCATGGATTTGGTGACTTGAAGGTATAAAACCGATTTTAGGGTTTGGGTTCGGTTTCTAGAGAGAAAAGGGTGAAATGGGGGAAGTTGGAATGAGAGAGAGAGGCTGAAAATTCGACTTTATGCAGCTCTGCACTCCGCCGGCGACATTGCCACGCGACTATGTCCTTGGCATAGTCGCCCGAAGGGGAGTGCCCGCGGTACCATTCTCGCGATTGTGACACGGCGACAGTGACACTTGTCACTGTCGCGGTCATTGTCGCCTAGACCTCCACGAATCCCAAAACTCGACTTCTTTCAACACCAACAACCCCGATACTATAAGGGACTTTAAACAAGACATTTCCCAACAAAGCCCCACTGATTATAAGTCACAGAAATGTCCGGTTGACATTTACTTACCGAAAATCACGGGTGTTACAGAATGTTAGTGTATAAAATTGTATCCAAGATTTAGTGTGAAAAGTCAAGTCTAGAAAAGTCAACAATGTCAAAGTCTGTCTTAGTCAAAGTTTAGTTAAGTCAATCTTAGAGTCCTTTGTGGTTAAGCTTGTAGTGTTAGTCCATATAAATAGCTTGTGTTTTGTAAATCATGTAACAACTAGAAAACTAGATGCATTGTACTCAACATTGTCAAATATATGATGAATATGCTTTCTATCTCTACACTCTCTCTCTAGACTTAATATTGTCAAATCTTGATTGAGATTAATTGTTTGATTGCTTGAATTAACCGGGAATACAATTTCATGTGGTATCAGAGCCTAATCGAAGAAATTATTCATCGAAACGATCGAATACACATTTTTTCAATTGAACAGTAATATGGTCGCATGAATAGTAACTGTGGATTTCAAATTCTTCTTTTTAGAGCTTAATTGATCAATATTTGATGCTAGATTGATTATGTGATTAGAGTCGAATCATTTGTAATCAATCACATTGTGTGATTTCAATCAGTTTAGAAGAATTAGTCGATTTTGAGATTTTTTTTGTTCGAAATATTTTTTTACTGAGCTGAGATCGAATTATGTCAATAAGATGTTTTTAGACAAGATTGTCAACTACAAAGTTGTTAAGAAGTGTTTTTCAAACATGCTCACAAAGTTTCATCTCAAAATTCGAAGAAATGTGAAAGATTTGGTGTTTTCAAGTTTTCAGACTCGACTTCGCGCAAGATCTGTGAAACGCGCAAGTTCATCGCAAGAACGCGCAAGCTGAAGAACGCGCAAGGATAGAGAGAAACGCGCAAATGTCGTCTGCGAGTTTTGATATTGTCAAATTCTTCTAAGTCCTAAAACGCGCAAATCAAGCTTGCGAGTTTGAGTAAACGCGCAAGATGAAGCGTGCGAGTTTCCTAAACGCGCAAGACAAGGCTTACGAGTCTGGGCGAGTAATTTTCTTCAGTATGCGAGTTTCATACTTAGCGAGTTTTGATATTGTCAAATTTTTTCTAAGTCATAAAACGCGCAAGTCAAGGCCTGCGAGTTTTCAAAACGCATATGAAGAGGCCTGCGAGTTTCAAGAACACGCACATCATGTTTAGCGCAAAAGAACGTGAATAGTTTTTTGCGAGTTATTTGTTCTGCGAGTTTATTTGTTCTGCGAATTCTGAGCTTTTGCGACAAGTTACTGTTCACACCCATTTTTGCAACAAGTTGCCCTGTGAGATTTAACTGTCAAAATTTTCCTCAGATAAATCTTCTACCCTACCTATTAGTGTTTGCTACAAGTTGCATCCTCCGACAAGCATACCAGATTAAGTTCTTAAGCTGAATTCCTATTCAACTCGCGGTCAAAGACAGATTTGATGTTATATACTGAATATGCACTATGGTTGTCATGTCATAATCCACACATATCATTCTTGTGGGCGTTAAGGAATGTGTTGGGTTTACTAAAGTTAAAAGTTGTCTTTATGTGCACTTAGTCGAGGTTACTGTCCACATCAGGTCTGATATTTTAGTTGATATTTCAAAGGATAAAAGCTACTTTCAAGGGGGAGCCGGAGCTGTTTTGAAGTTTAAGCAAAGCTAAAGTTTTTCAAAGAAATCAAGGGGGAGAAGAGCTGAAGCTGATAAGAGATGATTCTTTTTCAAAACTTTAGGGGGAAAATGTTAATGTACTGTATTTAGAAAGTTTTGTAAAGTCATCATTAGTGTAATAGACTTTGTCATTAGCATAATGGGTTGGGCTAAATTGTGTAACATGGGTGATTGGGGTATAAATAGGAGGTGTTTGTAGTTTGTTTGTAATTTCTATTTTCACAATGTAGCCTTTCAAGTCTTGTAAGTGTTTCTAGAGGGAGAAACTCTTTCTCTCTGTAGGTTGTGAATAATACATCATTTCCAACCCAATCTACCTCTTGTTCAATCTTTCATGCATTGATTAATTTCATAATAAACAATCAAAAGAGAGAGTAACAACGAAACCCTTGTTTATCATGAGACCTTGTTGGCTGTCATCATTCTCCGCTCACCTCCTCTCAGGTAAGGTGCCAGAAAAGTTATTTTCAGCGCATTCGTAGTGGAAGAGTGTACTGCTGGTGGTTTAGTTCCGTCCATAGTCCCATGAAATTCCAAAGCCTTTCACGAAGAATGGCCATATCAACCGACACAACTCTATACCCTCATAACAAATCCCCCAATGACCTCTGACTATATAAATCGTGAAATTTAAAAATAATTGTAAAGATTTAATCAAAATCTTATTACATTGGATATAAAGACAATATACGAACGATTATCAAAGTAAAAAACCACCATATGATCAATACCAACAAGAAATATCGAAACACATCAAATCTTAAATTTCCAATTGTTATAAATCTAGTATTCTAATTTTAATGGAGTTCCATTAATCATAAGAGAGACCAATTTGATAAGAAATTTCCGATTCAATGCCGAAAAAGAGCTAAAAGAAAGTTTTGTGATAATCCCGCACATTAGAATTAGTATAGGGACTGTTTATGTAATTTATCATTTCTACATGAACCCCACCCCCGCTCCCCTTAATTACCTTTCCCTATAAAACCAAACACAACCCTCACTTTCTCTCTCATCAGTCCTTCTCTATCTAGAACTCGGGTCAAATCTTCATTCGGATCCGGGGTTTTACTCGAAGGTTTATTCAAAACCCCTCTTTTTGATGTTTGATTCAACCAAATCAATTCCCTCGCACTCCAAATTCAAACATCTAGGGTTTCTAAATTTGTTGCTGAAGTGTTTCGATTCACGTTTTTGAACTTATCGAAATCACTTGAAAGCCCTAATGCGCATACAACTGGTAAGTCTGTTATTTTTTTAATGATATTTCATTGTTTTCACATGCTTATTTCATTAGATTCGATTGATTTTGGAGTGCAATCTGTCATTTGGAATTAGTTTAAGATCTTATTTCGGATGAATGAATCGATACCACGACGGATTTTAGGAAATTAGGGTTTTCTTTTTGTTTTAGTTTTGAAGATCTGATTTTGTTTTGTTTTAATTGTTTAAGATGCTGGAATGAAGTGATATGAAGTTGCTAATATGAGCGATGGAGGAGGTGGAGAGAGTTCAAAGGAGATTGAATTTCGTTTGAAGAAAAGGAAGAAGAATGATGAGTTTGCACAGGCGATTGCGAGGATTGCGGTGGCTCAAGTGTGTGAGAGTGTAGGGTTTCAAGGTTTTCAGCAGTCTGCACTTGATAGATTATCTGATGTTGCATGCAAATATATTCGAGAGATAGGGAAAACGTCGAATTTCTATGCTAATTTAGCTGGTAGGACGGAATGTAATGTGTTTGATATAGTTCAAGGGTTGGAGGATTTGAGTTTGTCACAGGGGTTTGTAGGAGCATCTGATAGAGATAATTGTTTATCGGGGTCAGGGATTATCAAAGAGATTTCGCAGTATGTTAGTTTGTCTGAAGAAATAGGGTTTGCTTACTCGGTTCCTTCTTTTCCAGTAATTAAAGAGCGAAATTCAACGCCGAGTTTTTTGCAAACTGGCGAAACACCACCGACGGATGCTATCCCCCCTTGGTTACCCAGGTTTCCTGATCCCACGACGTATACTAGCATGCCTTCAGCGAGTACGGAAGAAGCTCAAATGAGGCCTGATAGGATTGAGCAAGAACACAAGGTTCTCGAGCCAGCATCATCGAAATTGGAGCAGCGTTGGGCATATACCGAGTCTGAATTGCCGGTGGTTGACCAGGGAGATAATGTCGGAAGGGAGCGAGGGAGTAATCCTTTTCTTACTACGCCTCTACAGCCCGGGGAGAAGGAGATTTCGTTGGTTCCGCTTCCTGCTAAACTTAAGGAAGAAGACACGGTGCAAAGTCATGGCCCATGGACGAATCATGTTTCTGCATTGGATACATTTGCTCCAGCAAATCAAGCGGTTAAGAGCAGTGGGTGTGATGCAGAGGAAGGTAGTCGAAAGGTTCTTTTGAATAACAGACCTGCATTGCAAATGAAGTTTCGCATTGGCAAAAAGTCATTGGATATTGCAAATAGACATGACGACAAAAGAAAAGAAGTTGTGTCTTGGTTTGTGAATGATGAGGTGGGGGATGCTAAAGAAAAGAGAACGGAGAAACTTCCAAGGGAGCCAATGGATATTGAAGAGCATACTGGAAACGATTCAGTTGTAAATTAGGAACACTAGATTAGGGTTTGTATACTAGTTTGGAATCCTAGCAGCATGTGCTAGCTCCGGAGTAGTCAAAGTCGGGGGAATATATCTAGTAGAAGGGGATGTGCCCACATTAACAAGTTCTCTGAGGTATGTTTGTAGTTTCCATAATGACCTTTTAGTCAATGCTAATTCTTTTCAATTGAAATTCTTTACTTTGCATCTGTTTGTTCTAGTTTGTTTATCTTCTGTGTGATATGGCACTTAATAGTTGCACAATTGCCAAGAAAATTGGATTTATGGTGCATCACATCATGAATGAATGAAATGACACTATGCTTATATAAGTTATCTGTTGCTTTACAATGGATGTTTGTGTTTATAACCATGATCAGATTTTGTTTTCACATCAATGAGCCCCAATGCATGGACAGACAGATGTGTTAACTATTGTCACACTGTTGAAGAAAAAAATAACTCTTTAATGGATAGTTGAAGGATCAAGAGTGCAACATGATTTGATTTTAACCAATTTTCTTTCTTTAACACTGTAAAGTAAAACCTTGTTCGCTTTCCTAGCTCAAATTATATAATCTTCATATAGCAACCTTCATTATGCAACCTTCTCCCTTTGACCCTATTCAAATCATCTAGATGTATGGATGTTGTAGATAACAGGATCATTTTTTTCTCAATGAGAAGATCTACTTCACGCTAGAAACTTAGGAGTAGGATTCATTGTGTGCGTCTATACTTTGCTCCATAAGGCCATGCTTTATTCCTTTAAGCTTCTGAAGAATCAATCATCTAAAATATAGGAACTTTTTTATTTATCATACAACTAGAAATAGAGACTTGAACAAACTTCCTTTCTGCAAACGTTTACCGTCTCTTTTTAAGTGACTTTATAAAAGCTTAACGTCAAAACTTACACAATTTGTTTGATCTCTCTTCAAGGGCCACTGACTCCCAAATCCATTTACTTGGTTTAGAACCCTACCCAACCTATATCACTGACCTAATTATGACCTGTATGTTGACGCTCAATTTTCCATTGCATCATCACAATATATTCATGCATTTCTGCAAACAATTATCACTGACCTAATTATGACCTGTATGTTGACGCTCAATTTTCCATTGCATCATCACAATATATTCATGCATTTCTGCAAACAATTATTAGAAGCCTGTTGAGGTAACACTTTTGTTTTGATTTATGTGCTCCACTCGTATTTCCATGTGACCATGTCTATTCCCATTTGTCTCTTTTTAGTGTTGGAGATTTGTAGTCCATCATGTTCCATTCGATCTAGTTGGATTGACTAAAAAAAATAATAATATAGGGATGTCTTATCTCATTGCTATGTCATAATATGGAAACCAAGAGGGTGATACTTAGTTTCAATGTACACATGAAGATCACGAAAATAGGAAAGATTTCAAGCCTTGATGTTAACAAATAAACCCAAGTTTCATGAGAATAATGATTGAAAAATGTATCACGATATTTAGAACCCTAAGTAGATCTGATGGGATCATGTGACAAGGTCCCCAAACATCATAGTGTAATAATGGGAATAGAGATCACATGAGTGAACTCTCTAGTGGGAGAAGGAGAAAAGATCTGTTTATTTGACACTACTCAGAATAATTCTGGAAGTAGATGAAAACTTGTGTTTTTTCAATGCAATCAAAGAAGGGTGACCTAACTTACAGTTAACATCTTTTATACTTGTATCAGATAGACTGGCTACTAGACTTTGTAGTGCATCAAAGCGGTATAGTCCCATTGCCAATTAGTTGGTTCGTTCCTAGCTCCTGAAAAGTGAATGGTTGGTGAGAGGCAATTAGAGGGCACGTTTTTAAAAGACGGAATCGGGCTCGTGGCGTTTTCACTCAACGAGGCGATGTGTAAGCCTCTAGGCGGTCCGAGGTGTAAGCCTTGAGGCAAAAATATATATACACCAAAATATGTATATATATACTACACAAAATAATATATATATATATATATGTATGTATGTATGTATAATACTAAATTACTAAGAGGCACCGGTTCAGTGGTTCTTGACAGAGGAAAGAGTGAAAGCGTGAGATAGGCTGAGAGGGTGTGGAAAAATTGGTTGCTTGGAGGAAGAGGAAGGGTCAAACCACACTTTTTGATTGAGAGGATAAAATACTAGCTTTTGGGTTTTAAATTATTAAAAGTACACATTGGGGCCATTAGACTTTGACTTCCTAGTTTTTTAGACACTCTAGAAAGAGAAGTATTACTACTTGCATAAAGCTTATAAAAAAGCCAAATAAACCATTACCAAAGCAGACATCTAAGGCGTATGCCTCGATACCACCTCACACCTCATCGAACCGCCTCACTGAACCAAAGGCGTAAGACTCGTCCAGGGTCCAAGAGGCGCCGCCTCAGGTTCGGTTTTGGGCCGCCTCGCCTTGAGGCATATGCCTCAAACGATTTTTAAAACCATGTTAGAGGGTAGGTTTTGCAGCTGGCGAACGCCAAGGTTAGCGGCTATTCAACAACAGGACTGCTGTTGTCATAGATGTTATGTGGGCTTAGGATTTTGGTCGAGGTTACTTGTTACCACAGCCGTATTGGCTCTAACACCATGTTGATAATACATTTTCCCATTGCCTTATGCACTCGAGTGTGTTTTCAAAATCCTTGGAACTTTCAAAATACTTTTGGATAAAACTTTTTCGAAAGCAAGATCTCTCTAACCTTGGGTGAGGAAATGTCAAATGTCTACGTACATCATACCCCTAGACCCTACTTCGAGTGTGATATACTGGGTATGTTTTGTTTGGTTATTTATCAGTTTGGATCTCTCTCTTCGAATAGAGTAGATGATGAGTCATTTAAGCTGAAATAAAGAGATAAACATGAAGAGTTTAGAACATAAACAAAGATAGATGTGTAACAAGTACATTTTCTATAAAAAATATCACACAATTTATGAACTGTAATTTTATGAAATTTTCATCACTGTCCGTGTTTTTAGTTGATGTGCTTTGTGGGATGGAATATATCTAGTAGAAGGGGGATGTGTTCCCACATTACAAGTTCTCTGAGGTTTGTTTGTAGTATCCATAATGACCTTTTACTCAATGATAATTCTTTTCAATTGAAATTCTTTACTTTGCATCTGTTTGTTCTAGTTTGTTTTATCTTCTGTGTGATATGGCGCATCACATCATGAATGAATGAAATGATGCTATGCTTATATAAGTTATCGTTGCTTTATGATGGATGTTAGTGTTTATAACCAAGGTCAGATTATGTTTTCACATAAATGAGCCCCAATGCATGGACAGAAAGATGTGTTAACTATTGTCATATGGTTGAAGAAAAAAAAAGAACTCTTCAATGGATATAGCTGGAGGATCAAAAGTTCAATAGGATTTGATTTTAGCCAATTTTCTTCTTCAACATTGTAAAGTAAAAACTTGTTCGCTTTTGTAGCACAAATTATATAACCTTCATATGGCAACTTTCATTATGCAACCTTCTCCGTTTAACCTTATTCAAATCATCTAGATGTCTGGATGTTGTAGATAAAAGGATCATCTTTTCTTCAATGAGAAGATCTACTTCACGGTAGAAACTTAGGAGTAGGATTCATTGTGTGCGTCTATACTTTGCTCCATAAGGCCATGCTCTATCTTTTAAACGTCTGAAGAATCAATCAATCTAAAATGTAGGAACTTTTTTTTTCGTATCATACAGCTAGAAATAGAGACTTGAACAAACTTCTTTTCTGCAAACGTTTACCGTCTTTTCAAATGACTTTATAAAAGCTTAACATCGAAGCTTACACAATTTGTTTGATCTCTCTTCAAGGGCCACTGACTCCCAAAGCCATTTACTTGGTTTAGAACACTTCCCAACCAATATCACTGACCTAAGTATGACTTGTATGTTGCCACTCAATTTTCCATTGCATCATCACAACATCTCCTAGGGTAACCATATTCATGTATTTCTGCAAACAATTATTAGAAGCCAGTTGAGGTAACAATTTTGTTTTGATTTATGTGCACCACTTGTATTTCCATGTGACCATGTCTACTCCCACTTGTTTTTTTAGTGTTGTAGATTTGTAGTCCATCCTGTTCCATTCAATCTAGTCGGATTGACTCAAAGAATATAGAGATGTCTTATCTCATTGCTATGTCATAATATGGGACCAAGAAGGTGATACTTAGTTTCAGTGTACACATGAAGATCACGAAAATAGGAAAGATTTCACTCCTTGATGTTTACAAATAAACCAAGTAGCATGAGAGTTTTGATCGAAAAATGTATTATAATATTTAGAACCCTAAGTAGATCTGATGGGATCATCTGACAAGGTCCCCAAACATCATAATGTAATAACTGGAATAGAGATCACATGACTGAACTCTCTAGTGGGAGAAGGAGAAGGGATCTGTTTATTTGACACTCCTCAGAATAATTTTGGAAGTAGACGAAAACTTATGTTTTTTCAAAGCAATCAAAGAAGGTTGATCGAACTTACAATTAACATCCTTTATACTTGTACCGGATAGACTAGCTACTAGGCTTTGTAGTGCATCAAAGCGGTATAGTCCCATTGCCAATTAGTTGATTCGTGCCTAGCTCTTGAAAAGAAAATCAACTCACTGCCATTGATTGACCAAGGCCTCCCCCTTACGCTGGTCTTCTTTTCTCTTTTGAGTCAGGTTCTTAAGACAGGACAGGAAATCAGCTTAAAAAATAAAAATATCGTAATATAGTTCACGAAAGTGGCTGTGACGTGAAGACCCCACTCATAGGGTGAAGGCAGCCATCATGGAGAATAGCTCCTAGCCTTGTTTTAAGAAGGCCCATGCCATCAAACGAAAGAAAGCGATTAGAGGGTAGCAGTTTGCAGCTGGCGAAAGCCAAGGTTAGCGGCTATTCAACAACAGGACTGCTGGTGTCATAGATCTTTTGTGGGCTTAGCATTTGGTCGAGGTTACTTGTTACCACAGCCGTATTGGCTCTAACACCATAATACATGTTTTCAAAATCCTTGCAACGTTCAAAATACTTTTGGATAAAACTTTTTCGAAAGCAAGATTTCTCTAACCTTTGGTGAGGAAATGTCTACGTATATGATATATCATACCCCTGGAACCTAATCCGAGTGGGATATACTGGGTACGTTTTGTTTGGTTATTTATCAGTTTGGATCTCTCTCTTCAAATAGAGTAGATGATGAGTCATTTAAGCTGAAAATAAGGAGATAAACATGAAGAGTTCAGAACATAAACAAAGATAGATATCTAACAAATACATTTTCTATAAAGAATATTACACACTTTATGAACTCTAATTTTATGAAATTTCCATCACTGTCATTGTTTTTGGTTGATGTGCTTTGTGGGATGGATCATAGGGAAATGAACCACCGACCCTCCATAGACTTGGTTACTTGAAGACTTATTTGCTTAAGTTCACTTATCAAACGAACCATGCCTGAGAAAGATTTAGAAGTCTTCTTAAATAGAATAGGTAGTCGGATGAAGGTTTATTGAAGATATAAGATTTTATTTCTTATGTTTTCTATACATTTAACTAGAAAAAAATTATTTATTTATTTATTCTAGAGATAGAGGCAGTAGAGATGCTATATTCATGGCCTGGTATATTCCTTACTATGGGACTGGGAACATTTTCCTAGCTCCACCTCTCTTGGTCACTTATGATAAGGCTCCGAATTAATGCTAGCCTAACATACTTATTTTTCTGCTCATTCTTCTTTTTTCTTTCTTCTTTTATTTTCTTTTGGGCACTTTACTCAATTAGCATCTACAGGACGCTTATCCGGGCTAATTAAGGAAGGTCTTCTGTATCACTATTTCACACATGGAGTGCAGCTGTGTGGTATGTACTTTAGGATAACATGTACATACATCAATCAAATACTAAGATGAAAACAAATAAAAGCTCTTCTTTTTATTGGTTCTTTATTGCAACCCTTTCACTTTTTATTTGTGACTGGAGTTAGTAATATGATATATTACTTGATCATATCTTTCAATACCAATTTGACAAATGTATATCATACATAGACATCGTCTTAATTTGAGGTTTTGATAAATCAGCGGATTCATTTTTGATATTATCTATGTTGTTAATTGCGCCGCTATAGCGGTGCTATCGTGGTTTGCAGTCATGAGATAAGTAGCGGTTTGAAATAGCGGTCCCGTGATTAGTGGTGCTATTGACCGCTGAATGACCTCTATTGTAAGTAGGCTATTTTGGTGTTAAAAAAGTGATTTCGTGGGCCTTTTTTTGGACGGCATTGGGTTTTATTTCAGTCCAACGATCAAGGCTTCATTATTCTTATTTTTTTGCACTTAGACACCGTTATTCTCATTTTTTTGGATTTGGACACCGTCACTTTGACCTATGGCTTTGTATAAAAGTATTCATATTGTTCAGTTATTTTTATTTGGACTTGGACATCATTATTCTTATATATTTTTATTGAATACATATAATATGTTGAGTTATGTATACATATATATAATTTTAAATAATATATGAACCACTATTTTTGGACCGCTATACCACTGCTTTACCGTAGCGATAACCGCTATTTCAAATCACAGTCCTAACTGCAATTTCATATTTTGACTGCTGCAACAGCATAGGATATTATATTGCTTATAAGTTCATTGCAAAAATCTCTTTAATGAAGCTCATCGGAGGGTTGCTAGGCTGGTGTACATTGCCTGTTGGTTTTGCTCATTCATATTTATTATGAAACTGTCCTTGGAACAGAATTGTATGTTCGTTGTCAAGTTAACTCAACCTTAATGCAGGCTCGTATAGTTGTCTGACTGATTCATCTTTAGTCCCACCCAAGGAGGCTATCATGTCCTATTTCTTGTGCTTTCTTTTCGTTCGATTCAAGCATAGGACACTAATTCTTGGCGTGTGAAATTATATGGTTATATGAAATGGTTGTAATACTTTGAAACCTTAAAACTCATCATGCAGAAGCTAAATGTTATTTATCTTAATAGTTTGTGAAATTACTGTAGTGGGTTCATGAGGGCATATGATGAAAAACGTATAGAAGCGAAGAAGTTTTAATGTGTAAACAAATGTAGTTAAATCTATATTATAGTTTATATATATATGCATTTGAGGTTACAAGTTTATTAGCAGTGGGTACATGCTTTCACTATTTGTATTTCTGAGTCCAACAACATAAGAAAGGCGAACAGAGGACCATGGGAGGTGGAAAGAACATAAGTCAACTTCTACATGGGAAACAATTGGCTAAGTGGCTGTTTACTACCTGCTTACTGTCTCTTACTGGGTAAGAGGCGCTTACCCAGTCAGAGATGCTGCTGTTTACCAAGCTCCTCTTACCAGTCCATGATGTTGACCAAGATAATGACCTTGTAAGCTAAGAGAGAGACTTTCACTCGGTCAGGGATTAGTGCTGACCCAGACAACACTCTTACCCCGTTAGCGCTTACCCAATTTAGCATTCACAACCTCATCAATCAAGTCTTTGAAAATTAGACGCTCTATGTCTAAAACTAGACCTGGAACCGCATAACAGCAGTTGTCCCATTCTTGTGAGTTTTTATTCACTTCTTCACTGACGATATCTTTTACTTCATCGTCTTCATCGTATAGGCATCTGTTTGAGCTAGTTTGAAGACGATCTATTTCTGAGCACACTTCTTGCAGTATCTTTTCTCCGCTCAGAAGTCCCACTCTTTTTCTTCCGGTCCACACCCCACAAGAGCCTGACATGGCCAATTTGTGGAAAAGAATTTCATTCACAGAATCAAATATCATTAGTCTTCTGATTTTCTCATTTGATTTTGATCTCAGGTTCCTTTTGTGGCATCCATCATCTTTGAGCTCGATGTATCCTTTGGTTTTTTCCAAAAGATGAAACAAGTCGGGTTTTATCAAACTGACTGTTGGATGAAGCTGAACTATTCTGGTGGCAGAATCCAGATCTTTTAGAAAACCCGAGGCTAATAGTATCTCACTGATGTATCTGTGGTCTTCATTTGTGATTTCACATGGAGATTCCACAGTTTCATTGATGGTCACTTCATCATCGGTGGAGTTCAGTAACTCAATTTGATGAATGAGGTGATTTCTGTTTTCGAGTTTTACGTGATTGAACTCAGAGTAGTGATCCGTGTCTGTATCGTTCACCAAGTTATAGATTCCCGCTTGATTCCTTTCGGCTTCATCAAAGTGTGAATTCTCATAATCTGAAACGAGAAACAGGCAATCAGAAGTTGTCGGTTTTTTAACGTGACTGAGAAATGTCATGCAAGTATTCTAAAATTTTCTGTTTTAGGAATGTGTAATTATTACACTTTTTAATTAACTAATTGACAATTTTACCCTTAATAATAGGAGTAATTAATTTCTCCATATCATAATTAAGGGTAGAATTCGGAAGTAGGCACTTGCTTTTGAAAGTGGACACTTATTTTGGGACAAACTGAAATAGAAATGTGGACACTTATTTTGGGATGGAGGAGTAATAGGCTGGTAGCTCAAGAGATGGTATTTAGTTATTTACCATCAAAAGCATTGGGTTTCTTCTTTACTGGAGATGGTGTGTTTTCTGTGTAAAATGCATCAAGAACTGAGACAGGACTCGGTTGCTCCATGGTGAGTTTGGCAAGTTCAGTCGTTGCCTTATCTTCTATCAATCTTTCGAAAGAATTATTCTGGAAAGGGAAAAACGAGATATGTTAAGAAAGTTACATTTTTAACAAATTTATGTATATATAGGGATGTTCATTTAGGAAGCTTATATATTTTGGGAACCCAGGAACCACCCTTTTGTGAGTATTCATGATGAATAGCGTGATAAAATATTCATGATGAATGTCGTGACAAATATTCAATATTCATCATGAATACTCACAAAAGGGTGGTTCCTGGGTTCCTAATTTTTTTTCTTTTGGAAGGGTGACCCAGGCTATGCCTAGACTATTCCTGACAAATTTTGACTATAAGAAATCAGTCCTAATAAACTAAGTGGCCACAATTATTGTGTACGCCTGGAATTGAACCCTGGGCAGATGGGATATTCCACCACATCCCCAGGGCCTCAACCACTACGCCACAACCCTTGTGGTTTTCCTAAAATATTTAAGGTTCCTAAATGAACATTCCCCTATATATAGACGTATATCTTGTTAAACAAACTGAACTAACCTCATTGACCCTGTGATTTTCCTTTGGCCGATCATTTCTCATGACTTCCAGTTTACTTTTAGAAGCCAAACTAGTATCGCTTTCTGATCTGAAGGAAACCGTATCACCATCTTGGCTTAGGCTTCTTGTTTCAATACTTGATTGCTCATTGTTTTGCATTGGATTAACTGGTTTTGGTTTTTGGTTTCTGGTCTTCAAGTCCGATACAATGGGCTGCACATTTGATTGCTTCTTGATTCTGCTCGAATCAGATGATGGCTCGTGAATGCCATTCTTTGACCTTTGCAGTTTTGACCTCAAGACGGGCCTCTCTGCAGTCGGGTATTCTGGTGAATTTGAAGGTGACAGTGATCTTGGTGCCCTACCAGTTGTCTTCTGATTCCTTGAAGTTGGATCTTTTCCCTGTTTTCTAGTAAAAAAATCTTTCCTACTATCAGAATGGTTAACATTTTTGAGACCCGTGATCATCTTAGAATCTGCAGTCATAGTGGCGGGTTTCATGGCCCTCGGAGAGCTAGTCCCCTTGATTGTGGGCGAAACCGGTGGGTCCCTTTTCTGGATCTCCAGCGCTTGCACTTTGTTCGTTTGCATTGCTTCGAGTATCTGCTTAAGTGCTCTGAGATTCTTGGTTGACGTTTTAAACTCAAGCCCGTTCAACCTTTTCTCCATCTCACCGTAAACAGAAAGGGACGGATTTTTGGCCCTTACTGGAGCTTCGTTATTCTTGACTGGTGATTTTCTCGATCCTCGATCACCGCCTTCTAGCTTGCACAAAACTGGTTCTGATGATACCTTACTAAATCGCCGTTCAGGTGTCGCTGGTTCCAAATACACCCTTGGAGAAACCGAAGCATAATTCTCCTTACATATCTCAACGTTGCTTGACCATCTTGAACTCGAAACCAATTCGTCATCCCGAGTGGGTTTATTCTTCAAGGTCTCGACTTCATGAATGGAGTCGGTTAAACTCTCTAGACCCATCAACCGAGCCACAACACCTGACGATGGTCTCTTATTGCTTCCTGGCTCGTGGGATTGGTTCAGGATTTGGCTAGAGGAGGTCTTCGATTTATCCGTGGAATCCCTGTTAGAATTTTGCTTACTATCTAACGATAGCCTAGGAAGTTCTTTGACTTTTGAAGTTGACTTCAAAGAATATCGCGATTCCCTTTCATCACAAGAAAATCGCGATGTTTCCTTGACTTTTTTCGCTCCTGATGAAGTTTCCTGAACTTTTGCAAGATTTCTATCTTTTCTGTTATATTGAACAGATTTTTGGTGTATGAAAGGCCTTGGAGAATCAACGTGCTTCATAAGGTCAGCTCGTTCATCTTTTTCCACATTTCTAACGGTTGCCACACAGATCTCTCTAGTCATCGAGTCTTTGACTACATTCCTGATATCGAGTGACCAATCTTGTTGCTTTTTGTGCAGATTTGGGGATGTGGGTTCAGAAGGAAGTTGCCATTCGGTTTGGACTCTTTTACTACAATCTAAAGATGAGAAGGTGGTAGATGAGCAAGAAGACGAAACGGAGTTTCTTGATGATTCAAAGGAGGCTCGGTTCTTTTCTATCGTCATCTTCTTTGGTTTTTTCTCCTGTATTGTTCAAAATTGAGGTAAACATTTAAATATCTGTTTAGTTTCTGATGGTAAGCTAGACTCTGGTTCAGGAAACCACAAAAAAATGGAAAACTGAGGAACACCCTAATAACCGTTCATTTGTCTGGTATGCACGTGTAGATAAAAGTAATTGAAAATGTTTCCCGGTTTATATGCACGTGTGATGGACATGTGCATACCAGACAAATTACTTTTATGCACATATGCGTACCGGACAAATGAATAGTTACTAGGGTGGAGGGAGGTTCAAACGAGAACAGTAACAAAATAAGAGAATAAGAAAACAGTCAAATCACGGGCAAAATCACATGTGATTTTACCCTAACGGTCAATTCAAGGGTGCGTGGGCGACGTGGCCCGCGACCCAGGTCGCAGCCAAAGTTGCATGAATCACATGTGATTCTACACATGATTTTAGTGTAAAATCACATGTGATTTGACCGTTTTCTTATTCTCTTATTTTGTTATTGTTCTTGTATGAACCTGACTCTACTAGGGTGTTTCTCAGTTTTTCATTTTTTTAATGGTTTTCCCCTGAACCCAACCCTTGTAAGCTACTCCCTCCGTCCCAAAATAAATGTCCACAATGAAAAAGGCACACAGTTTTATGAGTGTCTAATTATTACACTATTTAATTAACCAAAGTACAATTTTACCCTTAATTCTAGAGAGAGAATTTCTCCATCACATACTTAAGGGTAGAATGGGAAAATGTAGATTTACTTTTGAAGGTGGACACTTATTTTGGGACAAACAAAAATAGTAACGTAGACACTTATTTTGGGCCGGAGGGAGTATTACTCTATCTGTCCCAAAATAGATGTCCACTTTTCTATTTTAGTCTGTCCCAAAATTAGTGTTCACTTTCAAAAGAATCTACTTTCCAATTCTACCCTTAATCATTAGATGGTGAAATTCATTATTTCCTCTATTGTTAAGGGTAAATTTGTCATTTAGTTGATTAAGAAGTGCAATAATTACACTTTTATAAAATTGTGTGCCTTTTTCATCGTGGACATTTATATTGGGACAGAGGGAGTAGTTTCATTCTTACCTTGGCTTTCTCTGATGAATTCTTGAACTCCTTTTCACCATTTTCACCTTGACCTAAATAGCCATTGGTAATTCTTTTAGATATTGAAAGCTGAAGTATTTATCAATTATATATTCATAAGCTTAATGCATATTAGGGTAACTATAAAGTTACATGCATATAATTTCTGTATTTGGTCCCTCTACTATTAGAGAGTACTCATTTTTTGCACTATAAGCGGTAGAAGTTATTTATTTGACCATGCTGCTTCATGTTCCCATAAACTTTTAACCTCAAGGCCTGTTCTGTGGTAAAAAGTAAAAATCGTATTTACCCTTAATCAGTCGCAGGCCCACTATGGTGCATACGGTGGCACGGGCCACTACTTCGTTCCTCTGCGTAGTGTGAAATTTTTTAGGGTCGTGAAAGGTGCCACCGTATAATTTCATTGGGTGCAACCGTAATTTCCTTGAAATTACAATAATAACACAAGTTTCTCTTGGTGGAGTGGTTTGCACGACCTTTTCTCCCCTTCGGACACGGGTTCGAATCCCATTTGTATCATTTTCTTAGTTTTTAACTTTTAATTTCATGTTTATTATGTTTCTGAATTTTTTTGGGATAAAAGACTCGAACACAGGACCTCTTATACAAAAAGGAAGGAACTAACCAACATACCAATGATGATTTTGTATATTTGTAGAAAATATTCTTAGCTTCGTTTTTTATAGTCAAATGGTGGAAAAAAAATTCTAGGTCCGCCTCTACCCTTAATGAGCACTAACATAGTATATTATTTCAACTAAGACAAAATGCTAAAGTTTTTTTTTTCCCTTTTCTTTTTCGGTAGAGTATTGTTTTACTCAACATTAGATACGGGCGAGTAAAGGGTGGTTAGAACATGAGATATAGTAGTTATATAAATAATTTTAATAATTAATAGTACAGTGGTCTATATCTTACAACGATTGCTAGTAGTAATTCACATACGATCGACTGGAAATCGTTAGAAATAATCCGTAGGTTGTTGACATAAAGTCCTACTTGATATCATTTGTAGCATGTGAACTTTAAGATGAATACATTTCGTGTTTTTTGTTGAATTTTAGGATTATCGACCATATATTCATCTACAAAATGCATCGTATCTATTATCTAACTGTTTCCATGAAATGAAATCTACGGATGCTCTGGTAACAAATAATGCTATTACGTATCTATAACTTCATGCTCTATTCATGATGAATGTAGTAATAGATATTAATGACCGAAGATTATTCATAATGAAAATACATGCATTATATTGTTTGTAGGGTTTATTCATTATGAATAATACATGAAAATAGTTGGTTCCCACGTTCTCATTTGAATTATTCCCTACACAAATAAACACAAAACACCGTATTCGTTTAGTGCATATATTCAAGTTGTTACCTTGACTTAGCTTCTTCTGATTCTGGCCATGGCGATGTAGCCCGAGAAGGTAACGCCGATCAAACAACTGAAAAATCCCATTCATGCATCCTAATTGCTTCTGTAGCTCTTGTTTATCTTCTCTTATTGTGTACACAACCTTAGTAGCCATTTCCTCCACCACCACCACCACCACCACTGTTTTTTTCTTATATTTGATGATGGAAAACTTCTGTTAAATAAAAAGAACCAAAACAAGATGCTTTTCTTGTTCAAATGTACCAAGAATTGTCAGTTACCATGATCTTTAAAACTGTAAAGCTGCAAATAGAATGTGCAGAATCAACTAGTTTTTTCTCTCTCACCCCTCTCTTTATGGAAAACCCAGAAATAAAAACTGGTAAATTATATTCTTTTGTGACAAAAAAATCATGGGTTTGAATCATATTGTCACAAAAACCAAAAGGGTAACATTGAAGAATGAAAGAAAGACTTGAATTTTGTTTCTTTTTTGGTTCATGTAGGAAAGACTTGTAGAAGTTTAGTTAGAATGGGAATTTGAAGCAATATATGGAAGTATGGTTGGATTATTTGATGTGGGAAGTGAAATGGGTGGGAATTGTTCAAGATTTAAGAGGGAAATTTTGTGGGATTTTATTTATATATATATATATATATATATATATATTTTGTGAATAGTTTGGGTGTGGATGTTGTCAGATCTGGAGTTCCATGTGGACAAAACAATGTGGATGGGGTCTGAAGTCTGGCCCTTTCATGTGGAGTTTGTCAGCTGGTAAAATTTGCAGTTTCTGAACCCCTTTTGCTAAGACCATTCTCTCCATTCCTTGCTAACAACATCTAGCCTGCCATTTTTTTATTCATTTCTGTAAAAAAAATTGCAATTTTTTTTTTGGGGTGGGGGGGTGGGGGGTATAAACATAAAAATAGCTGAAATTTGAGTTGACCCATCACAAAACGACCAACTTTTTTTCTAGATTAGCATAAAATAAGCATCTATTTTGCAAAAAGCATGAGTAAGAACCCATTTATTTATTTACGGAATGTACTTTTTGGTTTATTTTATTCGGTTAGTGGGTCTACTTCGCAAAAGGAACCGACCAAAACCCTTTTTATGTGAATTGGGCCCACAAAACCGGTTTTCCTCGGTGTTTTTGCGAAACAGGTGGTTATTTGGTGTTAATTTGGAAAAAATGGTCATTTTGTAACCGAATCAATTCCAATTTTGGCTATTTTTGTGATTATCCTTTTTTCCCCAAATTGTTCTAACTTTTTGGACGAACTTTCTTTTTTAAACGCACTTTTTGCAAGCAGATCTTCACCGAAACAACTGCACTAGAGGGTAGAGTAGGAGGAGAGGTTTTCGTGCATCTCTGGAGTCTGGACCCCACTGGATAGTGCTATATACACCTATTTTATGTAGAATCAGGTCAAATCATGCATTAGAAATATAAAAAGTAAGTCTTGATGTTAATGTACGTGATAAGGAAATTAGTATGTAGGGATACATTTAGCAATATATAAGTATGTATTTAGCCCACCCCCGTTAACAAATCCAGTAGAAAGTAAGGATGTGCTATTTTTATTGCACAAGGTACAACTTGTTATGCCATTGATTTTGTTGAATCATGAGAAAGATGATTCACCCTTTAAAGGGTATACAATACATTGTTATCATCATGTGGGATCCATGTACATAGGCCGCATAATGATTGTGTGTACATACATGACCATTCAAAGTACAAGTGATGATGCATGCATGCTTTATATGTATGTACTTATGTACTTGGTATATATCCATCTATCCAAGTAAACCTGTTTTTGTGGAGGTAGGGTGGGGTAGTTGACTATGATGGTTGGTCATAGGGTGCATCATCACATGCTTTAAGGGGTCATTTGAGGACTGCTTGCCTTTGTTTCACTAAGCAACCACCAACCATTAGCCCCATCTATTGGTATCAATCAAACTAACCTTAAGAATTGTTTTTTTACATAATAAACAGTTTAAATAGTAAAAATGACTATTTTATCTTCTTAGTTTTAAATTAAATATTGATTAAATTGATTGTACAAGAAAGATAAACCCCATCAGCGTACCACTTTAGCCACATGATTGTTTTCTATTAAAATCTGTATGAATTTGTTTGTTTGTTGTGCTAAATAAACTGTATAAATGACAGAAATGACTGTTTTACTCCTTGGTCTTAAATTGATTGTACAAGAAAGACATCCCCATTAACAGACCGCTTTAGCCACATGATTGTGTTACATCAACCTTTGTATGAATTAAATTGTTTGTTTGTTGTGCTAAATGAACGGTCTAAATGGCTGAAATGGCTATTTTACTCCTCAGTTTTAAATTGACTATACAAGAAAGACGGACAAGCATACCACTTCAGCCACATGATTGTTTTCCTTTAACCGTGAAAGAAGCAAACCGTTTTGTTGTTGTTGTTGTTGTTCTAAATAAATGGTTTAAATAACAAAATTGGCTATTTTACCCTTCAGTCTTAAATTTACTGTACAAGAAAGATGGAGTCTCATCAACATACCATTTCAACCACATGATTGTTTTCCATTATTCTCTGTATGAGTTAAACTGTTTGTTTGTTCGTTTTATTATGTTAAATAAACGGTCTAAATGGTAGAAATGACTGTTTTACCCCTCAATCTTAAATTAACTGTATAAGAAAGATAGAGCCCCATCATCATACCACTTTTGCCCCCATGATGACCCCCACCACCAAATCACCAAGTGTTTTTATGCACATAAACATGGAATGGATCTTTCTTGGTGTTTACTTTCTTTTCTGATATGTTGAGCAGGGTATGGAATAAAGATTTTTACAGGGTGTCAAGTGTGTGCATTTGATATGGATGTATATATATATATATATATATATATGTATATTTAATTGGAGGTAACTTTCTGCACATTCTTCTAGGGTTCTAAAAAGGGTTTGAAGATTGTGTGACCATTAAACAAGGATTCCCCAAGTTGTTAAATGAATGTTATTTGCAAGTCAAGATTCCCTCTTATCCCTTTTTCATCACATGAAAAGAAGTGAAAGAGCATAAAAGTTTTGTGGATCTAAGTTTTGGGTCCCAATTCTTTAGGAAAAAGAAACACTTTTCATCCCATATTTTATATAACTTTTTAATAAATCATTACATTTCAAGAATATAAAATAAGTACACATCAGTAATGTATTAAGAGTTATAAATTGTTGAGATTTTTCGGTTGAAAGCATATCCCACATAGGTGAAGAACAAAACATAGAGTCAGTTACATGCCTATAAAATGAGTCCAAGATTTTGGTTTCAAAACTGGAGCAGTATGCGTCCCTTTCATTGTCTGATGTCCTTTTGAGGCTTATGAGTTAAGAGCCTCCTAGGATGCTGTTGTAAGCCGCAAAGTTAGGATTTATACGTGGAAATTGCAAGTATCTAAACATTAGATTATTTCTTATTCTCAAGAGCATATAAAAGTGAATTAAATATTTGGATAGTATCTTAATTTGTGTAATTAAGGGAAAGGGTGGCCCAAGATATTAATCTCTCTAATTGTAATGAATTTTCAATAATGGATTTTCTATTTGGAGGCTTGTATTTTCTAAAAATAAAAATAAAAATTTTAAAAAAAAACAAATTTAGCTATTTATGTTTAATTATAGATTTTGGATTTTCTTAATGAATAATAATTGCATCAAATTTTTCATTCTCGGTTTAAAATAAAATTTTGCACTAAGATGCATTGTACAGGTACTCAACTAGTATACACACATACCCTTAAATAGGCTGAAAACAAATTTTTTTAAGATATAATATATCTAGATGGTAATATGAATATAATTTGAAGATCATTAACAATTAACTCCCTATCTGTCATTTGAACCATTTTACAAATTCCATCCATACACATCAAATTCACTCCCCAATTGTCATGGGATTGAGCTCCCTGAAAGTCATTGACTGTTAATTTCAAGGTTTATGAGATCAGTTTAGATGCGTATAAGTTGATTCAAACTCCACACACCCACAAGTATAAAAAGCAGAATTATTCCCCTCTCTTTTTATATTTCTAAGATTAATTTGACTCTTAATTGGACCAAGGTTCTAAATGGCGTGAGGCGTGGCGTGGCGGCGAGGCCAAGCCTCAAGCCTTAGGAGCCACGGCGAAGCCATGGCGTTTTCAAGACGCGACTTATGACGTCAATAATCTATTTCATATATAGTATTATATATAAAAACATATGTTTTGTAGTATTACTCAATGAGTTAATAGTAATCAACAAGTTAAATTAGCTTATATATTAAAAACTTGCAAATAATACATTAAAAACGTAAAGAAAAATCAAATATCTCATTACGATAATTGCGCATTAGGCCATGGCGTGTCATGGACTTAACGTGGCGTGACACACAAGCCTTGGTGCCATGGCGCGCCATGACGACTGTGCGGCGAGTTTTTTAGAACATTGAATTGGACCCTTGATAAAAATATATTTTTGCGTAGAAATATTTGGATTATTTAAATTTTGGTGTTATGTTGATGAGATATAATTTTGTGAACTATATATTTTGAAATTGAAGCAATCATACATTTGAAAATTGCAAAAATAAGAACAAAAAGTAAGATGTGTGTTGAAGTTATTGGATGACATGATGTGAAAAGACTCTTTAACTAAGAAACATCCCCACTTCTTGTTTCTTAAATTGCCTACATTTTTTAACTTTAATTTATTGTGTTTGGATCACGTGTTCTTTTTTTTTTTTTTTTCCTAATTATAAATTACCTATATAAGGGTTAAATCATGTGAGAATCAAAAAAATATTGAGAACCATGAGAATTGATATAAACCGTAATTTGGTTTTGATCCTATGGTTTTAATTAAAAGTAGTTTCACTTCCAATTTATTCAAAATTGCCATTGCCTTTAATGATCAGAGATTAAAATTAATCAATGGTTTAGATTGGTTTTCACGGTTCTCAACCTATTTTTGGTTCTCATTTGATTATCTCCCTATATATATATATATATATATATATATATATATATATATATATATATAGGGAGATGTTCATTTGAAAAATGGTAAATGTATGAGAAATAGAGAAGTAATCTTAATCATTCATCTGGTCAACATTTGCGGCTTTGACCGCGAAACACCGGATAATTCCTTGTGTGGTCTATAGAAGGTAGAGGGATAATTTCGTAAAATACACGGGATGAGTTCATATATGAATATGTATGAATCACAAAGGTTCATATATGAATCTGTTAGTTAGTTCAACTGATTCATATATGAATCAGTTAAAAGAGTTCAGTTGTGAATTGCACTGGTTCATATATGAACATATAGTTCATATGTGAATTATACATGTTCATATATGAACACAACCCGTGTGTTTTGTAAAATTTACGAAATTGTCCTTCTATTTTTGGGATAACCGTAACTTTTGACCAGTCAAAGCCGCAATATTTGACTAGTCAAATCCGATCTTGACCATATGAATGGCTAGGATTACTTCTCTATTTTTTATATATTTATCATTTCTCAAATGAACCAAACACTATATATATATATATATATATATATATAGGCGGCGAAGGATTGTTTGGGAAGTTGATGTTAACGTGAGAAGTGAGTTTGAACCGTTGATCATTTTTAATCTCATGTCCTCCCTTGAATTGCGCCTTAGAAAGGTATTGATCTGATGCATTTCATCCTAAGGTGCATCCATTTCTCATCCAATGATGATAACCACTTCTCACGTTAACCTCAACTTCTCACCGGAACCCACCCCTATATATATATATATAGGGTTGGGTTCCGGTGAGAAGTTGAGGTTAATGTGAGATGCATGAGAAGTGGTTATCAACCGTTGGATGAGAAATTAATGCACATTACGATGAGATGCATCGAGATAAGATACACCAAATCAATTCCCTTCTAAGACGCAATTCATGAGAGGGTATTTGATTAAAAGTGATCAACGATTCAGATCCATTTCTCACGCTCCTCATATTAACCTCAACTTCTCACACGATTATTCGCATATATATATATATATATATATATATATATATATATATATATATATATATTTGGGCATTCTTCCTCTCTACAAAAGCTTTTTTTTTTTAATTAAAAAAAATTCGATGATTTTAACTTGCTAAAATTGATTTATTTCATTTAAGAATAATTGAAAAAATATGTTATTTAGTTAGAATAAGAAAGTTAAAGTCAAAGATCAGAAGTAAAATCAAATTAGGAAAAAGTTGATAGGATTATGAAATCAAAGTCACCTAATTAATTGCACATGCTTTGTTTCCCATCCAACTCATTAAATATATAAATATTTAAAATAAATATATAAATTTTAAACACAATTCCACTTGATTGATTTTTCATTAATTAGTTTGCTAATCACTTTAAAATAAATATATTTATATATGCCACGCGACATTATTTTCTAGAGAAAAGAAAAAAAGTTAAATAAAATAATAAAATGATGGTTTTTAACATAAAAGGATAGATGGAAGTTGGAGTGAGGACCAAATCCAAAACAAATTGCATTAGTAGAGGGTTATTATGTAATAAATGAAAAAAGGACCAAATCCATAACAATTGACAAACCTCAAGTACGAAATCCGTAATTTACTCTAGACGTTAAAAAGTTAAATCGCGAATCTTTAACCATCCTATCTCTTTCTCTCTACAGGCTTACGGGAAACCAACTTATTTTCGTAAAACACATTTGACCATAAAATAACATTGAACATTCACAACAAAAACACTGTGAAAGTAAACATTCATTTTTTTGCTATGAAAGTTTGAAGTTTTTTGTACCTTCACATTACTTTGTTATGAAAATTCAATATATTTATATGAGGGACTGATCTCATATATATATATATATATATATATATATATAGGGGTAGTTTAATTTGCAACCCATGCAACCCATATCTTAACCATTGGATTCATGATCGACGGTTTCAATACATGCGGGCCCAATATTTTCAATTAAAAAAATAAAAACAGAATAACCGCTTATCATTAATCCAACGGTTAAGATGTAGGTTGCATGAGTTGTAAATTAACTTTCATATATATATATATATAGGGTGTGGTTCAAATGCAACTCATTTACATGGTGTAACCCCATGCAACTCTTCTATCCACCACATATTTTATGTAATTAAAAAAAAGAAAAAAAGGTAAAAGTAAAATGTGTGGTGGATAAAGGGGTTGCATGGGTTGCACAATGTAGAGGGGTTGCATAATAACCTACCCCTCTCTCTCTCTCTCTATATATATATATATGTGTGTGTGACATATTATGGGCTAGTTGAAAATAATAAGTTGTGTAGGTCTCCTAGTGGCCCAAAGCAAAGAATTTGCAATGATTCATTTTGTTTCCATCTCTTTGTCATGTTATTGCTTTTCAAGATTCAAAATATTAAAAATGGAATTCAAGCTTAAATACTAGACCCAACTCATCTCGAAAAATAAACCGAATAATTTAATACAAAACCTAATGCTTGCCTAAATAATTATAATCCAAAATAGTTGACTTGGATTATTAAGATCAGTCCTAACTGTCATTCAGCAACTGCCAAACAACCCTTAAGTGAAGTTTTTTATTATAATATTTATCTTGATAAAAGGTGGAAGTAGGTATAAGTTAGGGGACGTATGTGCCTCTGCTTTATCGTCTCGACATAATAGTAGAAAAATATCCAGATCTTAAAAGTATACCTGCTTTAAATTGATATGTGATCCTTTAAATTAATAAAAAGTGGTTGTAACATAGTTGCAGTGTATTATATGACCTTACTGTAGGTCACAAATTCAAATTATTTTCGCTTATTTTTAATTTTTTTGGTAACATCAACTAAAAAAAGAAAAAGAAACAACTTTAATGTTTAAAAACATCGTTTGTGTATCATTTTTAATGAAACTGTAGTTTTTACAACTAATATTTATTTTATTTTATATTATGTCAATTATTTTATACCTTGCTTTAAAAAATTCGAAGTACACCTCTAATCTTGACAAACTTAAATATGTGATTTTTTTTTTATGTTCACTAGATATTACATTTCATTTTAATTACATTTTTAAAACCATGTTCAATCCGACTAAGCCAATCCAAAATGAAAAAGTAGGTTAGGTTACGTTGAATTATACACTAATTCTTTTAGCATAGTTTAAATTAAACCTGTTCGCGGTGCGGTCTAGGGCCAAACCGCAAAGTGTACCGTATATGTGGTTTAAAGATTTTCTCAAACCGTAAACTGATACGGTGTGGTGCAATTTATACGGCTTATGCCTAACACGTTTCATTAATCCAATAACTATAAAATCACAACTTTAAAATAAATTCGACAACGACGTTTCCATATTTCGTACAATAAAAGGTTCCAATGCTACGAAATGTGTAATTAGAAATAGTGTAACACAAACTAAAAAAGTTTGATAAACAATCCAAATACATCTAAAAAATTAATTTGAAAATAAATTTGACTATGACATTTAACAAAAAAAAAAAAACCTAACCAAATAAGAAATTATAATGTAAAACTTAAAATGAAAAATTGAAAAATTAATAAATAATCAATAATCAACAATGTATTAAATATTTTCATTTGATATTATGTATATACAATATATTTAAATCATATATAAAAATTTGCAATGTGATACAGTTTGAACTGCAATTCGATGATTCAAAACCGTAAACCGCACCACAAAAGTTCTAATCTGAATATTACGGTGCAATGTGAACGGTTTATACGGTCTAGATAAACACTCCTAGTCAAGGTTCTAAATGGCGTGGCGGCGAGGCCAAGCCTCAAGCCTTAGGAGCCATGGCGTTTTCAAGGCGTGACTTATGGCATTATTTTTCTAATTCATATATATCATTATATATAAAAACATATGTTTTGTAGTGTTACTCAATGAGTCAATAGTAATAAACAAGTTAAATTATGGTATATATTAAAAAACTTGCAAATAAGACATTAAAAAAGTAAAGAAAAATCAAATATTGCATTACGAAATTGTGCATTAGGCCATGGCATGTCACGGGCTTAACGTGGCGTGAGACACAAGCCTTGATGTCATGGCACGCCATTACGACTGTGCGACGAGTTTTTTACAGCATTGCTCCTAGTTTAAATTCTCTACACTGACTATTCAAATTCCTCAACCCAATCCATATGCACCCACCCTACTATCATATTTATTACAACTTTTACCCAAAAAAATTATTATTTCAATTGATTTTTATAATTTATTTATATATTATACTATACAAACAGATGTATACAAATACAAAACTTTTGGCTTGAAGTCTAATAAATTCCTAAGATACACAAGCCCACCTGATCCTATCTCCTATTTGCATGTCCCCAAGTAATGCCAATTTTCTATCCTATTTTGGTCTCCAACAAATCATTTCATTTTATTCATAAAATAATAAGCCATTAATACAAAAACTTCCAACACCAAACATTTACTAATAGAAATTATAAATCATAGTTCTCCACAATTACTTGTAGCCAATAATTTATACATAAATAAGCACCCTTTTATTTTAACATATAAACCCTGAATCCTAAATTATAAACCCTAAACCAGATCCACAACAACAAAATGCACATCTTGTTTGATATTGGCCTTCAAGGTATACACAAGCCTTAATCAAACCAAACAATCCCAGCGTAATCCACCCAAAGGTGAAGTTTAGAGAGTGGAATACACACAGACAAACGTTGAGCATTGTTTCCATTCAGGTTTGGTACGCATATGAGACTGGATTGGACGGGAGAGAATGAGGTAGGTGGTAAATTGTGAAAGGTTTTAGGGTTTTAATTTGACATCGGTAATTTAGTATTTTACCAATCTTGTCCCCTCAATCATGTCCAATCCCAATTTAAATGTCGCACCAAACATAGAACAAGTTTTTGTTCTGTCTGGTCTCACGTACCACACACATAGGTTTAATGCAATACAAACCCTAAACCAAGTTTTTCCTGTTGCAAACAGAAGGCATCAAATATCATTCTATACAACAAAATTTTGTTTTCATAGCACAAACATTAGGTACTGTGAAAAAATCGAGACCCAAAAGTTTGAATTATGATGTTTCAGTTCAAAATCTTTAACTAGAAAGCTTCGATTTCTATGGAACTTCTTGTTCCCGCCTCCCGATTCCCGAGCAGCTGATCTGCTTAAAAGAATTTGGTACATCAATGCATGTCATTTTTTTTTGAATATTTATTTATAGAAGAAAACTCACACACGCTCCTCACTTTTGGGGGGTTAGAATCATTGACCTCAAGGGAGGTTGGGATCTACCGGTAAACCCGGACCCGGATAACATTGGGCCAATAACCGTTTTGTTACATGTCATCTTTTCGTTTGTTATTGTTGTCTGTTCTCCTTGGGTGTATTCAGATCATTGGGGCTCACCTCGGATTACTCGGATCTACCAGTAACGGTGTTTTGTTGACTTGAGAGCGCGTGAGTAAAAGCTCCAATCTGGGTTTTTTTCATCTATGAAACCTTGACCAAATGGGTGTTGTTCCACATACATCTTCAAGTTATCGGTGGCCGCCACACCTTCGAGATAGGATCGGAGAACACCTGTAGGACCTGCAGGAAGAAGTAAAACGCATTTACACCAGCACTAGGTAATTCTCTTAGGTTGTGTTTGGTATGCAGGCCTGTTTGTTAGCAGCTTAATGAGCTTAATGAGACTCACAGCTTATTCAGTCAGCTATATATGACTGTTTGGTTGTGGCTTAATGATATAGAAAGTGGCTTATTCAGTAAGATTTCAGGGGGGGCTTTATGCAGAAAGCCAAGTTTTTTTCCAAACCAGTCCCTCTCATTAAAAAACGCGTTCCTTCCATCTATGAAAAAACTCTCTCAAATAAAAACCTTCTAAATCTATACAGACAGATTAATCCACACAGACAACTTTATCCATACAGAACTTAATGAAAAACCAACCAAACAGCCCCTAAGAGTGAGGTAGGCAGGTGAAGAAATGGTGGAAGGTTTTAGGGTTTTAATTTGACATGGGTAGTTCAGTAATTCACCAATCTTTGTCTCTATCTTCCTTATTTTTATTCCACATAACAAAAAAGTTTTACATCAATCCAAAAACATTAAAAAAAAACACATAACAACAATTTTTACATCAATCCAAAAACATAAAAAACACAAATATAAGAAATTGGTTTTTTTAACCGGGTCAACCCGGGGTTTTACCGGTTCAACTAGACCGGTTCAACCGGTTCTATCAAAAAACCGGCGGTTCAATCCGGGTTGTAATTTCCCAAAAAACCGGTTGTAATTGACCGGGTCTCTTCACCGGTTCCCGGTTCAACCAGTTGAACCGGCCGGGTCAACCCGGGTTTTAAAACATTGCCTATTTAACTATTTTGGTTCAGTCCAGTCCAGTCCTAATCTAATGACGCACCGAATATGAACAAAAAGTTTGTCATGTCCTGTTCTGTCCCACGTACCAAACACACGTCTAAGATTACTTCCACTTGCAACAAAAAAGAACAAAAATGAAATAAAAAGCAGTACTGCCATGGAGTAGGTATACTTGGATCCTATTTGCTTGATTGTTTTGGTCTCAACATTTTCGTTTTGTGGGTCCTATTTTATGGTGTGCGAAGAAATGAATAAGTGGTTATGGGTCTCGCTGCAAGGCGAAATAAGTGTATGAACAAACTGCCAAATAACCCAAATCAAACCAAACAATCCCAGTATATCCCATCCAGAGATGGGACATATGCAGACGTAGCATCTAACTCAACGAGTAGAGCAACTGTTTTTGTGAACCCCCCGCTTGTGCAAAGCACGCAAAAAGAAAGGATAAAACTTGCTCAAAATATTTGCCGAAAAAGAACATAAGAACTTGAAAAAGGCAGTCTAAAATGTGAAAACGTGTTAGGAGTAAGCAACAACACACAAAGAGACCAGCAAACAACAAACAAAAGCAGGTACCAATGGATCTCCACCAGATACTATATCAAGTGTTAAAATCTCTAAATAAATTACATCTAACTCCAACAACCATTCTATTTTAAAGATTCCGACGTTAATTATATTAATAAAATATTCATTACATTTTATAAAATATTATTTCTCTCTCCTAAGCATTTAATTTCAATGTCTCCTATTGGTGGGAAAGATTTAATCATTTAAATATTATTTCTCTCTTAAATATTGACTTTTAGAGATTTATCCAAATTTGGAGAATTCTACCTTGTCTCTCTTCTTTTCTCTATCTTAGCATGGCGGTTGGAGCAAAGATATCTCCTAAATCTCTATTTTAGCATAGTTGTTGGAGATGCTCTAACATGTTTACTTTGTTAGTAACTAATAAGATTCAGATGAGTTGAAACAACTCTTTTTGGAACACTGAAATACAATGTTTTAAGGAGCAAAATGTAAAAAAAAATGGAGCAAAATCAGCAATAAAATGCCTCACCTAGAAAGTTATCATTCTTATTCTTGTAGCTGTAAGACACAGGAAAGATTCCAGTGTGTTTCTGCAAGATAATGAATGTAAATCAAGACAAAATGAGTATTTTATATTGGGAAAAAATCAATTAATAAACTAAAAGAAGTTTATTTGTTCAAAAGGAAGGTAATAGTCTTACAGGATTGAGCAATGCCTTGTATGGAGAATCATCCAACAACAATGTATTTGATTCATTATAAGTTCCTTTCACCCAAGATTTACCAGGACCATTTCTCTCCCAAATCTTTCTCAGATCTTTAAAGACTATGGGCTTATATCTATCTTCAAGAGTCTTCATCCCTGAATTAGTGCAACTGGAAGCATCCTGCCAAATTTCCATACATGTAAAGATCAGGTGTTGCTCAAATTACAATCGAGGCAACTGAATCGATAAAAACATGTTACTGACAACTACTCCCTCCGTTCCAAAATAAGTGTCCACATTTCTATTTTAGTTAGTCCCAAAATAAGTGTCTACTTTCCAATTCTACCCCTTCATTATGAGATGGAGAAATTCATTACTCCCTTTATTATTAGAGGTATTTAGTTAATCAAAATGATGTAATAATTACACATATTTAAAACTGTGTCTTTGTCATTGTGGATATTTATTTGGGAGGGAAGGAGTACCGTTTTTGACTTTGACATCTCTAAAATAAAGCCAGATAATTGAATGGGCATATAAACAGTAAACCATATACAAGGTGGCTGATAACTTATGAGTATGACTATTACGACCCCCACCAGTGATCATCCCTTCTTGAGACAGATCATAAATAGAGTATAAAGGTGAAATTAGCTGGATTCAACAAATATAACTAAAAACGCTCACCCAAAGAAAGAGCAATTTATTCTTAAAATCTCCCAACAGAAAATTAACCACCGGGTCCAGAACTCTCCTGCATATAATTTCAAGAGTTACATGTACCGAACACTATGTAATAGAGAAACAAAGAAACTAGAAAGAAATAAACCGAACAGTACTTGGTTCTCGAAGACCAAATGCCAACATGAAATCTCTCAAAACAAAAGCACAAGAAATCATCCAAGAAGGGTCTCTTGAATACTGCATCCAAAATAAGGTTGGTAAATAATAAGTCATGGTTATATATCATTAAATAACTTCAAATTATCGTTTATCCCCAAATAGCACATTGGAAACCAAGTCTTACTTGCTCGTCTTGGAATATATATATCCGCTTTGGCATCCTTTGGTCGAGGGGAAACAATATCTGCCAGCAATCCATTTACATCAAAAACAACAAGCTTTTTCCCTGATGTGGGAAAATGAGGTATCACATCGGTTGCCTTTAAACACGCCTCCCCTTCCTTCTTTATCAGCTTCTCCGTCTTCCTACTTATACCTGTGGAGTCTTCTACTTTTGATACTGTTTTAGCGTCAATAGTTGTGTTTCCACTTGAGCCTATGTGTTCTTCTCTTTTAGAGACTGTCTTCATATCAAGGGGAGTTGTTCTTAGACACTTCTCACCATTCACAATTTCCATGTTGTCTTCTCTTTTTGACTCGGTACTCGTTGCTTCAAGAACTTCGTTTGTACCTGTGTTTTTCTTTGCAATTACCGAGTCCTGTGTATTCTCACTGGTAGTCAAAAGTTCACCTTTGGTTGCTTTCTTCTTTAATTTCTGCCTCTTTTTCTTTGCTGAACTTTTACTATCCAGTACAATATTGCCAGCTTCCAGGTTCTGCAAGTATTGGGGATTCAGTATTTCACCTAAGGTTGGCTTCCTTCTCTTTGTTTCCTGCTCATGTCTCTTTTGATTTTTCATTTTACTTGAGCCCTTCTTACCATTTGCATCTTTTGTGTGCTCTTTTCCTTTTGACACTATCTTTACATCAGGAGTTGCAGTTTTACATGAGACTGACTCACCACTTGCTGGTTCAGGCGTGTCTTGTATACACACACGAGTACCCAAAATGTCACCCGAGGCTGGATTCTTGTTCTCTAATTTCTGCCTCTTTCTCTTTTTTGACACTGTATTATCTGTTGCAGTTGTACCTGAATCCGTCTCACCAATGGCAACTTCCATGTCCTCTAACTGTTGGGGATTCAGAGTTTCATCTAAAGTTGGTTTCTTTCTCCTTGATTTCTTCTTCTTTTTCTTTTGTATTGTACCCTCGACATGAACATTCATACATATATTTGACCCCATCTCAGAGTTTTCAGTATCTTCTCTTTTGAGCAGTTTCCTATTCCTTCTTTCTTGGTGTTTACTCAGCTCAACAGTTTCAGTTGTACCTAAATCGGTATTTGCATTATCCTGAATGGACGATTGTGTGATCATCTCAACATTTTGAGGAGCAACTTCCAGTTTGCTCTCACGGTTTTCAGTATCTTCTCTTTTGAGCAGTTTTCTATTCCTTCTTTCTTGGCATTTACTCAGCTCAACAGTTGCAGTTGTACCTAAATCGGCATTTGCATTATCCTGAATGGACGATTGTGTGATCATATCAACATTTTGAGGAGCAACTTCCAGTTTGCTCTCACGGTTTTTAGTATCTTCTCTTTCAAGCAGTTTCCTGTTCCTTCTTTCTTGGCGTTTACTCAGCTCAACAGTTGCAGTTGTACCTAGATGGGTATTCGGATCACCCTGAATGGAGGACTGTGTGATCATATCAACATTTTGAGGAGCAACTTCCAGTTTGCTGTCACGGTTTTCAGTATCTTCTCTTTTGAGCAGTTTTCTATTCCTTCTTATTTTACGTTTACTCAGCTCAGCAGTTGCAGTTGTACCTAGATCAGTATTCGAATCACCCTGAATGGACGACTGTGTGATCATATCAGCATTTTGAGGAGCAACTTCCAGTATGCTCTCAGGGTTTTCAGTATCTTCTCTTTCAAGCAGTTTTCTATTCCTTCTTATTTGGCGTTTACTCAGCACAACAGTTGCAGGTGTACCTAGATCGGTATTCGGATTACCCTGAATGGACGATTGTGTGATCATATCAACATTTTGACGAGCAACTTCCAGTTTGCTCTCAGGGTTTTCAGTATCTTTTCTTTTGAGCAGTTTTCTGTTCCTTCTTATTTGCCGTTTACTCAGCTCAACAGTTGCAGTTGTACCTAGATCGGTATTCAGATTACCCTGAATGGACGACTGTGCGATCATATCAACATTTTGACAAGCAACTTCCAGTTTGCTCTCAGGGTTTTCAGTATCTTCTCTTTCAAGCAGTTTTCTATTCCTTCTTATTTGGCGTTTACTCAGCTCAACAGTTGCAGTTCTACCAAGATCAGTATTTGGACTATCCCAAATGGACGACTGTGTGATGATAACAAAATTTCGACGAGCAACTTCCAGTTTGATCTCAGGCTTTTCAACAGCATCTCTGAGCAGTTTTCTATTCCTTCTTATTTGACGTTTACTCAGCTGAACAGTTGCAGTTGTACCTAGATCGGTATTTGGATTATCCTGAATGGACGACTGTGGCATCATATCAACATTTTGCCGAGCAACTTCCAGTTTGCTCTCAGGATTTTCAGTATATTTTCTTCTGAGCAGCTTTCTCTTCTTTTTTTCCTGATATTCATGCAGACCAGCAGAAACATCACCTCTACCATTTTCCATCCCTGAACAGTTCTGTACCGCAGATGACATGATGACCTCCATTCTAGCTAGATTTCTGATGCCTTTAAAAGAGTCACAAATTTGTAACTCTTCTATGACAAATTGCAAACAACATCAACTCTTTATCAGCCACAAATGATGCCGATAGAACAATGTTCGTATTAAAATCAATCAAAAAAACAATTCTTCATTAGGTTTTCACATCAAAACTAACAGAGTACAGTTTATCAATCTATCAATGCAACAAGTAAACAAATTTATAACTCTTCTATGACAAATTGCAAACAACATCAGCTTTTATCAGTCACAAATGATACCGGTAGAACAATGTTCGTATTAAAATCAAACAAAAAAACAGTTCTGCATTAGGTTTTCACATCAACACATTACAGTTTATCAATCTATCAATGCAACAGGTAATTACACAAATACATCAATCGAAGTGAGAACATTATAACAAACATAAAACAGGAGCATAAAATCACAATCCAGAAACAACACGAACTTGACATTATAAGATAGTAAATCAAAAAAATCGATAAAATGAATTCGAAGATTGCTATTATCGTTTGAAGATTATTAAAAGAATCGGAAACATACCTAATGAGAAATTTCTTCGTCCTCAACGGCGCTCAGGTAACGGTGGTACAAACGGAGTTCATGAAAGCTTCAAATTGCACGACGGCGGAGAGTTTTTAGGGATTAGACAACCGTCTTTTTGGAGACCCAGAGTGGCGTAATCTGTTGTCTCTTTTTGGTCCTTCATCTTTTCTATTTTGATCATTTCGTTCTTTTATCTTTTCTATTTTGTTCATTTCGGTCCTTTATCTTATTTGTTTTGTCCACTTTGGTTCTTCATCTTCTCTATTTTATCCATTTTGTCACATAAACTTTTAAAACATTTAAATAGGCACATAAACTATCGGCCCCAACCAAACGGTCCTTTGGAGCAATGATTTTGTAACAATTAATACGAGTTAATGTGTAATTTAACCTTAAAAAATTGTCACGACCATGAATATTGTGTCGATGAAAATTTGATTTTTGATTGAATAGAAACATAATTTTGTTCATGTTTGACTTTAGTTTAGGGTCATAATAACATATCATGGCTGAAATATGTATAGAACATCATAAATATTTTAATTTATCATTGAATACTTAAAGCATTCATTCCCAAATGGTTGTAGATGTAACAAGAAAATAACATGAGGATAGTACTGAATTTGGAAACATCATGAAGCGTTGAAAGAACATGTTGCAGTCTAGACTGTTGTTTAAGGTCCAATGTTATAAGATGGGATAAAAATATAGTGGTTCACACATTGGCAAGACGATCTTAGTTTGTTGCCTCCCCAACTACTGGTGTGGCCCTTTTGATTGGCTTGTTGAAAATCTAAACGTTGTTTGGACTTAGTTTGATAATTAATAAAAGTTTGGTTTTGAAAATAAAAGTTTTGCATTCAACTTAAATAGTTGTAATTATATGCCTATGACTGAAATCATTTGAATTATGACATAGCTCAAACTTAACATAAACATCATAGACTGCATCACACGATATCGTACTCTTGCTCTTGTTGCATTGGGTCTTAACTGTCACTGAAATACACTATATTATAATATAGGTCGTATGTACAAACTCTGCTTGTGAACATATTGTATTCACTCATTTTCTTGGGCAATTTTTTTTGTTTTTCTTGCATTAAAACGTCAATCATTTGTCTATCTAACTTTTCATACTTAAACAACACTTTAGTTCGCGATTCGAGCCTTGAATCAAACATTAACATGATGTTCGTAAGATACAACATGGTTGGTCGGTTTTGACAACTGTAATGGCTTTAAGGCCTCCAACTTAACGTAAAACTTCTATCAATTTATCTGGCATCGATATATGCTACTTGAAAGATGGTAAAACATTAATTTGATGCACAATTCGTACCTTAGCTTGTTGATTACTTGACTGACCTTTTACTTTCTCCTTACTCTCAAAACTCAGCCTTTCTTTCTCGTGCTCTCCTTTTAACTTGTTAGCAAATACAGGAAATGAAATGACAGTGGATTCTGCCATTTCGATCACAACATAGCACAAACTGCTCTTCTCCCATTTATTGTTATTTGATTATGGTTCCATGAAAGCCTTGGGGATTGATTTATGCATAACCACTCCTTGAACTTGTCACTAACATACTTTCACATAAAGTGCATTTCAGTTATACTTTGAGATGTCATAAACTTATAATTTTAAACTACATAAATTTTCAGACCCAACATAAATCATAATAATCAATTACTGGCTTTTAATGCATGTAAAACTCAACAAGGAAAAACTCACACAAACACAAACAAACGATCAACTTCTTGAACAAAAGCGATCAATTTTAAAAATAAGAATTTGAAAGTGTTTCCTTTTGCATTTTTAATATTACTTGTTTGTAAAAAGATCAAGTACAATAATTCAAAAAATATTAGAAAAAGTCATCTCTACTTTAATACGACTGGTGAAATAATTTTAATGTTACATCTTAATTTATTATTTTACTTATTTTTTTCAATAACAAGACGACGATACATGAGAAATCCAATAAAATACATTAAAAAAGCATCCTTGATGTGGTGAAGGTAGAGGTCATGGTGGACGGTGGCAGTGGTGGTTATGGTGGAGGTGGTCAACAATGGTTTTGAAGGTGACGGAGGAGGTTGTAATAGTGGAGGTGGTCAACAATGGTTTTGAAGGTGATGGAGGAGGTTGTAATAGTGGAGGTGGCTAACGCTGGTTGCTAGTGGCAGTTGTCGGTGGTGAAGGTGATGGGCGGTAGTGACCATTAAACAAATACCATATTAGAATCATATTACATTAGGGTAGAATGATATTTTTTTAGTTTATGTCTCATCTTGTTCCACCTATTTAGATGAAAGAAAAAAAAATGTCCACCTTGTTCCACCGGTCCTAGTCCTAGTCCATATCCCTGTCTATATCACGTCAAATGTAAGACAGTGAGTTTTGTACTATGATCCTATCACCTCCTGTAACACCCTCAAATCTGGAAATAACAACTTATTTAAAAACTTCTAAATACATCCATAAGTGAATCATCTACAACCACAAATTCAGATTTTGCTACAATACACACCTTTTATCTATACATACAGTAAACAATAAGGACGGGTGCTACTAAAACCCAAAACATGTCACTATCTCCAACTCGCGGAAGACTTCGCCAGTTACTTACGTTTGTAAGGCTAAGGCTCAACTTCATAGCACCGCTAGAACTGAACCCCCCGCTAGGAACCTGATGCACATGCCGACAAATAAAAAGGTTAGGCCTAACGCCTATTGAGCTCAAGAGTGTTAACATGAACGAATATATCTTTAAAAGAAAGGAAATCAGTTTAAATCAAGATCCTTCGAAATATTATATTTCCAAATGGAAACGACACATTTTCCCTTAAAATACACTTTTAAAGACAATGATCCCACACATGCATTTCTTGTAAAACGATGCAACCCGTAACTCACCCAAAACGGGGTCATAGTTCGATACTCAAATGTGCTAAAATGTAAATAATACTTCTTATCCCCAAAACACCCAAACCCGGGTGGGACATAATACTCGACCCTTAAATAACGGAAACAATCCATATAAATATAATACGCCATTAAAACATGGAACTGAAACTTAATACTCACACGACCATAAAATGGGATGAAATCCAAATATTAAAGCATGGACAATTACATATCCAAAATACAGCGGGCCGACAACGGGGGATACCCGTATCCGTTGAGAGCGGAGGAACACAAAAGTATGCCACTCAACAACGTTAATCGCATGACACCTCACGACATCGCAGCTCAAGTGTCCCTACGACTCCTTTACCAAGTGTCACCCCAAGTCAGTTGACCTTGATGGATCATTCCGAAGAACTCCATCCCGAAGGCCCGGCACACTTAAAGACTACCTCCCAGGCATTACTTCAAGCGGCGGAGGTCCTAGCGCTCACTCCCCGATAGCACTACAGACTCAACCCTCCAAGCGGTCACTTGTAAAGTTTCCGGTCATAAAACATGGGTACCGAAGTTCAACCCCGCAATACCCAACTGACCATCCAAAACGGACTGACTCACGTGCCTATGGATCCATTACACACCGTCTAACGTTACCGTACTACACACGAATGACCAAAACACTCGAGCCCGTAACCAAACTCAATACGCAACACCGCGCATTAGTATGTACGTCATAATCGGACTCTACATTGAGCCATATAAAACCGGACAAGTGTCCTCAAGACTCTTTTAAGCCAACGCCGAGCTACAATGCTCAAAATCCATGTGACCAATAATTATTGGTCCCCCGAATAATGAAATGTCCTTAAACAACGTTTATGAAAACACATATCCCAAAGATGAGATTAACCCAAAACTCAACACATAATGGACCAAAAGTTTTCCAAAAGGTTTATGAATGCAAATACGCCAAGATGCATATAATCATGAAATAGACTTCATTTGTACCAAAATCACCAATATGTATAAGTTATGAAATGGACTCTACTTGTACAAAATCCCCAAAATGCATAAACCATGATATTACTTATCAAGATGTCCAAATCCCAAATATGAGCATTTTATGAAACTAAAATGAACCAAGTTTACCCAATAAGAAAACTCATTAAAATACTCATACTTTGACAAATACCAAGTAAAATGCATGTTTACTTCAAAATGCTCCAAACTTATCAGCAGGTAACCATTTCATGTAAAACACTTTAAAATAACCATTTTGGCATGTACACCGTTTTCACAAATCAACTTGAACTCACCTTGCTAGATTTAGGCTAAATCTAGATTTCACCCAACGAGCTCTTTTGAAGACCAGTTGAATCCTCAAGCCGAAAACTTCCAAAACCTAGATCCAAAGTTCCAACCCATAAATAACCATTTTCAACCACAAGGAAACGTTCCCCAAACATAAAAATACCAAGATCCCAAACAAGATCAAAACCCTAATTTCTTCAAAACCACCAAATCCGAGATTTGAGATATCGAACCTTAAGAAACCACCAATGGAGCATTTATAATCTTAATACAAGAAAACTTACCCTTGAAGACAAAGAGGCTTCCGAGAACACCCAATCCAACACTTCAACCCAAGCTCCTAACCGATGAACTTGATGAGGAAGATGAAGATGGAGGTTTTGTGGTTCAAGGTTCCAACTAGTTAGATGATGAAGAATCATGTGGTTCAAGGGGGAAAAACCATCAAAATGGGGTAGGGTTCGGTTTTAGTGTTTGGGAGAGAAAGGAGAAGAAGATGGAAGTGAGAAATGAGGAGAAAGGGTGAGAATTCGGACATTTTAGGAGACAGGGGCCGCGGGCGACCTTGCCACGCGATAGTGACATTGTCACTATCGCAAGGGCACTCTCGCGGGGAATGTACCGCGGGTGGTACACCCCCGACGATTGTGCCACGCGATAGTGACACATGTCACTATCGCGAGTCACAATCGCGCCACACGTACCGAGCCCCGAAAAGGTCGAAACTCAAGATTCTCGCATAGGTCGATTCAATGTTCGAAAGCACAACATTTACCACTCAAAAGATAGACGGAAGGCTGAGAGATAACCAACGAAGGATGGAACTTGCTTTACGAAAAACCGGGTGTTACAATCCTCCCAACCTTTGAATGATTTCGTCCTCGAAATCTAGGTTCCCATGAAGCCTTGATCATAGAAGGATTTCCCTTAACCCTTATTCCAACACCTCTAACATGTCATTTGTACTGATACACACGCCAATTGCCCCTCATGGCACATTACACTCATGACCGAGCGAATACTTAACTCACCCAAGTAAGTTTTACCCACAACGTTACGGTCGTCTCCTAACCTTGGTTGGCAATTACTACCTCCAGGTAGTTAGTGACCCCAAATTCTTGCTGACCAAACTTTCCTTCGGATCTACGGCTCCGAACACAACGTCAAAGATCGCAGCCAAACTTCCAAGTTCCTCATATTTCAACTGATCTATCTTTAATATCGATAAAGATATTCTTCTAAGGCGCACCAAAACGTTCTTCGGATACTGATTAGCCCAGATTCGGTCAAAACTCAACTCCGTTCCTACACCAATCCCCACAACAATCCTTTAATACAAGCTTTACCACCACGGAAATGCTTAAACACATTGTTGGTCCCAAATAGCAGTAAGTAAATAAGAAAAGTATTGTAGAAGGGGGGGGGGGTTGAATACAATACACACAGTTTTTCACTTAATTTAATTCTTATTGATTTGAAATCAAGAATTACACATAGAAAACTTTGATTGTTGCGGAAGAGAACATATGAGATATGTTCAAACAATCTTACACATAGAGAATGAAGAACAATTGTAAAACACTTAGAAAACAATAAGATCTTCGTAGAGAGAAAGTTGACAGGCACTTAGAGAACTTGAAGGTAGTAGAGCTGGTCATCTTGCATGTTGAACCATCCTCCATATTTATAGTGCCTCATGCATTAAATGCATGGGACACCTGTTGAGCAAGGGATGGACACAGGTCTTCAGCAAGGTACAGGATGTACCTTTTGTCTTGAGGTGTTTTGGCTTGAAGTGTTGACCTACAAAAGGATGGTAGAGACCTTTCCTTAAAATGGTGTAGTAGACAAAACTTACTTTATCTGATCTCCATATGAGGTCCACGTCAATGCAAGATATCACAAATATACTTTGTCAGAAAATATAATGTGTTGGAGAAATCTTCAGGCCTTGAAGATTAAGAAGTCTTTGGTTGCCGAAGAGATCTTCGGGCTCCTGAAGACTGAGAGGTCTTCGGCTCTTAAGACTGAGAGGTCTTCGGCTCCTAAGACTGAGAAGTCTTCGGCTTCCGAAGATTGAGAAATCTTCGGCTTCCGAAGAGGTCTTCGGCTCCTGAAGACTGAGATCGGCACCATCCTGGCCAATGGTGTTGATCAAGTGGGCATACTTGGCTTTAGGCTGAGGAGTCTATCTTCAATCCGCTTTGAAAGATATTCTCCTTCTTTGTCTTCTTCGGTTGATCTTCGACTTCACCGAACATTTGTATAGAAACCAAGCTGCTAAAAGAACCTCAAAATATTCTAAGTATGATAATATAAAATGGAAGATCGGGAGGTCATCTTCAAATCTTCAGATGACCCAACAATCTCCCCCTATTTGAGGATGACATCCATGCTAAAGAATAGAACAAAGAGTGTACTGAATAAATTCATTTTGACCCATATTTACTCTTTTTGGGTTCTTTTCACATAGACCATTCTTTTTTTTTTGGTATATCTGACATTTACAAGAGAATGAAAAGTGTAGCTATACATACGAATAAATGAATATAGTGAATAAAGAATGAGAAAGAAAAAATATATACAAAGATACAGAAGACAATAGCCGGGATTGTTTGAACTTGAGTGGTTGGTTGCTCCCCCTCAATTCATACTCCCCCTCAACTAATGTCAGGTGGCTTTGATCACATAGTCCATTGCAAAATTAGTTTCAGCAGAGTTTAAGCTTGAGTGGTAAGATGCTCCCACTCAACTCATACTCCCTCTTAACTAAGAAGTCAGAAGATTTTCGGGATCCTCCGAACCTGCTCCTGGAAGGACAGATTCATCCTTGGATCGTGCAGAAGCATCAGGACTGAGAATCCTGGGTGATAGGCTGTGAGGTGGAGAAGAGGCACCTTGGATAGGGAAGGAGTCCAAGTCATCCTTATCAACCAAGGAAAATGTTGATGAGGGAATAATTGGGGTCCCCAATTTTACAATTGTATCCTTTTGTGAGGATACAAAGGAGGTGGTTTTGGGTTTAGCAGAGTCCCCGGGCCCGAAGGGAAAATTTCAACACCTGCCGATTGTGGAGAATCGGTGGGTGGAGTTTGTGGCTTGGCCCTTGAAACCTTCCTCAGCCTCTTGAGAGGAGAGGAAGGGGAAGAAGGTGAGTGCCTCTGCTTTGAAGAGAGATATATGACCAGGGTAACAACCGAAGGTTCTTTCGGTCGTATGGTCATCGAAGCAAGTGCGGAGGTGTCGGAAGCTTTTGAGGTTTTTTTTTACTAACCGACTTCACTAGGATGGGGCAGATGGGGTCACTACAGATGAGGGAGCCTTGGACACCAGAGTGACTCTAGCATCACCTCATTGTAGATCGGGAGAGTTTATGAAGGAAAACATACCTGAGAGTGAGAGCTTGAATGGTAGAGAGAGAGACCTTGTTGAGAGAGGTCTTTTGACTTTCTAAGTGTTGGTAGGAGAGTCATCACCAAATCAATTTGTGACACAACAATTTTTCTCCCCCGATTTGATGATGACACCAACACATAGAAAAAAAATGATACCGACACTCAGAAAAATTATAAGACACGAGGAACTCATAAATCAGTGGCCCATTTTGTTTTTTTTTTAATGAAAGAAAAAGAAAAGAAAGAAATAAAGGGGGGGGGGGGGTAGAAGATGGTAGGGATTGGAAAAGGGAAAAAAAGACAAAAGAATGGAGAAATATTTTGAAAAAAAATGTAAAGGGAGTAGGGAGGAAATGTCTAAGAAAAAGACAAAAGAAAAGGGGGGGGGGGGTGATTGGCCGAAAACAATTTTGGTTGGGGGGATTTCGGTTTGTGGAATGGTCGGTGGGGATATGAAGCCGAAAATAGAGAGGGAAGAAAGATAGAGAAAAGACATCTAGAAAAGTGGGAAATGAATAAATTGTTTTAGGAAAGTTGGGGGGGGGTTAAAAAAATGTTTAGGTGGTGTGGGGGTTTAGGGAGTTTGAATAAAAACAAAACAAAAAGGGGAGGGGGAGGCCTAAATCGGCTACCCGATTGGTGGGAGGGATAGTGGGAAAGATGAGAGAGTGAGAGAGAAAGAGAATCTTGAGGGTTGAGAGATGAGAGAGAATTTGGTGAAGTGGGTGAGTAGGTGGAAAAAAAACATTCTTTTTTTGAATTTACACTTGTTGCGGATTCTTTTTTTTTTTTGTAATTATTAATCAAAACTTTTTCTTTCGTTAAACAATACATCGGCAGAATTAAAAAAAAAAAAAGAGGGTGTTCGGTTGAGGGAGAGCCGAAGAGAAGTGGTTTGGTTTGAGGGAGTTCGGCTAAGGGAGAGCCGAAGAGGAGAGGGACAGGAGGGACCGAAAGAAAAAAAAGGGTGACAAGGGGGTGTTCGGTGGCTAGGGAAACCGAAGACAAAGAGAAGAGGGGAGGGGTTGGGTTCGGTGGGGAGAGGGCGAAGGAGGGGAGGGTTTTGGTGGGGTGTGGGCCGAAGAGGGAGGAGACGAATGAGGGAGAGGGGAAGAGAGAGAGAGAGAGAGACCGAAGGAGACGGGAGAGAGAGAGAGAGAGAGTCGAATGAGGGGGAGAGAGAAAGATGAGTGTGAGATGAAAAAAATATTGAGTTGTATTGGAAAAAAATACTGATTTTTTTTTTATTTTTTTTAATTTCTTTTCTTTCTCTCATTTTTTTTTAATTTCTTTTCTTTCTCTCAATTTTTTTTTAAAAACTAAACATCGGCATTTAACATACCGAGTTCGCCGATAAGAAACTTGAACCGAGCTTCGTCAAGAGGCTTGGTGGAGAGATCCGCCAGTTGAAGGTCGGTAGGGATGAAATGGAGTTCGACATCACCTTTGGAGATGTGATCCCGAATGAAATGATACCGGATGTCGATGTGCTTGGAACGAGAGTGCAACACCGGATTGTTTGCGATTACGATCGCACTTGAGTTGTCACACATAATCGGGATATGAGAGTACAGTTGATTGTAGTCTCTCAGTTGGTTCTTCATCCAGAGGATTTGAACACAACAACTTCCAGAAGCTACATACTCAGCCTCAGCAGTAGAGGTGGAGACTGAGTTTTGCTTCTTCCTGGACCAACTAACAAGCTTGCCACCAAGGAGTTGACAGCTGCCAGTGGTGCTCTTCCTGTCAATCTTAGAGCCTGCAAAATCAGAATCTGAATACCCCATTAGATCAAAACCTAAGTCTTTGGGATACCAAAGACCCAGATTCATGGTACCTTTCAGATACCGAAAAATGCGTTTAACCGCAGCCAAGTGAGATTCCTTCGGATTGGCTTGGTAACGCGCACACAGGCAAGTAGCAAACATAATATCCGGTCTACTCGCAGTAAGATAAAGAAGAGAGTCGATCATGCCTCGGTAGCTGGTGATATCCAAAGATACACCATCTGGATCAGCATGGAGTTTCAAAGGTGGTGCCATGGGAGTTTTCATGGGGGGGGGGGAGTTTTCAAAATTGATCTTCTTTAGAAGGTCACGAATGTATTTACTTTGATTTATAAAGATTCCTTCTGAAGATTGTTTAACTTGAAGTCCTAAGAAAAAGGTAAGCTCCCCCATCATACTCATCTCATATTGGCTTTTCATGAGAGAGGCAAACTCATCACATAGTGACTCACCAGTGGCACCAAAAATGATATCATCCACATAAATTTGAACAAGAATAAGATTACCTGAGGTTTGCTTGATGAACAAAGTGTTGTCAATTTTACCTCTTGTATACTTGTTCTTCAGGAGAAAGTCAGCAAGAGTGTCATACCAGGCACGGGGAGCCTTCTTTAGACCATAGAGAGCTTTGTCTAACCTGTACACATAGTCAGGATGGACTGGATCTTCAAAGCCAGGGGGCTGTTTCACATAGACTTCTTTAGCTAGCTCCCCATTCAGAAAGGCACTCTTGACATCCATCTGGAAGACTCTGAAGTTCTTGTAGGCAACATGAGCAAGGAAGATTCTGATGGCTTCAAGTCTGGCAACTGGAGCAAATGTTTCATCATAGTCAATTCCTTCCTCTTACCTATAGCCTTGTGCAACCAGTCGAGCCTTGTTTCTGATCACCGTGCCTTCTTCATCCATTTTGTTCCGAAAGACCCACTTGGTTCCTATGATGGTTTTTCTGGAAGGACGAGGAACCAATCTCCAGACTTTGTTCCTTTCGAACTGAGAAAGTTCTTCTTGCATGGCAGTGATCTAACATGGATCAGCTAGAGCTTCGTCAACTTTCTTTGGTTCAATGAGAGAAAGGAAGTTCACATAGAGACAGATGTTACCAACACCTCTTCGAGTCTGTACACCAGCTTGTTGATCACCAATGATTTGATCAATGGGGTGATCTTTTGTCCACTTTAGAGCAGGAGGTAAAGGAGTAGGGTAATAGATTTGTAGAGGAGAGTTGGAAGGGAAATTTTGAGAAGAGATGGATGGAAGATCGGCTTGTATAGGTGAGGAGTGGATGTCAGATGGAGAGACTGGAATGATTTGGAGTGTATGTTGAGGTTGGGTAGGCTGAGGATCATCCTCTTGATGAGAGTAGGGGTTGTGAGATGTAGAAGGTTCATTGTTTTGGTAGAGAGAAGTAGGAACTGTGTAGGGAATGTCTGATGATGTTGGAAGAGGACCATCACTAACACAGGAGGATATCCATCTGTTCAATTCTTCATCATCACAAGAGAGTGATGATATCTTGAGGTCATCAAACTTGACATGGATGGATTCATCAATACACTTCCTTCGGAGGTTGTACACTCTGAAAGCTTTGGAAGTGAGAGAATATCCCACGAAGATTCCTTCATCAGCTTTGGGATCAAATTTTCCCAAATTTTCTCTATCATTGAGAATGTAGCAGACACACCCAAAGACATGAAGAAAACCAATGTTGGGTTTTCTACCATAAAAGACTTCATAAGGAGTCTTATTGTGTCTTTTCACAATGATGGACCTATTTTGGGTAAAGCATGCAGTGTTGATTGCTTCGGCCCAAAAGTAGATAGGGAGGTGAGATTCACTCAGCATGGAACGGGCAGCTTCACATAGCGTTCTGTTCTTTCTCTCCACTACACCGTTTTGTTGTGGAGTTCTGACGGCAGAGAAGTTCTGAGATATGTCTTTTTCATTGAAAAAGTCATCCAACATATTGTTCTTGAATTCTGTTCCGTTGTCACTTCTTATAGATCTTACTAGCTGCTCATTCAACACTTCAAACTTTTTGATGAACTTTATGATTTCTTCAGTAGTGTCACTTTTATACCTGAGAAAAAAATACCCAAGTGTAACGAGTGAATTCATCAATAATAACCAGAATGTACCTTCTACCACCAAGGCTTGGGGTACTGAATGGTCCACATAGATCCATATGGAGCATCTGAAGAGGCTGAGTGATGGAGAAGCATTGCTTGGACTTGAAGGAAGATTTTGTGAGTTTCCCTTTCTCACATGCAACACACAGTTTTCTTTCACAAAGGACAACTTTGGCATGCCCGTGACAAGCTCCTGGTTTGAGAGGACATTCAAAGTCTTGAAGTTGAGGTGAGAGAGACGCTTGTGCCAGAGCCAACATCTTTTGGCAGTGTTTTCAGAGACAAAGCAAATGTTTGTTCCGAAGGATGAGTTATGTCCCATGTCTATGACATAGACATTTTTCTTGCGGTAGCCAGAGAGTACGGTTTCCATCTTTTTGTTGAAAATGATGCATGAAGATAATTCAAACATCACTTTGTAGCCCAGATCACACAGTTGGCTTATGCTTAGAAGATTGTGCATCAAGCCCTCAACATAGGCTACCTTGTTAAAGGTGATGAAACCATTTGAGAGTGTTACATAACCTTTAGTACTTCCTCTGGAATTATCACCAAAGGTGACAGAAGGACCTTTGGATGGCACGAAGTCTACAAGAAGAGATTTGTTGCCGGTCATATGTCTTGAGCACCCGCTGTCGAGATACCAGATTTGTTGGTAGGGGTGTTATTCGGTCGGTTAAATCGGTTTTCGGTTTATTCGGTCCGGTTTAATCGGTTTTCAAACTTTTTAACAACTAACCAATAACCAAACCAAATAAGGTTCGGTTTAATCGGTTTCGGTTTATTCGGTTCGGTAACCGGTTAAACCGAATAAGGATTTATATTTTTTCGTTGGACATTTGCTCAAATAATGTTTTCAAATCAAGTGTTCGTTGCTTATAATATATAATTGTGTCATACATTTTTACTCAACAATTGACTTATATTAAGTAAAATACACCATCTATCAAAACCTATTTCCACCATATGACATTATTTTTCTTCATACGACGATGTATTCAAGCATAAAATGTAATTAAATAAAGAAACATTATCTACTCCCAATAAAAAACATTATATATCAATAAAATATGTAAAATAATAATAGTATAACATGTCTTAGGTTTATTTTTTATAAACATGCAATATATAAAATATTAGTCGAATGTGTTATTCGGGTTATTCGGTTTAACCGAATTAGGAAAAAAGTAACCGAAAACCGAACCGAATAAGGATCTTTATTCGGTTAACCGAACCGTTTAACCCGAAAACCGAATAACCCGAAACCGTTTAACCCAAATTTCATTCGGTTCGGGTGGGTTATTCGGTTTCGGTTATTTTTGACTCCCCTATTTGTTGGTGCCCTAGACCCTGCAATCAAAAGAAAATCAGTTCTTGGTACCCATTTGGAGATGGGTCCTTTTGAGTTAGAAGGAGAAGAAGTATCCTTGGAAGCATTTTTATCAATTCTCTCCAGAGGACAATCCTTAGCAAGATGAAAGGTATTACCACAGTTATAACATTTTCTATATATAAAGACCTTTTTAGAGCTTTGATCAGCTTTCTTGTGATGATTGGTCACATTGACTTTCATGGCCTTAGAGGTTAGAGGATAGTCAAGAGGCTTAGGACCCAAGATACCTTTGTCAGAGTCAGCTGAAGGAATAGAAGAAGGTGTCTTGGAATGAAGCTCTTTCAACATCAAAGGTCTAGGGATATGAATAGAATATGGTTTCTTTGAGTTTTTCTTGGGAAGTTTCCTTTTGGGAGGAATATCGGTAACTACTGATTTTCCTTTTTCAGAAGAAGAAAATTTCCTTGAAAAAGGTTGAGGATTTCTGGTTGGAATTTTAGAGAGTTTGGGTTTAGAAGAGGAACCCTCATTTATTTTTAAGGAAGACATGGACTCAACGATGGATTTAGAAGGGTCATTTGAGTCTTGGGCTTCCTTACTCTCATCAGGTGAGTCAATGCACTTAGCTTTGATGAACTTTCCAAACTTGAGATCTTTAGAGAGATCAGAAGAGTCCTCCAGAGATTCAAAGTTGTCATAGTTCTCTTCAGAGGATTCATAGAATGAGGGAAGAGAGAAAGGAGCATGAGTGTCAGAAGGAGGTTCAAGGTCATATTTCCCGAAGCCTAGTCCAGACTTGTCATCACAAGATATTTGATCCTGAAAGATCCTTTCTAAATTTTTGGACGAGCTTGTCCACTTTTTCACAGTTTCTTGCTCCTTTTTAAACTTTTTAAGAAGTTTATTTTTCTCTTTAGCAAGAGTAAAATTTATAGTTTTCAAATCTTCAAGCTCAGCCTTGATTTTGTCAAAGTGTTTTAGTTGAGAAAGACAGATTTGCAGTTGAGAAGAAAGAGATTTTATCTGAGCATTTGCCTTCTTCTTTGCATCCTTGGCTTCATAGAAGTCAATGGTCAAAGAGTCAAAGGCTTCAATTTTCTCAGCATCAGAGAGAGAGAAAAATGGATGTACCTGAGTAGATGAGGTAGAGCACTCAGCAGACACAAGATCCATGGAGGTGGAAGAGGTTTCACCATCATCAACATCATCTATTTTAGCCATAAAGCAAAGGTTGGCCATTTCCTTGTCACTTTTGGAAGTTGGTTCATCTGCCCAATCATGAGATTCGGCAAGAAGACCTTTTCCTTTGTTGGCTAGAAGAGCATTCCTTTCCTTCTCTCTCTTGTATTTGGCCTTGTACTTTTCAACACGGTCAGACTTTGAAGGAACAGACGAGTTTGACTTTTGAAAGGAAGGTTGGTAGGAGTCAGACTTGGTTCTGACAGACCTAGAGGATGTACGGTTAGAGGAGGGCAGTCTAGACTTATCAAAGGACCTGCTTCTGCATTCAGAAGCAAAGTGTCCCTTCCTCCCACACCTATAACATTCCTCATTTGATTTGTCAGATGAAACATTTTTTGAAAAAGTAGAGGAGGGTTTTCTAGAAAACCTGGATTTTCCAGAAGAGAAGCGAGGTTTGCCTTTAGAAAAGCCCGCCAGCATGGCAACACCATCTGACAGCTGAGCCACAGAGGTCTCCTCTACTTCATCATCAGCCTCACTGAGATAGGCTTCTGAAGGTTCATTGGGGTCCTCTTGACTATCGTTGTCAGAGTCAGAAGGATAGGTGATCCTAGGGACACACACAGTACTTTTGGAAGATTCACCGACAAGGGCTAGAGAAGAGCCTTTGATGTCTTTTGTGAATGACTTCCTAAGCAGTTTAGTCTGCTCATAGTTGAAGAGGATGCCATACAAGGCAGTGAGAGGCATAGAGTCAAGATCCTTGGTAGACTTGATACAAGTACAGATGTTTTCCCAAAACTCAGGAAGACGGTCCATGAATTTGCACAAGACTTCCTCATTTTCATATATGCGACCCACAAGTTTAAGATCATTGAGAAGACTGTTAAAGCGATTGTAGTAGTCTGAGAGAGACTCACCCTTCTCATGAGAGAAGAGTTCATACTTTCTTACAAGAGCAATCTTTTTGCTCTTTTTCACCTCAGACGTACCTTCATAAAGAACCCACAGAGTGGACCACATTTCTTTTGCAGTAGAAAGGTTAACGAGAGAATGATAGACCTCATCAGGCAGAGAGAGGGCAATGATGGCTCTGACTTTAGCATCAAGAGCTATAAGACGTCTGTCTTCATCATTGTATTTACTGGGGTCCTTTAGAATGTATCTCCCAGTAGCTGGAGTTCTTTCTTCTTCAGAAGAGTCCTCATCAGCTTTTCCCTTGTCTGCATTATATCGGTCCCAAACTCTAGGAATAAAAGGACCTTCATGTAAAATAGTTGGATATCTGCTGTCAACTCCTTCTAGAAAGAGTATCATACGACTTTTCCGCGGGGAATGTACCGCGGGTGGTACACCCCCGACGATTGTGCCATGCGATAGTGACACATGTCACTATCGCGAGTCACAATTGCGCCACACGTACCGAGCCCCGAAAAGGTCAAAACTCAAGATTCTCGCATAGGTCGATTCAAGGTTCGAAAGCACAACATTTACCACTCAAAAGATAGACAGAAGGCGGAGAGATAACCAACGAAGGATGGAACTTACTTTACGAAAAACCGGGTGTTACAATCCTCCCAACCTTGGAATGATTTCGTCCTCGAAATCTAGGTTCCCATGAAGCCTTGATCATAGAAGGATTTCCCTTAACCCTTATTCCAACACCTCTAACATGTCATTTGTACTGATACACACGCCAACTGCCCCTCATGGCACATTACACTCATGACCGAGCGAATACTTAACTCACCCAAGTAAGTTTTACCCACAACGTTACGGTCGTCTCCCAACCTTGGTTGGCAATTACTACCTCCAGGTAGTTAGTGACCCCAAATTCTTGCTGACCAAACTTTCCTTCGGATCTACGGCTCCGAACACAACGTCAAAGATCACAACCAAACTTCCAAGTTCCTCAGATTTCAACTGATCTATCTTTAATATAGATAAAGATATTCTTCTAAGGCGCACCAAAACGTTCTTCGGATACTGATTAGCCCAGATTCGGTCAACACTTAACTCCGTTCCTACACCAATCCCCACAACAATCCTTTAATACAAGCTTTACCACCACGGAAATGCTTAAACACATCGATACTTAATCCTCAGCACCCAAACTCCTTCCAAATTCCATCACTGAAAAGTCAATATTTCTCATGGTTCGACCGGGATACGTCCAAACATTCCCAGCTCCACTGACTCCAAGAAACAAGTCGACACTTAGGGCTAAACGGTGACCTCGAAAACATGGACATTCCGTCCAAAATCCCATTCTAGACAGATAGTCGCACTAAGGTTGACACCAAATCAGAGAGTTAAAATTTTCAAATCCTACAACTCTAGCAGACAGATCACCAAAATTTCCTTTAATCGCGGACCCGCTAAGACGGTATACTGACAACACAGCCCATGATGTGACACCAACTAGCAAACCACCAAGACGAAACCCAATCTGATTGCCAATAGTTACCTAACACTTTAACTCGCATGATCACCGGAGCATAAAATCGCCCCTTAAATACTCGGGAAGACTTAAGTTCACTAATTTCATTAATACAAATGCGCGCAGATTCGAAAACCCAAGTCCAAAAATCCAAGACTGACCGCAAGCCAGATCAATCGACGCTTCAACTCCTAAGGACTCCCTTAGCCCCTTAATTGCAACTCCTTTTCTACGACAGGGGTTAAACCTATGGGCCTAATGAGTTCAAGGTTTTCGACCAATATACGAATTTGAAATTTATAAAACTTTCAAATACATAAGCCTTTTAACAATTAACCGCGCGGTAAGAACACACTACCGTTTACTCGATAGGTTTCAAAATTGACTATCGACACAGCGCATACGAACCATTTCCAAAACTCGTTTGTTCAATACTTAAGATAGTAAAGACAATAAATGAACATGCGCAACAAAATTTTCAAACGGACTACCATGGTCCTAGTAATGCATCAATTTGTACTATGCATGTGAAAGATAACTTTCCGTACTATAACACGTGCAGTAAAAGTTTGTACAATTCCCAAAAAAGACATTCACAATTTAACTTTAAAGTTCTGACTTCCCAACCCAAAAGTCGTTGCGACATAAAATTATTAACCACTCCATATGCAACAGTTTATTCCCCAAAGTTCGATGAAATGATAAGAATGCAAGTAATTCTCAAATCGAGTTTAAAACTTTAAGTCGCCTCGATAAAACACATTTGACCAAGATAGCAACTACAACGATATGCAATTCGAAAATTCATTTCATGTATTGCGGAAAATTTATAACAGCGAGGTCAACATGCGAAGTACGCTTAGATTAAAATTTTAATTTAAGACAACATAATTGTTTTGCATATTTACTCACGCGAGTGAAAGTCGGATTCAACCCCAAAAGTATGCACCTATACTCGTGTGAAACTCAAGGTGCAATCATGCGACATTTAGATTTTCAAGGTGCCTCTTACGGTTGCAAAAGTGTAGATGCAAGACTCGCATGAAACAAGGTATCAAACAAAACTCGTAAATTAATACACACAATAATGTCAATCTACGCGTTCCAAAATTTCTTTCTATTACGCGGTTCGAATGGTCATAAAATAAAACGCCATAAACCCAACTAAAATTTCATAATTTTATTGACGGTAAAATCAAGCGGTGTCAAATCTCTGTTTCCCGACATAGGAGCATAAAACGACAATAAATCCAGAAAGGTTAAAAATTTTAAAACCACCACGTAAGATAAAGTGACCCTTTTCAACAAAACTCTCACGAGATACGACACTCAAAAGCTCGTAAATTATACGACATAAAGTTAAAACTCACGCATCTCAAAATACACTTACAAACCCAAAAAGATCGCAAAACTATACCCCATAAAATTAAACACGACTCATACCGACTAAAATTACCCAGAAAATCCCGACTCAAGAATAGCGGGGCAACTCTTCCTTTAAAACCTTAACATACGTGGAGGATATCCAATGTCAAGGTTAAAAATTCCACAGTCGCTTGCCCAATACCACATGCGGTATTAAAATACGGACCTTAAGATGTCCAAAGATAGCGTTAAACACAAAACAGGGACAGAGAGATTTTCAATATAAACTGTAACCACGTGCAACAAAACTATTTCATGCAAGATTAAGCTCACATTTTAAAATCCGATGAGGCTAAATGTTTTACTAAAAAATTATAATCCAAAACACTTTACGTTTGACGAACATGAGAAACAATTTATGCAAACTCATTTTAGAAATAACTTTAGTGCATGAATTTGGTCGGCATTCACCCCTCTAGACTACGCTTCTCAACAACCCGACATACTAATACCATCCGGGTGTATCAAGCATCTTAGGACAACAATCTAAATTTCCTACTATTGTCATCCGGGTACTCCACATCTTAAAGCGACACACGGATATTTCATCGGTTCACCTTACAATCTCTCCTCGTATGACGTCAATTCCATAAGCTCAAGATTCTACTCCAACCAATTATTCTTACTCAATACGATCAACTTAATGCATTCAATGCACATAACTATCACTTCAACGTGACATTGCTATAGACATCAACGTTTCCTTAGATTACTCCCTTAGAAACCTTCTTACTACCCCAACGGTAATCATACCAAGGCAGTTCAAGTATACACATGTAGTATGTAGGTTCACCATAACACTGGCCAGGTGCCATTATGAACGTACCGCACATGTTCGTCCTTGCGACCCTCGACAAGTTTCCCGTTTCTAGTGACTCGATCAACTCCATAATATCTTATCTTAAGGTTCCTAATGTGCAACTTCATTTGCAATCGCTTATAAAAACGCTAGTTTGAGTCTAGGCATCCTACAATCAACACCTAATTCTCTCAAACTTATGCTCTGATACCAACTTGTAACACCCTCAAATCTGGAAATAGCAACTTATTTAAAAATTTCTAAATACATCCATAAGTGAATCATCTACAACCACAAATTCAGATTTTGCTACAATACACACCTTTTATCTATACATACAGTAAACAATAAGGACGGGTGCTACTAAAACCCAAAACATGTCACTATCTCCAACTCGCAGAAGACTTCACCAGTTACTTACGTTTGTAAGGCTAAGGCTCAACTCTTCATAGCACCGCTAGAACTGAACCCCCCGCTAGGAACCTGATGCACATGCCGACAAATAAAAAGGTTAGGCTTAACGCCTAGTGAGCTCAAGAGTGTTAACATGAACGAATATATCTTTAAAAGAAAGGAAATCAGTTTAAATCAAGATCCTTCGAAATATTATATTTCCAAATGGAAACGACACATTTTCCCTTAAAATACATTTTTAAAGACAATGCTCCCACACATGCATTTCTTGTAAAACGATGCAACCCGTAACTCACCCAAAACGGGGTCATAGTTCGATACTCAAATGTGCTAAAATGTAAATAATACTTCTTATCCCCAAAACACCCAAACCCGGGTGGGACATAATACTCGACCCTTAAATAACGGAAACAATCCATATAAATATAATACGCCATTAAAACATGGAACTGAAACTTAATACTCACACGACCATAAAATGGGATGAAATCCAAATATTAAAGCATGGACAATTACATATCCAAAATACAACGGGCCGACAACGGGGGATACCCGTATCCGTTGAGAGCGGAGCAACACAAAAGTATGCCACTCAACAACGTTAATCGCATGACACCTCACGACATCGCAGCCCAAGTGTCCCTACGACTCCTATACCAAGTGTCACCCCAAGTCAGTTGACCTTGATGGATCATTCCGAAGAACTCCATCCCGAAGGCCCGGCACACTTAAAGACTACCTCCCAGGCATTACTTCAAGCGGCGGAGGTCCTAGCGCTCACTCCCCGATAGCACTACAGACTCAACCCTCCTAGCGATCACTTGTAAAGTTTCCGGTCATAAAACATGGGTACCGAAGTTCAACCCCGCAATACCCAATTGACCATCCAAAACGGACTGACTCACGTGTCTATGGATCCATTACACACCGTCTAACGTTACCGGACTACACACGAATGACCAAAACACTCGAGCTCGTAACCAAACTCAATACGCAACACCGCGCATTAGTACGTACGTCATAATCGGACTCTACATTGAGCCATATAAAATTGGACAAGTGTCCTCAAGACTCTTTTAAGCCAACGCCGAGCTACAATGCTCAAAATCCATGTGACCAATAATTATCGGTCCCCCGAATAATGAAATGTCCTTAAACAACGTTTATGAAAACACATATCCCAAATATGAGATTAACCCAAAACTCAACACATAATGGACCAAAGGTTTTCCAAAAGGTTTATGAATGCAAATACGCCAAGATGCATATAATCATGAAATAGACTTCATTTGTACCAAAATCACCAATATGTATAAGTCATGAAATGGACTCTACTTGTATAAAATCCCCAAAATGCATAAACCATGATATTACTTATCAAGATGTTCAAATCCCAAATATGAGCATTTTATGAAACTAAAATGAACCAAGTTTACCCAATAAGAAAACTCATTAAAATACTCACACTTTGACAAATACCAAGTAAAATACATGTTTACTTCAAAATGCTCCAAACTTATCAGCAGTTAACTATTTCATGTAAAACACTTTAAAATAACCATTTTGGCATGTACACCGTTTTCACAAATCAACTTGAACTCACCTTGCTAGATTTAGGCTAAATCTAGATTTCACCCAACGAGCTCTTTTGAAGACCAGTTGAATCCTCAAGCCGAAAACTTCCAAAACCTAGATCCAAAGTTCCAACCCATAAATAACCATTTTCAACCATAGGGAAACGTTCCCCAAACATAAAAATACCAAGATCCCAAACAAGATCAAAACCCTAATTTCTTCAAAACCACCAAATCCGAGATTTGAGATATCGAACCTTAAGAAACCACCAATGGAGCATTTATAACCTTAATACAAGAAAACTTACCTTTGAAGACAAAGAGGCTTCCGAGAACACCCAATCCAACACTTCAACCCGAGCTCCCAACCGATGAACTTGATGAGGAAGATGAAGATGGAGGTTTTGTGGTTCAAGGTTCCAACTAGCTAGATGATGAAGAATCATGTGGTTCAAGGGGGAAAAACCATCAAAATGGGTTAGGGTTCGGTTTTAGTGTTTGGGAGAGAAAGGAGAAGAAGATGGAAGTGAGAAATGAGGAGAAAGGGTGAGAATTTGGACATTTTAGGAGACAGTGGCCGCGGGCGACCTTGCCACGCGATAGTGACATTGTCACTATCGCGAGAGCACTCTCGTGGGGAATGTACCGCGGGTGGTACACCCCCGGTGATTGTGCCACGCGATAGTGACACATGTCACTATCGCGAGCCACAATCGCGCCACACGTACGAGCCCCGAAAAGGTCGAAACTCAAGATTCTCGCATAGGTCGATTCAAGGTTCGAAAACACAACATTTACCACTCAAAAGATAGACGGAAGGCGGAGAGATAACCAACGAAGGATGGAACTTGCTTTACGAAAAAACGGGTGTTACACCTCCCGCCCTGTCCCGTATACTAAACACAGCCTAAAAGAACAACTATCGGGAAAGTTATCGATTTTTAATAAAACTAGAAGCGTACTTGCGCAATGCAGGGAGATACATCACGATTTTAATGTTTCATTTTACTTTTTTGTCGTTTTACAGTACGATTTTGGATGTTTTTTAGAAAGTGATAATGTTTTTTTTTATAAATTTGTTTAATTTAGGTTTAATAATATAATGTTTTTTATATAAAAAAATTAAGTATTTTGTTAGAATTCAATGATTATCTTATATATTTTAATGACATTTAGAAAAAAAATAACCAATTACATATTTAATAATATAATTAAAACAAGTTTACAGTAATATAATATATTAATTAATAGTGATACATGGAAAAGTCTGCATAAAAGGAAGGTCCCCCACATACCAAATTTGTGGGTTTTAGAAGCCTCCAGTATTAATACGTATATTGTGTTTTGATACTTGTAAATTAAAAGATTTTTAAAATTTTGCATAAAATAATGGTACCTTGTGCCTAATAATTTGTATTTAAGAGTTTTTTATCTGTGCTTTATAATATAGTATAGATATGATTCTCTCTTTTTTTTTTTAATATAATGATGTCATATATGAGTTTATTTATTTTTTTTAAAAGAACAATATGGGTGCCACTTGTTCCTGAGGAGCAATGATAACTCTCTTCTTATTATATATTGTGGTCCAATCTAATGTGGGCTCACCACCCGTAAAATAAGCCCAATCTTTTGTAGCCTTCCAACCACCAACATGCTTGCACAAACAAACCTTACTTTATTTCGAATAATATGGATTCCTTCTTGTTTTTTCTTTGCAAGATTGTAATTTATTTATTTTAAAGGCATTAACATTTATTAAGAAAAAAACAATAAAATTATATAAAAAAAAGAGCCATAGGGAGGTGCAAAAACCTACTAAACCAGAGAAAACAACAAAGAAATGAAGAATCGCAGAAGCTAAAATACCAAAAAAGTTACATAGAAAATACAAACAACTCAACCAAAAAAAAAAAAAAACTAAGAGAAACAAAAAGCTCCTCCAGAAGTCTGGTAAGGAGAGACAATCCAATAGTTACAAGGGATAATTTTTTTTATGAGATTTTCTTGAAATCTAGTCGTACACTCGAACCCGTATGTCGGTAAACAAAGCCTCCACAGATAACGATTTCTTTCTAAAAACCGTGTTATTTTGGTGACTTCAAATCAAGTAAGATGTTGCCCAAATAGTTGTTTGCGAAATCCTTTTGAATGAACCTGAAAGTGAAGTACTACCTGAATGATTTGAAACATTGTTTAGTGCGTTATTCAAATTGATGTCGAGACCCCACCATTTCCGAACCAATCAACCAATTCCCACATTTCTTTTGCGAATTTGCATCTCACGTGACAGTGCTCTAACGTTTCCTGCATTTCATTAAACTAACAAGATATTACAAGAGAACAATCTCAAAATGAATCTTTTTGTAAGAGGCATAAATGAAGACAATGGAAAATAGCAAAAGTATTAAAAAAAAAAAAGACAAGCGGAAAACGAAAAGCAACAAAAAAAACCTAACGAAGGTACAATCTGCCCCGATTAAAACGAGGGTTGATCATCAAGACAACCACCTGGACTACAATACCAATTTATCCAAGAAAAATGAAACTTTTTTTTGTAATATTAGATAACCATTAGTAAGATAGAAGTTGAATATTGAAAAGCCAAACCAGTATACCAAAAGAATCCGACCCGAGAAAACCACTTTGTTACGATAGGCCCAAAGTTCTAAAAGGAGTTTGACGCTGCATTAAGCCTATGGCACACCATTACCTAATGCGTGGTTTTCGTAACATAATGTTCAGTTTTTCTTACATATTTAAAGTTTTTTCTTTTAGTTTTTAGCATAAAGCGGATTATATTTTATTTTATTTTTTCAAACAAAAATTGGGAATCTAATATTTTTTTACGTTAAAAATCCAATTCTCACGATCATTTGATATGAAACAGACCTGATTATTGTGATTTAATTTGAATTACTCTGCATAATTTACATTTAATTTTGCAAAATAGATAATAAATTATTTTAACAATAACATTTAATTCCGTATAATTTATATTTAATTTTGTAAAATAATAGTCATTGGAGTGGGGATGAGACACAAGTTTTTATTACATATGACTAGATAAACAGTTCCGAACAGTTCTATTCCACTCAATCGATAAATATAAACTGAACACGAAAGCTGTATTGATTTATAAAGTATTATAATAAAAATTGATTTTCAACTAAAGTCGGTTTGGAAATAAACAAGATCCAACAACATTATGGAGGAAGTGATAAGCATTTAGTGTTGCTAAGGTATGATGTGTGTCATGGTGTATTTATTGTAGATCACTCTCAAGAGGGCATTGTTTTTTTGACACGTGTCACTTCAAGATCCAATTATTAGATTGGGTGTGCACAACATTAATGTCAATTGTATTTTTTAACTCTAGGTTTTCGGGTCAGCTTATGCACACCGACTAATCCCTAGGCGACCACGAATGGTCTGGAGTCATTGCAGGTGAACCTCCATAGCCATAAGAGCTTTGGCAACGCCTGTATTTGAACTATGGGTAGATGAGATCTTCCACTACATCCCCCAAAGTCTTTACCAGTACGTCACAACCCAAGTGGTTATGTCAATCGTCTTTCCTCCTTGTAAAAATATGAAATCCATTATTTTCTAAAAGATATACAAAGAGGAAATTGACCAAATAGTTATTTTGGGTTGAGTTTCGGTGAGAAGTTGAGTTGATGGTGAGAAGCGTGAGAAGTGGTTATCGACCATTAGATGAGAAATGAACGTACATTATAATGAGATGCACCAGATCAATTCCCTTCTAATCAGCAATTCATGAGAGAGCTTGAGATTAAAAGAGATCAACGGTTCAGATCCACTTCTCACCGTTAAATCAACTTCTCACACGATCCTTCACCTAGTTATTTTAAACCAACAAATTGATCTCTTAGCTATTTCTCTCTCGTTTTGATTAGTTTCACAATTTACGGCTTAAAAACGAATCTGGTCAAGTTCCCTAAAAATTTGCGTATATGGGTCTGCAAATTGTGGACCTAGGTATCCAATTGTGGATCTGGATCTGAAAATTGCGGAGGTAATGACATTTTGGTGAAAGTATGAGATGAATGACTAAGAGACCAATTTAAGAGTATAAAACGGCTATTTGAGTCAATTTTCCTATAAAAAATTGAGAGAGAGAGAGAGAGAGAGAGAGTGTGTTGAGAGGGTCAACGAGGGGCCCAGCCAAGTACAGATTCTCCCAGAGTATCAAGCCTCTATATTGATAGATTTTAGCTATGATACCAAGTTAAATTATGGCCTTATGGAGAATCGGAAATATGCGAAATTATGTAGATTACTCTCTAAAAGAGTTTTTAAGGAGATAATGAAAGTTCCAATATATATAGATAATAAATGGTTTAAATTTAGCTAACGTGAGATTCTTACAACCATATTAAGTTTCATGTTATTTAATTTGGTTAGAATTATGTGAAAGTCGTTTTCATACGTATTTAATGACATCCTCTTATTCATTCCATGTGAGAGGGATAGAATTTGGTCGGTTTATTCGATTCGTTTTATTTAATTTTTAACATTTATTAAGATAACCGATAACTAAACGAAATAAGATTTAACTTAATAGATTTTGGATTATTCAATTCGATTATCAAGCAAACCTAATAAAGGTTTAATTTTAAAAACTTGTTTTTAAATCTAAGATAATTTATAAATACATATATAATTAATATTTCAAATAAAAACTTGGAACTCAGAAGTCAGAACTGAAAAAGACGAGAAAAAGTCTACATAAAATTAGTTTTTTTAAGATGATTTATAAATATAAAAATATAATTTCTCATCCGGTTTAACCAAAACCGTAAAAAAGACAATCAAATAAAGAATAACAAACTGAAAAAAACAAAAAACCGAACCGTTTTAACCCAAACTTCGTTTAGTTCAAGTGACTTATTTGGTTTAGGTTTGCTGTTACGCCCTTAGATAACACAAACTCAATAAAAACCTATTATGCAGTAGTTGATCTATTACCTATGGCGACTAGGCTACACATAAGACACCGGGGGTAAGGTTGCAGACACGATATCTTAGGCAAATTTTCTTTAATAACTTTGTTATGATCGAAGTCATTGGGGGCAGTCCCCCCACCTCTTAAGTGCATGGATCTGCCTATGTTGTCATGTTATCATCTTTTTAAAAGGTTTATTGGCGGGGACCCAAGGCCCGTGGCCCACTTTTGTGGACCCTACAAGCCATCCCTCTACAAGCTTGCACCGGAAAAGACATCCTGTCTCCCCCCGGATTCGAAGCCTGGTAAGGGAACCCCAGGTAGAAGCGTTTACGGAAGAGAGGTGACCACTAGGCCAAAGACCTGTTATCATCTTTTTAGTAACGACTTCAAAACACTTTAATAGACAAAATCTTTTATATGATATGTAAATGAACTAATTAATCACACCCTGTTGATGCATAATACGACATGATCCAAGAAGCAATATATATGTAATGGTCGATGCCAGTAGATGATGTCCAATATATATATCTTGCATGATCTGTCTTATAAGTTGAAAAAAAGTTTTGTCCATTAGTTATAGGCAAATCATTTAAGTCAGTGTCGTTTAAGCCCACTAGTTCATTGATATATTTGGTAGATGGGACATTTCTCGTCCAATCAATCAAAATCTCATACCCTTTAAACGATTCAATCATCGAGCTAGTCGTGAACGGAAAACTAACCTATTACCTGAAAAAAGGAAAATATAACGTTTAAAATAGTCTAACTTCATGTACTCTTCAAACAAAACACTACACGTATAAATGTTACACATAACATTTTATATTTTATTGATGACTAAGAGACTATTTATCGAACGATTAATGAGTAAGCGTTCAAGGGTAAGAGTCACCATTCTTACTTACCATACCGAGTAATATTCCTAGCCATCAAAACGGTGTTGGTAAGGGTCCGTTTATTAAATACTTACCCGGATAAGCGTTTATCGGTATCACTTACCTTGTGGTCCTTACCTATTGAGCATGTAAATTACCTAGAATCTTACCCGATAAGAGCAATGACAAGGACCGAGAGTCTTACCCGGTAAGTGAGGAAGATGACTCTTAATCGGTAAGTGCTTACCGGGTTTAAGACGCTTACCAACAATCAATTTCGATGGTCGAAAATGTTATATGATAAGGTAAGTAATGTTCTTGCTTTAAGCACTTACGCAGTAAGCATTTTGGTAAACGGCCCCTTATTACCCGGTAAGCGCTTATCGGGTAAAAGTCACCTCCCTCATTTACCAGACAAGACTCTCGACCCTTGCACTGCCTTGCTTTTTACCAGGTAAGATTCTCGGTTCTTACTATATTCATCTGATAAAGTAAGTGACCCAATAAATAGTTACCATGTAAACATTTGGTAAACGATCTGTAGTTCTCATCTTGAAATCTTTAAAAAAAAAAATACAAAGTTTTAATGGGATGATGGTTATGTTTACATATTTAAGTTTTTTTTAAAAAAAAAAACCTCTTAATGACTCTTAAGTCTGAATCATTCTGACATTTTTACATACCACCTCTTATTAATAATAACTAAAATAAGACTTCAGACTTTAGATCTCTTAAGAAAACAAACGACACCTTACTGTGGGACCCCAAAAGATTTGTAATTTTCAAATTGACCCATAAAGTTTTCATGGTGATTGCATCTTTAAAGGCATGGAAGGATCGAAACCTTTTTTTAATGTTGTACATGAGAAAATGCGTGTGAGACAGTTGTAAAAGTGATGGGTTGGTTTTACCTTCAAGTTTCATTTTTTTAAATTTTGCCACCACATGCTTCTTTTATCCCCTTTTATGTATACTTTTTCAACCAACTATATTTACTTCCTTCCTTTGTTGTCCCCTTTTAATATTTTATTTTATTTTTATTTATCTGATACGTATTACACGGGTATAAATTTTGAACTTATGGGTCGTTTACTAACACTCTAACAATACGTTTTAAGTGTTTATTGGGTAAGAGTCACCATACTTACTTGCCTTATAGGATAAGATTATTGACATCGAAATGGATAGTAAAAAGCGTCTCTTACACGGTAAGTGCTAATTGGGTAAAAGTTACCACCTCTACTTACTGGGCAAGATTTTTGTCATTGTCATGCATCTTACTGAATAAGATTATTGGTCTTTGTGATACTCATCTGACAAGATAAATGACCCGGTAAACGCTTACGGCTTACCGGATTAGTGATCGGTAAACGACTCCTTACATACACAGTTTTAACAACACATATCATTTAAATAGATTTCTTTTATGAAAAGCAGACATGTTAATCGGTCTTTCTGGAAAAAGCAAAGCACCCGTTAGTTTGAGAAAGTATCTTGTCAATCATTGTATTCCCAAATCTAACGATTTTGGTTCGGGGGCAATAACGTAATTTTAATGGGTATAAATAAAGAACAAAACAAGTATCTTTCTTTCCTTCGTATGATTAGAATAATAGAACCTTAAAACATACAAAATGAATAGATAGCAAGAGGTTAAGAAAAAAAAATATACAAAGTATTAAAAAAAAGTTGGAGCCAAAGAGATTTATTTTTAATTTTATACTAAATAATGTTAATACTTTTATTGATAAAAAATAGATAATAATGATTAAACATGAGTAAGAGCATCTCCAACAGATATATCTAAAAAAAAAAAAAGATTTTGAGCATTTTTTTTGTTTCGATAAAGTCTTTAAAACATTTCTCTAAAATTGAGAAACTAGGAGAGAGAAAGCGTGTATAAAACATTTCTAACAGATTTTCTATAATTTATCCAAGATAGAGAACAAAAACTAAAAATATTTAAAAAGAATTATATTTGATTCTAATATATTCTCTATTTTAAAGGTTTTAACATTAATTATATTATTAAAATACTCTATATATTTAATACAAAATAATACTAATTTAATTATATTGGTGGGATCGAATACAAAATTAATTTATCTATTCTCCCATCAAGTTTTTTTAGAAGTTCTAAACTTGAATTATTTCTATTTTAAAGAACAACTAGAAGCGTACTCGCGCAATGTAGTGAGATACATCACGATTTTAATAATATAATGTTTTTTTATATAAAAAAATAAGTATTTTGTTAGAATTCAATGATTATCTTATATATTTTAATGACATCTAGAAAAAATAACCAATTACATATTTAATAATATAATTAAAACAAAATTATAGTAATATAATATATTAATTAATATTGATACATGAAAATGTCTGCATAAAAGAAAGACCCTGCACATACCAAATTGGTGGGTGTTAGAAGCCTGCAGTGGTAATATGTATATTGTGCTTTGATAATTATAAATTAAGAGATTTTTAAAATATTGTATAAAATGATGGTATCTTGTACCTAATAATTTGTATTTAAGAGTTTTTTATCCGTGCTTTATAATATACATATAGATATAGATATAAATATAAATAATTGTAGAAGCAAAAGAGAGAACAAAAGACTCATTTTCTCGAATCTGTTGCAATGCTCTAAATCTTTAAATCCGAAAAACTCCCCAAAATGATTATCTTTAGAGAGAAATATGTTATTTTATTAAATTTGGATCTGAATATTTTAATAAATCTTGAAATTAATATTTAAAAGAAAAAATAATATATTATTAAATGTATTAAATATTATAAAATAAAAAATCCGTTAAATTTTAATAAGGTTTTCTTTGAAAATTTTCTGAATTTAATTTTCCATTTTTGAACTATTTAGGAGAAGCTAGTGGTTTAACAAAATTAAATGTTTTAATTATTCCGAATAGTTTATATTTCTTCATAATCCAAAGCTTTCCAGCAATAAATTACGATCTAAAGAAATAATATTTAACACAATTAATGTTTTTAAATAATTCTAAAGCTTTTCCCTTAATTCTAGGAATTATTAAACAAATCGTGCTAAATATTATGATAATAATTCTTTTTGGATGATTAGATTATTAAACATTTTTTAATAAAAACAAAAGGGAATTTAATTAAAATACCTTTTTTTGAAAAATCAGTATCCAAAATGCCCCAAATCTTGTAATTTTTGCCAAAATACCCCATAGGTTCGCGTTTTTGGCCACGTTTTTTCAAAAAAACGCGGACTGGTACTGTTTGGGTCTGCGTGTGGGTCAAAACGCGGGGTGGGTCCGCGTTTACACTGTTGCACGCGTGGTTGGTCCGCGTTTCAGCCCTGATGTCCGCGTTTCAGCCCTGAAGTCCGCGTCTTGCCATATTAGACGTGATTGAATTGTCAAATTTAATATATATTTACAGTTTATACCCCTATAATTATTTAGTTAGTTTACTTTATACCTTTTACTTTTCTATTATTCATTTTATACTTTTATCATATTAACACACATAATCGTATATTAACTAAAATACGTTAAAAAAATACGTTTTAATTTTAACAAGTTACACCATTATAATCGTCTCTTCGAAACCTTTGAAATGGGCCCAATATTGAATATTTTTTGATTTAATTATTTTATTATATATCATATGTACTAACATAAAACGTATGAAACGTATGCATATATATATTTTTTTTTACCATAAAACATAAAACGTATTATATATCATATATACTACATATTTTTGGACAAATTATTCATAATTTATGTTATTCTTCTTTTTACCATTTTACTAATAACGATATTTTTAGTCCAATGGGTAGGATATCGTTATTTTTACTAAAATATCGTTATTTCTAGTTCAATGGTAGGATATCGTTATTTTTACTAAAATATCGTTATTTCTAGTCCAATGGTAGAATATCGTTATTTTTACTAAAATATCGTTATTTTTGTAGTCCAATGGTAGGATATCGTTATTTTTACTAAAATATCGTTATTTTTTTAGTCCAATGGTAGGATATCGTTATTTTTACTAAAATATCGTTATTTTTAGTACAATGGTAGGATATCGTTATTTTACCCTAAAACATAAAACGTATTATATATCATATATATTACATATTTTTGGACAAATTATTCATAATTTATGTTATTCTTTTTTTTTTTTTACCATTTTACTAATAACGATATTTTTAGTCAAATGATAGAATATCGTTATTTTTACTAAAATATTGTTATTAGTAAAATGGTAGAATATCGTTATTTTTACTAACGTATAATAAAACATATAACGTATTATATATCATATATACTACATATTTTTGGACAAGTTATTCATAATTTATGTCATTCTTCTTTATACCATTTTACTAATAACGATATTTTAGTAATAACGTTATCGTAAAAATAATCGTTATTCTACTAAAAATATCGCTATTCTACCATTTTAGTAAAAATAACGATATTATACCATTGGACTAAAAATAACGATATTTTAGTAAAAATAACGATATTCTACCATTTTACTACTAACGATATTTTAGTAAAAATAACGATATTATACCATTGGACTAAAAATAACGATATTTTAGTAAAAATAACGATATTCAACCATTTTACTAATAACGATATTTTAGTAAAAATAACGATATTCTACCATTGGACTAAAAATATCGTTGTTAGTAAAATGGTAAAAAAAAAAGAATAACATAAATTATGAATAATTTGTCCAAAAATATGTAATATATATGATATATAATACGTTTTATGTTTTAGGGTAAAAAAAAATAGCATATGCATATGTTTCATACGTTTTATGTAGTACATATGATATATAATTAAATAATTAAATCCAAAAATATTCAATATTGGGCTCATTTCGAAGGTTTCGAAGAGACGATTATAATGGTGTAACTTGTTAAAATTAAAACGTATTATTTTAACGTATTTAGTTAATATACGATTTTATGTGTTAATATGATAAAAGTATAAAATGAATAATAGAAAAGTAAAAGGTATAAAGTAAACTAACTAAATAATTATAGGGGTATAAACTGTAAATATATAATAAATTTCCAATTCATTACACCAAAACGCCGACATATAGTGAGGAACGCGGACCCAACCCGCGTGAAACAGTGGAAACGCGGATCCAACCCGCGTTTTGACCCACACGCGGACCCAAAAGTACCAGTCCGTGTTTTTTGAAAAAACGCGGCCAAAAACGCGGACTTATGGGGTATTTTGGCAAAAATTACAAGATTTTGGGCACTTTGGGTACTGATTTTTCAAAAAAAGGTATTTTAATTAAATTCCCAAAACAAAAACTGTTGATTTGTACATTTTTTTAACTATAGATATCTGGACCAGTTAATATGTATATCGTTTTCTTTGTATTAAAAAATAATTTAAAAATTACTTGGTAACTTTGAAAATTTTATTTTCTCTATTTAAATGAAATAATCTCATACCTACTTTTATATTACTTTAGATTTCAAAATATTTATTGTAACTACAAAAATTTGGTAAGTATTATTTATAGGTGAACGCCATTTACTCAAAAAGCTATTTAAGAAAATAATTTATATAAAAAAACGAGCATTTATTCACTTTGATTTAATATTTTTTTTTTGAAAGTTTATCCTGGGTCTATGGCCCAGACTCGATTTAATATTCATATCAATATATTTCTTTTCCGTATTTTTAATTGATTTATACATAAACTAATACATCACTTATTGACGTATATATTCATTATGAATAATTCATGCATATCTTAAATTTCATTTTCGAATTTTAAAACTTACATACATCTCAATGTTTGAAATAAATAAAACTAACCGATAAATTCCGTATATTCTTACCTATTGTTTCTAAAGCTAAATTATTTTAAAATCAAATTAACTTTTAATCTAGTAAATGGTATAAAAATTATGAGTTTTTATTCTCGTTAATTTGATATCTGCATTTTTTTATAAAAAAGTCAACTGAGTTTTAAAATTGGATCACAAGTATATTCACATCGATTGTGTTTGTATTAGGGGTCAGCTTGGTATAGTCCAAGTTTTATGCAAAATCCTATATTGTGTATCAACCAACTGTATTTGGCATTGGCTTAACAGTACCAACTTTTTTCAGTTGGTACATGTTGGTACTAGTTTTGTATCAACTTCACGTTACATATATAAAAACTTGCCATTTTATTCAAACCGTGACTTTTTGATTCTACAAATAACACATGTGATGTATAAAAGTTTTTAATTGCAAATAATAGAACTTGCAAACATTCAAATGTTCAAATAAAATGAATAAAGTTATAATATTTAATAACTAATACATAAAATACAAAAGATCTAATAAAAAATAAATAAGTCGGTGCCATGATACTACCATGGTGGATATCTAGATGAGTTCTAATACCATGTATCAATCAAGTTTACATACTTTGTAAAATATCTTCAACCAACTGTAATCAATATCAATTTAATTAGTACGGTTGATACACATGTTGTTGGTTTGGTTTGGTACAAAATTACCACCCTAATTCGTATTAATATACAAAAAAAAAAAACATAAAAATTCCTAAAATAAAAATGCGAACATTAAAATATTAATTTTGAAAATACGAATCGAATTAAAATATAGATTTTGAAGATGCCAAATTAAATATTGTTAGTTTTTTATATTACGAATCTAAAAAAAGAAAATATTTTAAATAAAATAAAATAAAGAAGCAATCACCTATCAATTAGCAGTTGCAAGCAAAAAGCTCCTACTGCGCCTTCTCTCAAAGTCTCAAACTTCCACAACGAAGCCCACCTCTCACTTTCTCCGCCATTGTTGAACCACTTTTTTCTTCATTCACAAACCCTAATTCTCTCTCTAACTTGATGCATTGAACCAAAAAAGTATCAAAAACCATGGGGATATGCTTGTCAACTGAATCGCCACCAAGGAGAAACCACTCGAAACGTGTAATGAATCAATCAACTGCATCAATCAACAGCAATTCAAGCAGTCGGTGGTCTCGTGTTCGATCTTCGTCTGGTAAGAAGGAGAAATTCGATGATGCTATGATTCGTGAACATGCAATTGCCGCCGCTCTACTTTTCCAGCAACACCAGCAGCAAAACGGCGGTGTGTTGCCGTTTGATCGGTCGACTTCTCTCCGGCATCCTCCTGGTGGTGCGGCGAACTCTAAGCGTCACCACGGTCTTCCTCGGAGTTCTAGTAGCAGGACTCGATCGGTTATGGATCCTCTGTTACCTCCTCAACAACTACTTAATCAGGTATTGTTGATGTCTCTGATTACGCGTTTTGGTCAATTTTATGCTAATGATGCTTCGTTTGGTTTTAATTTTTGTGTATTATGATAGCTCGATCGATATTGTGGAATTTAGGGGAAATTATTAAAAAATCGATGGCCAAAACATGCAGATCACTGATGTTAATCAATATTTTACTTCATTTATTCGGTTGATCTTACGACTGTATTGATAGGCCAGAGGTTTTGGGGCGAATTATTGGAATATGTGATTGTTTTTTAATATCTGTTAAGCGGATTTTGTGATTTTTGACATTTGGCACGCTGCACTGCTTAATATGCTTTTCACATTTTAATCGTAATTTTCACCACAGTCTTCAAACAATATATCTGGTGTCAATGGTGGTAAAGCCACGGAATACGGTCTCTGATCGCGTTTTATGACATAAGTTTGATTTGTTGTATTTGTGTTTGGTGTAAAGGGTTGTGTAGGGGAATAACCTTCCGACTTCATTTATAAAATGCATGATCTTCTGATAGATTTTGAGGCATTCTTCTATAAGCGGAAGACATTCTTCTGTTAGGCAGAAACGTTTTTAAATATGTCTTCAGGTCATGCATTTAAAAAGAAGGTGTTTCTCTTTAATAACCCGTAAAGGGTTAACGTAAGATCCCACATAGGTTGGGGAGGGGAACTAAGTTGCCTTGTAAGGGACTAGATACCTTTTTAGTCTGCAATGTTACAGTTAATGAATGACAAGAACCTTGTGGTGCTGCAAGGCATGATGGGACTTTTCTCCAAACCAAAATAGGAATGACGATTTGGTGTAGTACAATGTGATTGTTTATGCTAAGGAGTGCAAAAAATGTGTAACTTTTTAATACATGGAGCTAACCGATATGGGTTCCTACATGTGACTCTGAAGTTTGTTTTTGGATCATGTAACATGTTTGTGATTATTTGGTTGCCTTTACGACACTTTGTGGTATGTCGAGATTTTAAAACTTAAATATTTACCGAAGTCTTTCCTTGACCTCTAACCTACTTTCTGTTCACCAGGATGTGAATCTTGATGAATTGGAGACCAATCATATTGTCCTTGTACATGGAGGTGGTTTTGGAGCCTGGTGTTGGTACAAAACGATTGCGCTTTTAGAAGAATGTAAATTCAGAGTTACGGCGATTGATTTAACTGGTTCTGGAATTGATTTGTTTGACGCCAATAGCATCAAAAGTCTTGCACAGTACGTGACACCACTGACGGACTTCCTGGAAAAGCTTGCAGATGGAGAGAAGGTTGATTTCTTATCTATTCATGTCTAGTGGTTTTTAAGCCATGTTTGGAAACCATAAGCTAGCTTAAATTTTGAGCTTATTGAAAAAGACCCATTTGATCGCTACTTGAAGTAACGATTCAATAAGCTCCATGGTTTTTTTTTTCCATTTAATTCCAATTATGCCCCTTATATGTTTCCAATTAATCTTTTAACATTGTCATCTAGCTTATTAGCTAGTTTTCACCAAACATGACTAGTTTATCAGTTTGCTTATCAATTAACAACTATCTTATCAGGTAGTTAGCCAAACTTAGCCTTATATTGCTGCTTGTATGAAAATGAAGTGAACGGAGATCTTACAATGGGCATCCCGGCTTAGATGTCGGCCTAAATATTTTTCTCGAAGTTATAAGATTGTAAAGTAAATAAGGCATTGAATATAAGCTATGATTGTAGCTCTCCTTGGCAATAGGAAGTTCAGACTAGGCTGATTAGCAATTTAAAACATTAAAATAGATCCGCAACTTTAACACAAGTAGGGTAGTGTGGTGGATAAAGACAAGGGATGATACAATCAACTTGAGTTCAAATCCTGCCATCTACATATGCGCTTGTGGCCACCAGGAGATTTGCCTCAGGGCTGTGGGCGAAGCCTACAGTCGTGACTTGCCATGGGATTAGTCTGGGCGAAGCTTGGGATCACCCATTTCCAAAAAAAAGATCCGCAAATGAGCTGAATGTAGGACCATTTCAAGGTACTTGATGCATTCAAAAAATTTCCTCAGTTGAAGATGCAACTTCATTAGATTTAGTTTCCATGTTGGAACGTATTTTTTTTGTTCCATTGGGTATGGAAATAAGCTGGTTTAGTACTCTTGTGGTAGTGGTAAGTTGATAGGTTCTGTGGAGGCCTTAAGGAAATCTAGTTAACATCTGCAATTCACATTCCAATTATATCTTCCGACTTCAAAATCATTCCCGTTCTCAATTCATGCAGGTGATTTTGGTAGGCCACGACTTTGGTGGTGCATGCATATCGTATGCAATGGAGCTATTCCCATCTAAAATTGCGAAAGCTATCTTTATCGCTGCTTCTATGTTGAAAAGTGGACAAAGTACTCTCGATATGTTCTCCCAGAAGGTATGCCCTCGATCCATGATTATTCCACCATTTTATCTTAATCTTCCTATCCATAGGGGCTTAAGATGAGTGAAACTATGTGAAACTTGGCTTATTTTTAAGTTGGGATCTTCACAATTTGTTCCATAATATGAAAAGGTTAAATGTTAATGCAAGTTTAAGCTAGAATTCACTCAATTATTTTGTTAGCATTTTATAAGAAAGTTCATAAACAACTACGTGATGTTGATTTATGAAGACCAAAAAGGTTGAGATTGATTTGTGATTGTATCACACGACACGGGCTCAGTTTAGATCGTAAGCGGGGGATTAAACTTCATTCAGAAGCTCATTAACAAGCAAGCTAGATGCTGCAAACAAACATTTGACTTGGAGTTCTGGCAGCGTGTGCCCGGGCCATACTCCGGACCCTACTCCATTGTAGAGATGCACAAGGCCTACATGGTGCAGGCCTTCCAAGCCTGTTTTCTGTGAGCAAAAAAAAAGCCCGGGTTTTTTAGGCACGGCCACCCAATCGGGCCTTTTCAGGCTGGGAATTTTTTGGGTTTTTCGTGCTTAAATGGGGTTTTCCAGGTTGGGCTGATCAGGCTTTCTGGCCTGGCCCGGACTGGGCTTCAGACACACTAGGCCCAGGCTTTTTCAGGCTGGGCTTGACCGCTTGAGGCTTGGTCTTATTTGTGCACCTCTATTCAGTTGCATTTAGTAACTTTAAATGAATTCCCATGTCTGCTCCTCAAAAACATATTATTGTACATGTAGAAGTTCTCAATCAGGAATGGTGCATTAATTCTCCCTCCAAAAAGAAGTGAAATATTTATACGAACCCGCATCAATTAGAACCCTAGACTAAATTCTTTTTGAAATGGCAAAAACCAAACCAAACCAAACTGCTCCCGGGAGGGAAGAGATGTACGCAAACCTGACCTCTACCCTAAAGGGTAGAGCGGTTGTTTCCTGAAGACTCAACTAAATTCTTTTTTGAAACGGCCAACAAACTAATACATTGATGTCCCGGAATTATAGATTATATATTAACAAAGTATAAACTATGTTGCAGGAAAATACAAACGATCTCATGCGGCAAGCTCAAAAGTTCCTCTATGCAAATGGGAGTAATTTGCCTCCAACTGCAATAGATCTCGACAAAATGCTCTTGAAGGACCTTTTATTCAATCACAGCCCCGCCAAGGTATGACCCACCATTGATACTCCAGCAACTTTAAGCTTTCTAGTATCGAATTCATACCAGTGCATAAACTAGTTCACAATGGTATCAAGTTAAAACGAGCGACCTTGAATAGTTTTGTGCGTATACCGATAAATCAAACGGAATATGTGAACTGAAAGTGGGCATCGAGAGCATAAGTTAGCTTGAACATTGAGGGTCAACTCAACGGGCAAATAAAGGCCAGGCCTTGGGCTCCTCCCCATAGGTTGCCAGTTCGAGTCTCCTCTAGGCCACTAGATATTTTCTTGGCTGTTATCTTCAGGGACTCATGGGATTAGTCTAGGTGCACACAGATCGGCATGGACACCAATGGTTGCAATAATAGGAAACTGGGAATAGTCGGTATTCTTAAGCCTTGTGTAGAAGTCTCGTTGCCAAGGAAATACGTTTCTTTTATTAAAGATGGTCGGGACACTTTCTGAACATAAAAAATGACCGAAAACTAAACATCTTTTTCGTACTTGATTGTTATATATAGTTAACAATGCCCGCTGGGACCTAATCTTTCTGTAACTTCAGCGGCCATCCTAGTTCACATGATAATTACATATGGTAAAAGGTTCTTACGACTTTATGAGCAGAATCAACAGAAATCATCCAAATATGCACATTGATTATATCATATTTTTTTCATTAAGCTATATACTGGTTAAGTTGTCTGTCTTTTGTCTTTCTGAGGGACGGGAGACCGATGGATTGTGGAGAGACAGTTGGATTATTTCTGGTATTAATTTGTTTGAGGTGGCTTAATGGAGATAAGTGTGGGGTCTTGGCTTATTCCATATAGCCATTTTGGACCAATGGATTAATTATTAAATAAACACTCCTGTATGACTGAGCGAATAAGCTCTTTAAGTTGTAAGTAAACATCCCCTAAGCCTTATATTATCTCTAATCCATGTTAAAAGGCAGTTGATTTGTCGTAAAAATCATCAATCTTTTTGGCATATGTCTTACAGTACCACATTCGTTTGTGTTGCAGGATGTAGCATTAGCATCTGTGTCGATGAGACCAATTCCGTTTCCACCCGTTCTCGAGAAGCTCTCTGTTTCCGACTCAAACTATGGGTCAGTCAGACGGTTCTACATAGAAACTCCAGATGACAACGCCATTCCCATCACTCTACAAGAGAGCATGATAAACGAAAGCCCGCCTGAAAAGGTTTTCCGTCTCAAAGGTTCCGATCACTCCCCTTTCTTCTCAAAGCCTCAGGCCCTACATAAGTTACTAGTCGAAATCGCAAAAATCACTTAAAAAAACTAGATGAAATTTGCTTCATAAATCACCCTTCCCCGTACATGATCAAGCGAAACAGCACATACTCCTTTCGATTAACTTTCATCTTAGACATTTACAGTTGCATCGGTAGCATTGGAGTCCAACAGGTAGGATGATTTTGAGCAGTTGTGTACATGCTGCGTGTTCGATTCAAGATTTCTTTCGTAAATTATAATAAATCCCGTTCGTTGAATGACCTTGATAAGGAGTTGCTGTAAAATTAGCAGTTTTGGAGGTAATATTCATCTAATAAAGATCTGATGAAGCAGTTGGTTTGGATTTTAGAAAGTTGGTAGTGTGTTGTTATGTTCATGTAAATGCTGATGAATCATATATTCTGGTTGATTCCCTGAAAGAATAATCGGAATCCGAACAACATTTAAGGGGTCGTTTACCATACGTTTATCATATAAGCGTTTACTGGGTGTCACTTACCTTACGGAGAATCTTACATGGTAAGAGGCATAAGAAAGACTAAGGGGTTGTTTACCCAAACACTTACCCGGTAAGCGTTTATTGGTAAGATTCAACACTATCACTTACGTAAGATTCTAGTCCATCAAAACAACATTGTATGCAACAATTTATCCGGTAAGCACTAGTAGGGTGGGTGAGAATCGTCACCCTCACCTATCTGGTAAGACTTTCTGCCCTTACCATTCGCTCGTACTAGGTAAGATTTTTAGTCCTTGCCATATTCTTTCGATAAGGTAAATGACGTGGTAAACGCTTCACCGGATAAACGTCTGGTAAACAACCCCTAAGAAATTTACCCGGTAAGTGAAGGAAAAGACTCTTATCCGGTTAGTGCTTACCGGATTAGAGATGTATACCAACAATCTATTTTGATGACCGATAATGTTATCTGATAAAGTAAGTGAATATGGTGACTTTTACCGGGTGAACATTTGATAAACGACTCCTAAAATTATTTTTCATTACTTTCACTTTATATATAATTTGATAGGGAAAAGTTCAAAAAAACCCAATGGACTTTAGTGTTTGGAGTGATTAAGTTCTTGGACAAATTTTTGGAACAAATAAGTCCTTAGACATTTCAAAACATATTAAATAAATCCTTGAACTTTTGGAAACCTGTTAAATACATCCTTATTACTTAAAAATGTAACTTGTAACCTACATAATAGATAAAATTACAAATTAGAAGAAAAAACAAAAAAGATGTCACCTACTTTATCACCCTACAAATAAGAAAATAACTAAAATAGTCAATCTCATCAACAAAATTAATTTTTAAGCACTTTTCGAAGTCTTTTATTAATATAGTCAAAGCATATTATTTTTTTGCCTTAAAAACTGTTTTTGACAAAAAAAAAAAAAGAAAACATCTTTATAATTTGTTATTTAATTTACTTTATATCTTCTACTTTTTTATTTTAATTTTAACTTTTTATTATATTAACGCACATAATTGTATATATATACTATATTATAAAGATGACATAAAAAACTCTTAATTACAACTCATTAAGCTTTATGTACTATCATTTAAAGCTATCTACTTAAAATCTCTTAAAAATAACTACTAAAGCCTAATGTACTACCTGTAAAGCTTTTAACCCTAATTAATATATTTCATCCTTATCCCCCAAAATCCTTATCTCTAATCCCCAAACCCTAAAATTATGAAATTTGAATTCTGATAAACATAATCAAAACAGGATAAACATCTCAATTTAAATATAAAAAAATTAAAATATATAAGATAATTAATGAATTTTAACGAACTACTTAATTTTTTTTATATAAAAAACATTATATTGTTAAGCCTAAATTAAACAAATTTATATATAAAAAATTATTATCACTCAATAAAAACCATTCAAAATCGTACTGTAAATCAATAAAAAATAAAAATAAATATTAAAATCGTGATGTATTAAGCATTATGTACTATTATTTAATGTTAATCTACTTAAAATCTTTTAAAAAACAATTAATGAAGCAATATGTACTACTTTTAAATGCTTTTAACCCTAATTAATAAATTTCATCTTCATCCCCCAAAATTCTTATCTCTAATCCCCAAATCCTAAAATTATGAAATTTGAATTATGATAAACATAATCAAAACAAGATAAACATCTCAATTTAAATATAAAAAATTTAAAATATATAAGATAATTAATGAATTTTAACAAACTACTTAATTTTTTTTATATAAAAAACATTATATTGTTAAGCCTAAATTAAACAAATTTATATATAAAAAAACCATTATCACTCAATAAAAATCATCCAAAATCGTACTGTAAATCAATAAAAAACAAAAAATAAAAATAAATATTAAAATCGTGATGTATCTCGTTGCATTGCACAAGTACGCTTCTAGTTAACTAAAATATATCAAAAAATTACGTTTTTTTTACAAATTACACCATTATAATTGTCTCGTCAATACGTTTAAAATGAGCCTAATATTGATTTTTTTGGATTTAATCTCATATTATTAAATATCATAAATACGTACTAATTATATTTAATATTTACACTTTCTATCTTTTAAAGTTATATATTTAATAATATAAGATTAATTTGTAATTATAAAGGGTAAATATTAAAAATAATTTGTACGTATTTATGATATTGAATAATACAAGATAAAGTTCAAAAACAATATTGAGTTCATTTTGAACTTATTGACGAAACGACTATAATGGTGTAATTTGTAAAAAAAACTAATTTTTTTGATATATTTTTGTTAATATCCGATTGTGTATGTTAATAAAATAAAAATGTAAATGAAAAAGTAATTGATATAAAATAAATTAAATAACTAATTATAACTTTATAAGAATGCAAAGTGTAAAATTTTTCTAAAACTATAAGCAGAAAGTGAATCTTTATACATAAAATTTTCTACGTGAGGATGTTTGTTATTTTTATTTTTTTGAAAAAAAAAACAATCCTTGTGCAGGAAAAAAAAAACATTATGTGCAAATTTTGGTAATTTTAGGAAAAAAAAACTTTGAAAAATGGTAAAAGAAAAATAAATATGGTTGATGAGATTGACTATTTTAGTTAATTTTCCCATTTTTAATTTGTAGGCGGATAAAGTAGGTGACTTTGTTTTTAATTTGTAGTTTTATCTGCTATATAGGTTGCAAGTTAAATTTTTAAGTAATAAGGATGTATTCAACATGTTATCAAAAGTCCAAGAATTTAGTTAACATGTTTTGAAATGTCCAAGGACTTATTTGTTTCAAAAAATTGTCCAAGGACTTAATCACTCCAAACACTAAAGTTCATTAGGTTTTTTTTGGACTTTTCCCAATTTGATAATAGTAATATTTAATTATCTACTCAACTTCCAATTTCTATTAGTAACAACTATAACAACAAAGAAAAAAAATATATATTTATTTAAATGTTACTTGACATATAATTTATTTATAAATAGAAAAAAATTTATAAGAATAATAAAAAACACGTTAGGGACAATATGGTCCATTTAACATTCTGTCAAGTCGTAAATGCTAAAGAAGACAATTTAAAATGGTTTTCTTTCGTGCCGACATGATGTGAGATTTGTAGGCCCATCGGGTTGAATACAAGGTATAAGAGCATCTCCAATAGCTTTCTTATAATTTTGGGAAATTGGTTTAAAGAGTCGCTACATGACATTAGTATATTGGTCTTCTAGTCATTTCTTTACCTTATTGACGAAAATAGACCTAGGTCCGCTACCTCCAGAAAAAGACAAAAAAAATTGTCGGTCCAAGCCAGGTCCGCAACGGGTAGGTCTGCCACCCGACCCAGGTCCGCAATTTCGTCACGTGTCACGATCTCACTCAACGACAGCAGAGGATGGCGGAGGTAGAGGACCTGTAGGTCCGCCATTGCGGACCTGGGTCTATTTTGGTAAATCATGGAGAGAATTGGCTAGGAGATGCAATTGATAGAGTAATGTGGCTATTTGAGCCAATTTCCCTATAATTTTTTCTAAAATAGAGAACCAAAAGTGAAAATCTCTAAAATATACTACATTCAACTCCAACATATTTGATATTTTAGAGATTTTAAAACAACTTATATTATTATAATATTCTCTAATTTATCATCTTAATACACTTTGAAAAAAAACTTAAAATAAAATGATAAAAATTGAATCTTATTGATGGAATTGAATAAAATAATCATTTCTTTCTCCTACTATCAAGTTTTAGAGAATTATTTAAACTTATAAAATTTTCAAGTTTTTTCTATTACAGCAAACAAGATAACAAAGCCGTTGGAGAGGTTTAAAGAACAAAAACACATTTTTTTTCTTCTATTTTAGCAAAGCTGTTGGAGATGCTCTAAGTGTCATTTTTGTGAGAAGTGGTTTTAAGCCATTATTTTTAATCAAATATCCTCTCATTAATTGCGGCTTTAAAAGGAATTGATCTGATGCATTTCGGTGCTTCTTATCTTGGTGCATCTCATACTGATGTTCGTCCATTTCTCATCCAACGGTTGATAAACACTTCTCACGTTTCTCACCAAATTTGACACTTCTCACCGGAACCCAACCCTCTAATCAACTAACAAATAGTATACATACATATATAAATAGAATTTGATTCTAAATGAACCCCTTTAATCGATGCTTAAACCTCCTTAATTAATCTTGTCAGAAATATGTCGAGATCAAATTTCTTTTTTATGCTATCAATGCTTTGATTTGGTGCAAAAGGAGATTCAAATAACAATGCCGATAAATATACTTGTTTTGGAGTGATAGAGATATTCTGATATATTCTACAGATTGTGGTAGGGGTGAGCATAACCCGGTCGACCCGATAAACCCGCCCCGACCCGACCCGAAATTGTGACCCAAATCCGCCACCCGAAATACCCGATATCCGAATGCCCGATACCCGTTAATTGTTTCGGATAAGTAGGATCGGGTTGGGTATCAAAATCACCCACCCGAATATCCGAACTCCATTTAAAAATATATCTATTTCTATTTTCTAATCTAAATCTTAAACCTAATTTAAAATTTTAAATACTTATAAAACTTAAAGCATCTGATCTCGTCGACCTCAAGGGTTCTCTCAAGTCCCACCACCGGTCCACCACCGTCGGCCTCAATGCTTCCACAATCATCGGTCAAACCTCGTAATATCCGAACCCGACCCGAACTAACATCGAACCCGAACACCCGATATCCGAAATACCCGAACTCTTTTCGGTCGGATTTCAGGGCTCCTACCCATCACCCGATATCCGATCGGGTTTTGGGTTTTTGGCCCTGACCTTACCCGCCCGATGCACAGCCCTAGATTGTGGTACTTAAATGACAGAAGAAGACAATATATTTTTAATTAAGTCATTGAATTAAAAAAATCATATCACTAAACCATCACATTTTTAAGATTGATCATTTTGATAAGATGTAATAATGACGGATTAAATTGGTTTTTATAGTAGTTATCAAAAGTTGAATAATTTTTGAAAGTTAAATGATTTATAAAACGGCTTTCAAATATTAGATGATTTTAGTAAAAAATAGGCTTATATTTATATCAAGAAAAAAAAAATGTTGATTTTTCTCTCAAAAAATTATTTTTCTGGGAAGAAAGGAAATGAAGAGAAGGAAATAAATAATAATAGTTAACAATATTTATAAAATTACATTTTTTTGAATTTTATTTTCTTTCCTTTTTAACCTTTTTTTTTCAACATATTCCCTGAAATATAGAAGATGAGACGCTTGTTCGTTATTTTGTTCCAAGAGATTATCTATATTACTTTCTAAAATAGATAAAATCAAAGAAAACTCAAAATTTAAAGAATTCTCTAAAACTTGATATTTGAAGAAATATTAATTTTTCATTCATACCCACCGGTTGAATTATTTTTATTTTATATAAATTGTTTTTAAAAATTGTATTATTGATATGATAAATTTATAAAACATTTTAATAATATAATGGACATTAAAATTTTCTAAAATTTATTTTCGAAAATTTTAACTTTTAATTCTATATTTTATAAAAATTAGAGAGATCTTTTTATTGATTTGGGAGAAACTATATATATATTAGACCGTTGAAAATTTTAAATTCAAATTCAAAATGGAAGGATATTAATATCCCAAACAACTTACCATTTCATTCAACCGCATGTAAATTTAGCAAATTCCCCATTCATTCTCACATTTAAACTCATTCATTTTCTTCTCAAATTCCTTGAATCCTCGATTGCTTCCATCTTCCTGCAAATCGCAACTTGTTTGATTCGATCTACACGAAACCAAGGTACATATGTTACATTAATCATCTTCAGTATTCGTAATTTCTTCAATTAATTTTTTTTTTCCAGATTTTGTTGTTTATCTAGAGGAAGATCTGTGATCTCGATCGACGTAGAAAAACATTCGTCTTAGATCCATACGTTTTTCTGTTTAATTTCGTTGTGTTATACACCTTTTCCTTGATTTTGTTGTTTTTTCGGAATCTGCTGTCTGAATTTCTTAATATCATATAGTTTTTTTTATAGATTTCGCTGTTTATCCAGATAAATACCTGCTGTATAATTTCTTCATATCTCAAGTTTTCGAGATTGTGTTGTTTTTGATGAAAAGTTGTACTCTAAATCGATGTAGGAACGCATTAAAATCTAGATCTATTTGATCTGTCGGATTTCTTAATTTTTGTTAATTTCATCAAATTTGTTCTTATTTTGATGAACAGAACGTAGTCTAGATGTTTACGCGTAGATCTATTCCTTTGATCTATCAAGGGCAAAACGAATAAAATTGAAATAGAATAAACTCAAACACATACTTGACAACGAATTGGAATTTAGAATTGGATTAAATAAATGTATTTTACAACTACATACTTCCTATTGATGTGTTCACTGTTCTATTCAATTTGTATGATTTGAAAATTGAAAATGCTGCGAGGATATCAGAGAATGGGTCGAGGTGTAAGCTGTGGCGGTGGCCAGAGTTCTTTAGGCTACTTGTTTGGGAACGGAGAAGCTGACGGCAACGCACCACCGCCACCGGAGAACCCAAGCGACGGTGCAACCACCGAGCCTTCTAAGACAGAACCTTCTGATGATAACAACAGCACTGGAACTGATGAGTCTTCTGAAAAGCCTCCTTCTGAACCTGTTAATAAAATCAACCAGAATGTAGATGCTAATGCTCATGATAGCACAACAAACAATTACCACAGGGCAGATGGGCAGAACTGTGGCAATTTCATCACGGTATGATCATTTAGAGAATCTCCAATAGTTTCTATAAAATGGAGAAAATGATGATTTTAAGCACTTTTTGTTTCAACAGCTTCTCCAAAACTTTCTTAAAAACGGAGAAAATAAGAGATAGAGTGAGAGCATCTCCGACGGTTTCTCTAAGATAGAGAAGTAAAAAGTGAAAATCTCAACTTCATCTCGATTATCTATTTTGGAGATCGTACAATTAATTATATTATTAAAATATTCAATACAACTCATAAAATATTATTTCTCTCTCAATTTCATCGGTAGAATGAATAAAAAATCATTTATCTCTCATATGCAATTATTTTTGAAGATATCTCCAAATTTGGATCGTCTCTCTTGTACTTTCTTCATTTTGGAGAATTTGTTGAGGCAAAAAATTCCCAAAATCTCCATTTTGGAGAAGCTGTTGGAGATAGCTTCGATTTTTTTATATTTTCTCCAAATTTGGAGATATCCCAAAAAATGATTACCAAGAGAGAAATGATTTTTTATTATATCCCACTAACGAGAAACTTTGAAATGAATGTTCAGGTGAGACAAATAATATTTTATTAAATATATAAAATATTTTAATAATATAATCAATGATTTATCTCCAAAATGGGAACCTCTTGGAGATGGATGCAATTTTTTTTTTGAAAATTTTAACTATTGTTTCTCAGTTTTGGAGAAATTTTGAAGAATCTGTTGGAGCTGCTCTAAACATTCCATTATTTTAATCTCGGGATAACCTTTTATCAATCCGATTCTGCGATTCCGATTATGTTTTGTGTGTGATTTGTTTCAGAATCGGCCTTCAACCAAGGTCCATGCTGCTCCTGGTGGGAGTTCTTCCCTTGGTTACCTCTTTAGCGATGACAAGAAATGATCGGCTTGCTCGTGTGCATGTGAGGTACGACTGCTGCTCGATCGCTTGTCAACAAGTAGTTAAAGATGCTATCGAATTCGAATTACAGTTTATTTGCTGTCATAATCATGTACCTTTTCATGCCTTGTAACTTGCAAGCTAGTATACCAAATGGATCTATGCAAAAAATTGCTGCACATATGAAGCAGCGTTTATGAATAATTATTGCTTAACAAAACTTAAATAATTATGACATTTGATATGATTTATCTCTCTTGTTTTAAATAATTACAACATTTGATTTAATACACTAGTTTAATGAAAACACTGAACAAGATCAAATATGGGTCAAGTATACCGTGTCCACTAGGTTGTTGGCTTGAGAGCTCAGTATCTGCAATGAGTTTAATCCCTAAGGTAGCGTTTGATACTTAGATCAGACTGGATTAGACAGGACTGGACTAGACTGTACAAGTTATGGTGTTTGGCTCGACTATAACCGGACATGACTGAGATGAACAAGTTGTCCTTAGAAGTTATTTGATTATTTTATATATCATAAGATAATTAGAGTGAATTACATTATTTGTCCATGAAGTTTGGTGTTTTTAAAGGATTATATTGCAATTTCTAAAAAATAAGGAAATGTGCCCCTATGGGTGCATTTTTTAACGAGATGGGTCATTGTGGTTTGAATATTTTTAACGAGATAGGTTCTTATGGTTGAAGTGTTTTTAACTAGCTAGGTCTTCGAATAAATTAACAAGTTGGGTCCCTATTGTTGCATTAAGACCTAATGCAACCATAGGGACCTAATTTGTTAATTTTTGAAGATAAGGACATGATTCGTTAAGAACAATAAACAACAATTGAACTAGAGGGACGAAATATGTTCACTCTAATAGTTATAATGACAAATCAATTAAACATTTAAATAATTAATTTATAAACATTGTACACAATTTTCATATAGATATATACACAAAGAGAAAGAGAGAGAGAGAGAGAGAGTAAATACATACATATATCTAATAATACTAAATTTGAATGAAGAATTTGATATAATTGATGGTAATTTAAAGGTCCTTATGAATTGGCGAAGGTGGAGGTGGTGGTGGCCAATGGTTGTGGAGGTTGTTGTAACGACAATGGTGGTTGTGGCAGTCGTGGTGGTTGATGTAGAGGTAGTGATTGATATGGTGGTTACATGTGTGGTGAAAGTGGAGGTTGGGGGGGGGGGATAGAGGGGTGGTGGTTGGTGGCCAACGACCGTTGCGGAGGACGTGGATATGGTGGTCGGTGGTGCTGGTGGCGGCCGACAATGGTGGATATGGATGTTGAGTTGGTGGTGAGGTGGTCGACAATGGTGGTGGTGGGGATGAAGAATGATGACCATTATTAAACCAGATACCATATTAGGATTATATCAGACGATGATATATTGGTAATTTTTTTAGTTTTGTCCAATTTCTATTCCTTGGATTTAATACGATTTTAAGCCTTTTATTAAGATGTACCTAAGGAATTGGGTTGAACTTTTTATAACCGCAAACATTTGGTTTAGTTGTTCAAACATCTTCAATCTGGTCAAACCCATGGACGGACCTGTATTATTTCCCCGACGAAGGGTAAAAATTTTTAGGTTAGTGAAAAGTGCAACAATATCCTTCTGGAAGGTGCTACCGTATTATTTTGGAACCATCAAGAAGGTGCAACCGTATATCGTAATCAACAAAAAAAAGAACTCTTAAAATCAACCAAAAAACCGAAACCCCCCCCCTTAAAATCAACCAAAAAAAGGAAAAAACCCCTTGATTAAAGGTTAATTATAAAGTTCTTATTATACTTTTTATTTTTTATAGTATTTTCAATTGCAAGCATTTACAAAAGTTTGTCAATTACAATATTTGTTTTATTAAAAATTTTAATTTAAAAAAACGATGAAACAAATAATTAAGGTTGTTGTTTGTGAAGTAAAGTATATACGATCCACTATTTCGAACATAGATTTGTAAAATTACATTTTAATTAAAATGTAGGAGAAATGATGTTATTAGTTGAAACTTCAACCCAAAAAATGAGATCATTATGATAACATGGGCCGTTTGGTTGATGATTTTGGATGGTGAGAAATGAGAAGATGAATTAAAATAGTAATGAATCTATGGATTTTAGGATCATTTTTAGGGTTTAATATCGGTTTGGGTTGGTTGATTTGTTCGGCCTTTTGTGCATCTAACGATGGAACATGTATGTTAGGGGTGTTTTAGAGGATAGCATAAACTAAGGGTTCACAAAAACCCGAACAAACCAACCAAACTGCAAACATCGGCTTGGGTTGAGTTGGTTTTTTAAACAACAAACATTGGGTTGAGTTTTTAAAATTTAAATCGGTCAACCCAATCCGATCAATCTGTACAACCTTAAAAAGTCAAAACTGCCAAAAACATCGTTGAAAATTTACAAAAAGACCATTGGTATGCAATTGGGAAATGATTAAATAATAAATTAACAACCAATAAACAAAAATATCGTGTCGCTATATGTGTGTGTTTGTTTAAAGTAGCAACATGTATAACTTGAATTTTAAACCGTAAAATGTAAATATTATGTTAGGTTGTTCAAATACTTTTAAACCGGTCAAATCAACCCGTCTTCACCCTTAGCATAAACCATTTTTTCCACAACGGTAATGAATAAAAGCTTTAGAGGCATTAAGCTGTCAAGGGCGGATTCAATAGATAAAAAGTTGGGGGTGACCCACATTAATTTTTCTCTTTTACCTTGTTAAAAAACAAAAAAATTAAACTTTCTACCATAGTTTCCCGAGCAATTTCCATTTTCCCGTTGTTGCCCCCATCAACCTAAAAAAATACCTTGTATTCAACAAAAAAAACCAAAAAAAATTCTGAAAATAAAAAAAAAACTTTAAAAATCTTTCGAAACGGTGGAATTACCCTAAAAACACATGTGACGACTTTACAAACCTTTAATATACCTTAAAGGTGCCTCCACTAGGTAAAAATTATGGATTCACCACTGTAAGCAATAATCGATAGGCATGGGAAAAAAACTGTTTAATTTATATCATGTAATGAAACTCATTCCCTTCAAAAGCCTAAATTCCTTGTTAAACTGAAACGAATACAAATTAATTTCGATTTTTATTCTCTTTCATCTTTATTTTTATTTCTTAGTGTAAACCAAACAACCTATAATAAAATATGACTCATTATTGAGTAATAGGTAATTATCGTTTTTTTTGTTTGAATGGCGGAATTTTATAAAACTAGCAAGAAGCTAGAAAAAGAAACAATTACATAGGAGTGATGGCAATGGGAGGATTAGTAAGCCAACTAACCCAATTAATAGACAAATTACTACTTCTATGAGTTACCCAAAAGTAAGCACGGGTTATGATGTTCTCAAAAAGCAACGCCTTCCTTGGCTTCGGGTTGCCAAAGATAATACCATTCCGAAACACCCATATAGACCTTAAATTTATGAGAATAAATTCATCATTATTCGTTTTTTTTTTTTAATTCATCATTATTCATTTATTCCCCAATCATTTTATTCCTATTTTTATTTTAATTTCTTGATTTTAATCGAAATAGGAACGAAACAGAAAGTCACCTTTCGGTTTTCTTTTTGTTAAGTTTTCACAAACCCATTTGTGGAAAATTTATGAAATTTGGAGGGGTAAAACAGAAAGCCATCTTTTGGTTTACCTTTTTCATATGTGCAATTAAAAATTAATTTTGATAATTTAAAATCAAAATAATGTTTGTTAAAAAAATTCAATATAAAATAATAATTTAATCTCATTGATAAAAATAATAAAAAAATCTTTTATATATGCTCACATAAATTTTTTAGAGAATTTCCTAAAGTTAGAGTTTTATCTTGTTTTATAAATTGTTTTCTACAATATAGAGAACAAAAAATTCATTTTCTCTATTTTAAAGAATCCGTTGAAGACGTCTAAGTATTTGATAAGTTTAAACATCTGATTATCTAATTCTTATTTTGATTTCGTAGGTACAAACAATCGACTTCAAGTAAGATAATTCATGAGTTCAAACCCACATATATAAATAGTCCCGGATCTTCTAATTAGAACCACCCACTTAAAAATTAGGTAAAATGGTGAAGTAATTGGTGCATTGTCAAGGTTCGAGTTTTTTTTCAGGGTTTCGATATCCATTCATTAAAGGTAACCCGCAAAATCCAAACTAAAACATTAAATTGGTGATCGAGTATTAATTGATTTGTATATCAAAGTTGATTGGTCTAAATGATTTTACAAAAATGACTCTGGAATCACTGATTTCAACTATTATTAATGTTACGATGTTGGTTTGGTAAATCAAGATCAAAGCTTCCAAAAAAGGTTGATTTGAGAACGGTTTAAGTTAAAGAAAATGATGGAAAGTCTTTATAGTTATCATACATGTCGATTATGTAACATAACTGGTTGAAACGAAGCTTGATTTGCAGGAAATGATTCGACATTTCAAAAATAGTTTAAAGGTATAAAATACCTTGAGTCAATGTGTTTATTGACTTGCATGAAATATGTTCTTTTGGAAAATTTCTTCGTTATTAATTATGATAAATTATGTTTTGTGCATGCTTGTTTATATGAAAAATAGTTTTATCAACAGATACACTTGTATTTTTTAGTATGATTTTTGGCCTAAAAGATTGAAAATAAGAATGTTCCATAAGACTAAACTTAAACGGCATGTTTCAAATGAATTATATGAGACGAGGGGGCCTTTCAACGTGAGTTTAAACGATTAACGACACATATTGAAATATTATCCATGTCGAAAAGTATTACAGTGTTTATAAATGTTGCTGGCATGGTGTTTGCTTTTATGAAATTGTTTGGAAATTTCTCACATAATTTTTTTTATCAACTACCATTTATATGTTAAACTTCATGATATTAAAAAAAATCAAAGGAATCAGTAAATGAAGCAACTTTCAACATCTAATGTAAGCAGTGATGGGTAAGATCTAATTGTAGTTTTCAGTCAAGTGATGTTATTCAGTCAGCAAAATTATACTTCATCCATATGTAACCATATATAATGTTAATGAATAATTTAGAAGTATCTGTTGTTACCAATGAAAAATTCACAATCATTCATTTTGTATGATTTGGATAGAAGTTGCGTAAATGCAAAGTCAATAAGTAAATCGATTTTTAGGAGAAACGAACCTCCATTTAACAGATCATTGCAAACTCTTTTTTATTTTGGGTTTAATTAGATATTCTGAAATGGGGAAGAAGAAACACTTGGATTGGACAAGTCGGTCAATTATATGTTCTGGAGGCGATAAATTTCCTTTCGTGAAGAAGAATGTAAGATTGTATTTTTGGCTTCTTGATCAATCATGCATCTTTCCATTAATTTATTCCGGCTTATGCATGTGAAAATGAATCATTTGTAATTATATTTTATATATCAGCTGTAACAAAACTAATTATCTAAAAAGATATAAAATTACCTTTTTACCTCATTGTATTGACTTTTCACTAAGCTTTCTCAATCATCATCATATAAGAAATGCCCTTTTTAGTCATTTAATATAGAGTTAATTACATTTTTCTGTCTATGTGGTTTGTTAAAAGTTGTTATTTTCATCATTGTGCTTTTAAAATTACGGTTTACGTCCTTATAGTTTACAATTTATTGTTGTTTTCATTCCAGTGGTTTAGATTTTTTTTCTGTTTTCATCTTTGTGGTTTTTCTATTTTCGCCTCTCCTAATTAAAGGTAGGAGTTAGGCTCATGATGAAAATAACAATGAATTGCAAACAATAAGGACTAAAACCGTAATTTCGATACTATAAGGATAAAAATCTCAACTTTTACAAACTACAAGGACGAAAAACATAATTTACTCTTTAATATATTAATTAGCTTACAACGCAATCAAAATTTATAAAACGAAGAAGGACATCCAATTTCTATCTTTTGCATCACATCTTATTACAACAAATTATTTGATTATAATTATTTAATATTATATAAAATCATTTTCAGAAAGCACATCCTAAACACTTATTTAAAAATAATAATAAATAAATAAAAACTTGAAGAGGATTGGGCGGGAAATATATCCCTGTCTTGGGTCCCTATGGTTGCAATATTTTAATGAGTTCGGTCCCTAAATAATTCAACGACATGGATCTTTGTGGTCGCATTAAGGACCTAATTCATTGTAAAAATACAACCACATGAACACAATTCTTTGAATTTTCAAATAGTGAACAAAGACCGTTAAAAATATATAACCATAGGGATGAAAAATGTAATTTACTCTAAGTTTAGGGACCATAAGTGCAAATAAAAAAAATCCGAGAATAAATATAAGAGTAAATCATGATTTTAGTCCCTTTGGTTTGTTAAGAATTTCTATTTTCATCACTATGGTTTTAAAATTATGATTTTCGTCCCTATTCTTTGTATTTTATTACTATTTTCGCCCCTCAACTAATTTCTACCTTTAAGTATACACGACTAAAACAGTAAAGAATTGTAAACCACAGGGACCGAAACAACAATAAATTATAAATCATAAGGACGAAAATGAAAATGGATTACAAACTATAGAATAGGGACGAAAATCGCACTTTTTAACAAACCACAGGGACTAAAAATGTAATTTTCTCTAAATGTAAAGAACAGTGTTGTTAGATTTTCTAAAAAAATGTTTATTCTTTATTCTTTTTTTGATGATTTTGTTCACCTTCAAATTAAAAAAAAAAAAACGAAAATTAACGAACATGCATTTATTATATTCGTTTTACGTGACTCTTTTCAAGAGTCAAAATCCCAAAAAAGATTCGAATTTTGGGGTTCGTCAATGTCTTATTGATCAAGCAAATCACAACAAAACCTCCATTAACAGCTTGTTTGCAAGCTCTGTGTTTTTTTGTTTATTATTAGGGTCTATTCAAATATTGTGAAATGGGGAAGAAGAAACATTTTGATTGGACAAGTCGATCGATTACGTCGTCAGGAGGTGATAAAGTTCCTCTAATTAGAGATGTAAGAATTATTCCCAATTTTTTGATTCTTAAAATGTTTGTTTCAATTGCATTTCTTGCTGTATATCCCCAAATCTGTATCTATTAAACCTAAAATTCTGGGGTTTTTGCTAAGTGTTTGTTGTTGAGTTGGATTAATTTAGAGTTTAATTTGATCATGGAAGAAAACTTTTAGGCCTTGATTGTGTTTGTAACAAAAAAAAGCTGCTTTTTCCAAATTTTCATATGTATCATCGTCCTATTATATGGTAAATTTCGTAATAATAATGAATAAATATGTGAAATTGTATGAATTTATATACAACCTCTACACTATAATAGTCTAACGAGTAAAATAGACAATTTAAAGGCATTCAGATACTTATCGGTTTACAAAAACAAAAAACACTCTTATTGATTCATATTTCAGACTTCGGCATCATTCATATCAATCTGAAGTGAAATAAGACTTCCAACTTCATTGGGACCTGAGCCACGTTTACATTCTTGGGGCAATCAATACTCGTCTACCCCCCCCCCCCCCCCCCCACACACACACAATTTGTTCCCATCTAGAATTGGACCATTTGTCCTCTGTTGGTATACCGACTCTTTTGGAGAGCAATCTAACGGGTTTCACATATTCTCACATGGTATCAGAGCCGAGTACTCTAGGGACTCGACATATTGGGCAATCTGGTACTGGTCTAGCCCCCTCTCAACACTCTGGGACAATGTGTGTCCATCTAGCCTCTATATCAGCAAGACTTGTACCATTTGTCCTCCATATCATGTTGGAACCCGGGCTCTTTTGGAGATTCATTGAAATGGTACAAGTCTTGCTGATACGAGTTCCGTGAACCTCCTTATTTGGTGTAAATTAGAAGCAGTTTGTTCTTGACCCGATAACGTTTTTCCTTTTTGTAGATTTGGATTTCGGTTTGTGATCATTTTTTAGTACTTCGTATGTGTTTGTTGTAGAAAAAGAGAATAGATAATGAAATAGGGCCATCAAATGATCTAGCAACTGATCTTGAGCATGGAGATGCAGTACAGGTGACCATTGTTTTCAGTTTTCTATTTTTTTTTATTTCTTTTCCTCAAGAAAATCTTGCTGAGAAACCATTTCGTTTTCGTGTATTTAGGCAGCTAATGTTGGGTTTTCCAGGGTTATACTTTTGGTAAGTACACAATTTTGTAAGACAGCATATATATATATATATATGTATGTATATAGTATATATATGTAGGGCCAGGTTCAGGGGAAACCCGGAAAAAAAATGAAAAACTAAAGAACACCCTGGTAAACGTTAATCTGGACGGTATGCACATGTGCATACAAGTAATTTGTAACATACACAATTGCATATGCACATGTGCATAATCCACACGTGCATAAAAACCAGCTTCAGTTACTTGTATGCACATGTGCATAATGTTTAGATGAATGGTTACTAGGATGTTCCGTAATTTTTTATATTTTTTTGAGATTTTCCCCTGAACCCCCCCCCCCTTCTCTCTCTCTCTCTATATATATATATATATATATTCATACGGGACCCATGTTATGGAATCGAATTGTAAGCTTTAACAATCATCTTCTTTTACTTACATTGTAGGCAAAGCCTGATGCAGGAAGACTCATTGTTGCAACTGTTGCATTGTTGATAGCTTCAACCTCCAGCCTGCTCATTGTATGTCACTTTCTGAGTTGGTTCATTATCTGAAATAGGATTAGGCTATGTTTGGCTGATAAGCTAGCTAACAAACTGGCTATTGGTTAATAAGCTAGATATGTTTGGTAAATTGCTTATAAACTAGCTGTTGGCTGATAAACTAACTAACAAACCGGCTATTGGTTAATATACTAGATATGTTTGGTAAACTAGCTGTTGGCTGATAAGCTAGTTAAAAAACTGGTTATCAGTTAATAAGCTAGATATGTTTGGTAAACTAGTTGTTGGTTGATAAGCGAGCTAACAAACTAGCTATCAGTTAATAAGCTAGATATTTTTGGTAAACTAGCTGAGCTGGCTGTTGGCTGATAAGCAAGATGTTTGTTGAAAAACTAACTGTTGGCTGATAATGGATGTTTGTTGAAAAACTACGTATTGGTTAATAAGTTAGTTGAAAAGCTAGCTAATGGTTAATAAGCTAGCTATGTTTGGTAAACTAGCTAAAGGTTGGTAAGCTAGTTGTTCGCTAAAAAACGAGCCATTGGTTAATAAGTTAGTTGAAAAGCTAGCTATCGGTTGAAAAGCTAGCTATGTTTGGTAAACTAGCTGAAGCCTGATAAGCTAGTTGTTCGCTCAAAAACGAGCCATTGGTTCATAAGCTAGTTGTTAGCTGAAAAAATTAGATAGTGGTTAATAAGCTAGTTGTTAGCTAAAAAACCTTCTATCTGTTAATAAGCTAGCTATGTTTGGTAACCTAGTTGATGGCCGATAAACTAGTTGTTTATTGAAAAATGGGGCATTGGTTCATAAGCTAGCTGTTAACTGAAAAATTTAGCTAATGGTTAATAAGCTGACTGATAAACTAGTTACCTTTGGTAAAAACTAGCTGAAAAACTAAATGACAATGTAAAATGACCTAAAAGGAAAAATATAAGAGGCATAGTTGGAAAAAAGTGAAAAAAGGTCGGTAAACTATACTTTTCAAAAAGCTAGCTTATGGCTTACCAAACGCAGATTTTTCAATAAGCTCAAAAAATAAGCTAGCTTAAGGTTGACAAACATGGCCTGTAAACGTTAAATTTGGTTTTAGCGAATTGTAAAGCATGATATTGTTTTTTTTTTTGGTCAGCCATCATTTGGTGGGAAGATTATCGACATCGTATCAAGAGATATAAAGACTCCCGAAGAGCAAACCGAAGCTCTGAATGCTGTTAAGGACACTATACTAGCCGTTGTGTTGGTGGTGGTTGTCGGGTGTGTTTATTTTCCCTCTAAATACCCGATGAATTTACTGCCAAAAACAAATAAACTACTCTATGGAGTACCGTTTCTATAATTATATATAACCTTTTTCTCTTAGTTCATTGTCAACAGCAATCCGGGCGTGGTTGTTTTCTTCCGCTAGTGAAAGGGTTGTTGCTCGTTTGAGAAAGGAGTTGTTCAGCCACCTTATGCATCAGGTGAGTTCATGTTGTTTATTTCTGTATCTAGTTTATGCAACTTGTTGGAGTCCCAGATCGGCTAAACTTGGACTATTTCTTCTCGATATATTTTGGACCTCCCTTGTTTTCTCAAGGGCTCTGTTGGGAGTAATCTAATGGGGTTCCACATATCTCACATGGTATTAGAGCAGGTCCACCACTCTAGGGACTTTCTCTTAGGACAATCTCTGTGTGCCAGTCTAGCGTGTTCAGGTTATGAAAGCCTCAACGTGATCTCGTGCACCTGCACAACCAATTTCCGTAAGTAGAATTTTCTGGGTATGAAAAGTGCACACACTAAACTTTTGAGGGGGGTGGGTGGTGCTCCGGTATGTTAGGAAATACAAGGGACATCAACCAAAAAACCAAAAGGGTCCCTCAAAATCAAACAAAAAACCGAAAAGGTCCCTTGAAACCAACCAAAAAACTTAAAACCCCCCCTATAAGTCAACCAACCCACCCCCCCTCCGAATCAACCAAAAAACTTAAAAAACCCTTTGAAACGGTGGAATTCGGCTAAAAAAAATCGGGCGACGTTGGGGGCCTCTGATCCACCTTAAATGTGCACCCACCCGGCAAAAATCTAGGTCTGCTGTCGGGCGTGTTAGAGTCCCTCGTCCGCTAGACGTGAACCAATTTCTTCTCAATATAGGTTGAAACCTCCATTTTCTCGTCAATGGCTTTTTTGGAGAGTAATCTAATGGGGTTACACATATTCTCCCTCAACTATTGGTGCAGGAAATAGCCTTTTATGATGTTACGCGAACCGGGGAACTACTCAGTAGATTATCCGAAGATACCCAAATCATCAAGAATGCTGCAACTACTAATCTCTCGGAGGCACTACGAAACTTGACTACGGCATTTATTGGTCTTGGATTCATGTTCTCATCTTCTTGGAAGTTAACATGTAAGTTGTTTTCTTTAATATCATTTACTTAATGATGTAAATGGGAGTAATTTACTGATGATAACCAAACACACTTAGGGCCTGTTTGTTAGCAGCTTAATGAGGACTCGCAACTTATTCGGCTAACTATACATAATTGTTTGGTAGTGGCTTAATGATATAGAAAGTGGCTTATTCAGTAAGCTTTTGGGGTGAGCTTTTTGCAGAAAGCCAAGTTTTTTCCAAACCTGCCCCTCTCAATTAAAAAACACATTTCTTCTATGTATGAAAAAATCCTTCCAAACAAAAACCTTCCCAATACATACAAACAGATTAATCCACACAGACAGTTTTATTCATATAGGACTTAATGAAAAACCAACCAAACAACCCCTTAGTATGTCTCACTCAGAAGTAGGATCTGAGGGGTGGGATGTATGTAGACCTGTCATCTACCCCAAAGAGTAGAGTGCCTGATGACATCTTATCTTTTTGTGAAGTGCTGGCTTTGGTGGTTGTACCGCTAATATCTGTAGCTGTACGCTATTTTGGAAGGTATCTTCGAGAACTCTCACATGCGACACAAGCTGCAGCCGCAGTTGCTGCCTCGATTGCGGAGGTTAGTGTCTTCTATCAACCTCATTTTGGTAACCATGGGTGTCTGGGCCGGTCTTTTATTTGAGTTTTGAATCTTGGTTGATTTGTCGTATAAAAGGTCTAGGTCTCAGCCGATGAAAAATTATGTGCAGGAATCTTTTGGGGCCATTAGAACGGTGCGATCATTTGCACAAGAATCTTATGCGATTTCAACCTACTCTGAAAAAGTTGATGAGACCCTAAAGCTTGGGCTCCGACAAGCGGTAAGTGTTTGAAGCATAGGGGCAGGTACATTTGAGAACTGTAAATATTTTGAGAACCGTGAGAACCAGCTATTCATTTAAGAATAATCATGAATGAATATTCATTTATGCATAATCATGAATGAATGTTCATGAATGAAAATGCATGATTAGTAGTTGGTTCTTATGGTTTTCAAAATATTTACGGTTCATAAATGAACTTTCCACTTAAAGCATAATCTAATATCTTTTTTTACAGATGTGCACAAAAGCTTTCTGAACAACAAAAACATTTCTTGTTCAAATGACAGAAAATCACTGGTATCTTTTCTGGTGGTATGAGCGGAGCATCAACGTTGTCTGTGATCACAGTCGTGATATACGGGGCTTACTTGACCATAACTGGCTCGATGACTGCTGGCTCTCTTACGTCATTCATTCTCTACAGCCTCACTGGTACTCCTTTTAATTTCAACTCCTAAAAAAGATCAACATTTGGGTCGAACTTTTAATCAAGATTTTATACTTTAGAATGCATTTGTAGGTAATTTCGGTTGCTTTGAGATTTCAAAGTTCCCCGATCCTTACACTAATTGAACTTCCAAAACTTGCAGTTGGATCTTCCATATCTTCATTATCGGGATTATATGCAACTGCCATGAAAGCTGCAGGAGCAAGTAGGAGAGTTTTTCAGCTTCTAGATCGAGTGTCGAGCATGGCCAAAGCAGGGAACCAATGCCCCGTGGGGTCAGTTTCTCGTCTTTTTATCTTTTTCTTTTATAGCTGTGGGTGTTCAGGTCAGCTTGTGCGCACCTCAGCCTTTATTTAGTAACATGTAATTGTTAACACTTTTTAATCAACAAAAAGACAATATTACCCTTAATTATAGAGAAATTTTCTTCATTGGGAAAGTAGACATTTACTTTTGAAAGTGGACACTTATTTTGGACAAACAAAATAGTAATGCCGACACTTTTTTTTTTTTTGGGGGACGAAGGGAGTATCTTTCTGCTTGTTGTTTTGGTCTTCTACTTAAACCAATCATATACTTTGTTAATGTTCGATTACGGTTTTAATTATAGCAATCCGGATGGAGACGTTGAGCTTGATGATGTTTGGTTTTCTTACCCATCTCGCCCCAACCATATGGTACTTAAGGTAATAGATCTAGAAACGTTCACTCTTCTTTATTTGATTGGCCAAATTCTAAAGTTAAACGCACCACAAAGCACAACCGCCTCTTGGGTGTGTTTGGTATGCTGATGAGACTGGACAGGACTAGACGGACTGGATGGACGAGAGTAAGATATGCAGGTGAAAGAATTACCGAAGGTTTCAGGGTTTTAATTTGACATGGGTAGTTTAGTAATTTACCAATCTTGTCCCATCTTCCTATGTTTTGTTTCACCTATTTAAGATAGGCGAAGGTTTCAGGGTTTTAATTTGACATAGGTAGTTTAGTAATTTACCAATTTTGTCTCATTTTCCTATTTTCTGTTCCACCTATTTAAGATTTAAGATGGGTGGGTGAAAGAATTACCGAAGGTTTCAGGGTTTTAATTTGACATGGGTAGTTTAGTAATTTACCAATCTTGTCCCATATTTCTATTTTTTGTTCCACCTGTTTAAGATAGGCGGGTGAAAGAATTACCGAAGGTTTCAGGGTTTTAATTTGACATGGGTAGTTTGGTAATTTACCAATCTTGTCCCATCTTCCTATTTTTTGTTCCACCTAATTTGGTGCCTAGTCAGAGCCGCTCCGATCCTAGTCTAATCTTGCGCCAAATGCAGAACAAGTTTTTGTACTGTCAAATGCACCGGACGCCCCCTTTAATGATCTTAGTTGTTTGTGTGTTCAAACAAAATTGGTATGTGATCAGGGGATAACGTTGAAACTGCGACCTGGTTCCAAAGTAGCCCTGGTTGGTCCAAGTGGTGGTGGAAAGGTATTATAAAGATCGCTACTTTTGTGTTACGATGCTTGTTTAAGATGTTTGAGGCATCAAATCTTGATCACATACGTGTTTCTGATCAGACCACCATAGCAAATTTGATCGAACGGTTTTATGATCCGCTAAATGGAAAGGTTTTGCTAAATGGGGTTCCTTTACCCGAAATATCACACGAGTTTCTACACAGAAAGGTAATCTAATTCGCATATTTGATACGTTACAGTACAACAAAATCAACTTTATAGGACGTTAAAATGTCTAAGGGGCTGTATGGATAAAGTTGTATGTGTGTATTAATCTGTTTGTATAGATAGGTAAGGTTTTTGTTGGGGAGAGTTTTTTCATAGATGGAAGTAACGTGTTTTTTAAGTGGGAGGGGTAGGTTTGGAAAAAACTTGGCTTTCTAAATTCTACATAAAGCTCTCCCTAAAAGCATACTGAATAAGACACTTTTTATAACTTTAAGCCACTACCAAACAATCATGTATAGCTGACCAAATATGTTGCGAGTTCCGTTAAGCTCATTAAGCTGCTAACAAACATGTCTTAAATGTCTTAATCGATTGCTTTATTGGACCAAACAATTGTGCGTCCTATAAGGCATTACAATAGGATATTAGGACGTCTTTTGACATCCTAACAAGTTTTTTTAGGACACTTTTGAAATAAAGTGTCCTATTTGCTTTTTTTTATTTCGAGAAGTGTCATACGAACACATCTTTTTATAGGACACTTGTTTTTATAATACATTTCATTTTAAAATTGTTGTAAAAAAATTGTTAAGATGACCAAAAACGTCTGATCAACTTATGGTAACACCTCTACATAGGACGTACAGTTGTTTGGTCCTATAAACTTATGTCCTATAAAGAGTCTATCAGGACATTGAGACATTTTTGACATCCTATAAAGCCGATTTCATTGTAGTTTTACTTCTCTTTCTCATTGCTTATTATCAAATTGTGAAGAGTTTGACTTGTATGTTTGTGTATTTTGCACTCAAGGTGAGTATAGTGAGCCAAGAGCCTGTTCTATTCAACTGTTCTATAGAAGATAACATTGCATACGGGTTCGATGGCAAAGCCAGCAGCTCGGAAATCGAAAATGTTGCCGTAAGCTTCTCGGGTTCTTTTCGTTTTTTTCTTTTGGTTTTTCAAATGGTTGGTTTCTTGAAACCCTTTACTAATTGAAATGGGATTCAACAGAAAATGGCGAATGCCCACGATTTTGTGTCGTCTTTCCCGGAAAAATATCAAACGGTGGTAGGAGAACGTGGATTGAGGTTGTCGGGAGGTCAGAAACAACGAATAGCGATTGCTAGAGCACTCTTGATGAATCCTAGAGTTTTGCTATTGGATGAAGCGACTAGTGCTTTGGATGCCGAGAGCGAATATCTTGTTCAGGTGCACCTAACACAAGCGTAAATGCTGACAACCCATAAGCTAGCTTATTTTTTGAGCTTATTGAAAAAGACTGGTTTTGTCAACCATAAACTAGCTTTTGAGTAAGCTAGCTTGCTTTTGAAAAGCTGCTTCTTCAAGTAGCTTTTGAGTGAGCTAGCTTTTGGAAAGCTGCTTCAAGTAGCTTTTCAGTAAGCTAGCTTTTCGCTTCAAGTAGCGTTTCAGTAAGCTAGTTTTCGAAAAGCTGCTTCAAGTAGCGTTTCAATAAGCTCCAAGTTTTTTTTTCTTCCAATCATTCCCTTTATACTTTTCTAGTTAATATTTCAAGATGTTTATGTTATTTTGCTTTGTCATCTAGCTTATCATCTAGTTTTTACCAAATATGACTAGTTTATCGGCTAATAAGCTAACCACTAACTTATCAGCTAGCTTATTAGCTGTTTGCCAAGCATACCGTATGTTGATTCTTGATTCTGGTGTCCGTATTCTGTATGAACAGGACGCAATGGACTCGTTAATGCAAGGAAGGACCGTTCTAGTGATCGCACACCGACTATCAACCGTCAAAAGTGCCGACACTGTAGCCGTGATATCCGATGGGCAGATCGCCGAAAGTGGAACTCACGACGAGCTTCTTAACATGGACGGTATTTACACTGCACTCGTAAGGCGACAATTACAAGTTCCCAAAAACGCCGAATCATAGTTTTGACCATCATGTCAACGGTAAAATCCATGGATTCGTTGTTTACAGAAGCAACGAGAAACAACATTTGTATCAAAGGGGTTTTGTATACTATGAAATTATGATGATTTAGACAAACGGGATCCGTAGAAATGGCTACTAATTGTTCATAACCGAATAGTTTCTGTAATTGATACGATAAAAAATCTTACATATTTTTGGAAATGAAACTGCCATAGCGACTGTTTGGTAGATGCTGAATGATTTGGTACACAATGAATAAGTGGTCAGAATGATTAAGAGACTCTGTATGATTTTGCAGCTTCAGCAGCTTCTTGTTGTTTTGCTGCAAATTTAAGGCTTTTAACGACTTCGCTCATTGACGGTCTTTCGGTTTTCTTGTCCGCCAAGCAACGATCGGCGATCTTGATGAACTCTTTCAAGCATTCTGGTGCTATTTTCCCCTTCAAACTTGGATCAATTGTCTTTATAGTTGTTCCTTTGGCAATATTACTCTTTACCCAGCTTTTTAAGAACACTTGATCTCTTTGAAGATTGTGATCTTCGAGTTTTCGACCACATAATACTTCTAGCAACACGAGACCGAATGAATAGATATCAGATTTTTCCGTTGGTTTCGTGCCGTTTGCGAAAATGTATTCGGGATCCAAATACCCGAAGTGATTGCCTAGAACGGTGGTGAGATGATCGGAAACTGCGTGTAGCGGATTAACCTTCGAGAGACCGTAATCGGAAATCTTTGCTACCAAATTTTCATCTAATAGAATGTTTCCTGGATTGATGTTGAGGTGAAGAATGGGTTGCACACCAACTGTTTGAAGAAATGTCAAACCGAGTGCTGCGTCGATGCAGATTTGTAGTCTTTGTTTCCAAGTGAGCTGATCAGCGGTTTGGCTGCCGTGAAGATGATCGCGTAGGCTGCCGTTGATCATATACTCGTAAACAAGAATCATCTCGGGTTTCTGATAGCAATATCCGATCAACGAAACTAGATTTGGATTCCGGAGGTGGGATAACATTTCAATCTCTTTGCAGAAATCCGACCAATTCTCGGTTGTGATCTTCTTCAACCGCTTGATAGCGACCACTTTCGTTCCGTAATCGATGTAACCTTTGTACACGACACTGAAATCACCGGTTCCCACGATGAGGTTTTCGTGGAAATCGTTCGTGGCGGATTGGATCTCGCTCAGAAGGAACCGACGGCATGAATCTTCATGTGTTTTCGAGCTACTTACGGAGATAAACGAGTCGTTTTTGGATGATTTTACTCCGTTCCAAAGCAAATCCCATCGCCAACTCTTCAATCTTTTCGGTTTCGAGCTTTTTTTACTCGCATTCAATGGTGATTTTGGAGAGATTATATATTGTTCTCCTGATCTTGGTGAAGAAGAAAAAACTGGATCTTCAGGTATGAACCAATCTGAACTTTCTTGTTGTTCTAGTGCAAATTCAAGAACTGAGATTATGTTAGCCATTGTTGGTCTTCTTTTCGGTCGATTTTCTAAGCATTTTTCTGCTAATTCGGTGAAGATTTTCAGGCAATGAGTCGAGATTTTGTTTCTCAAACGTGGGTCGATAATCTGGTCGAGTTTACCGTCTTTGATGCTCTGGTGTACCCATATCGCGAGGCTGCGTTGATCTTCCTCGAGCCCGGGATCGACTGCGGGTCTACCGCATAGGACTTCGAATAACACGACACCGAAGGCGTAAACGTCGGATTTTCTTGAAAGCTTTCGGGATAAAAAGTAGTCGGGATCGAGATATCCGACCGTACCCTTTATGTTTGTGCTAACGTAGGATTTCGGCAACGATTGGGTTGATTTCGTGATCTCGACTTTCGAGAGTCCGAAATCGGAAATCTTTCCGACCAGGTTCTCGTCTAGTAAGATGTTGGAGGTTTTCACGTCACGGTGTATGACTCCGTGACGAGTACCTGTGTGAAGGTAGTCCAGTCCACGGGCTGCTCCAATGCATATTTTGAGACGTTGGTCCCATGAGAGTGGCGAAAAGTTGCTACTGTCGTCTGGACCGAGCTTAAAAAGATGCTCGGCGAGGTTCCCGCACGGCATATACTCGTAAACGAGGATCATTTCGTTTCCGTCATCGCTGTAGCCGATGAGGGAAACGAGATGATTGTGACGAAGCTTGCAGATCATTTGAATCTCCATCCAAAACTCGAGATCACCTTCGTGTGATCTTGAGCTCATTCGCTTTATAGCTACGGTTTTCGTACCGTCATTGATAACGCCTTTATAGACCTTTGCAAATCCGCCCATCCCGATCACCAGCGCCTCGTCGAAATTGCGGGTTGCGGCGGTGATCTCCGCTAACGAAAACCGACGACACGGCTCGTCTGATGACGGTAAAGAAACGTTTTTCTTCCCGAGCTTTTCCTCCCAAAACCATCGTTGAATGTACACAATAATGTTCAATCCCGTGATTATCATGATTGATTTTGTCGCGGTCGCGTTTATGCTACCGAAAGCCGGCAACTTCGGCATCCAAATCGACGACGAATGTGATGGAAATGCAGGATTCGAACCTGCAAGACTATCGTCGGGATTACTTATCTTGAAAACCTCTAATCCGTTCAATTTCCCTTCGATCAACCCGGTGTTCGAAACTATAGCTACCGAAAGATCCGATTTCCCATCCATTTTATTCCCTCTCATCATCGTCACGTAGTCTTTATAGACGGCAATCCCGTATCCGCCACTCCATTTGGTTACCTCGGCATTTCTCTCGGCTATATGATCGTTAACGAGGATTCCAAATTCTCCGTGATCAATCTTAGACCTCGTGGTGGGTTCGTGTTGACAGAAATGGAGCCTAATCAGGTACCGAAATCCTAAATCGACCGGTAATTTCCACGTAAATCTTGTCGATTTCTTGCTGTTTGATGATCTTGATGTTTGATAAACCTTAAGAGGTGCAGAGAATGTTGGTATGTTAGTATATTTGATCATATTTGTAGCATGATATACCTGAAAGTTTTTGTTTTTCTCCGATAAGTAATCGGAGTCTTTCGACCATCGCCGGAACATACCCGTATCTTCGATCGGTGAAACGGGACTTCCGCCAATGTTCAACCGGTGAACCGTTTCGAGGGCAGTGGTGTTGTCGATGTAGAACTTGTACCGGTGGTGCGGTCCGATGACATCGGCTCCTGGTTTGCCTTCCGGTGTGTGATACAGGCCGGAAGGCATGGAGACGATCTCGATCCCGTTCACGAAACCGTACGCGTTGCCGTTGGCCCGAGACGGTGCGATCGTTACGGTCATTTCCCGCCTCTCGTCAATGCTCACGCAAAACTCTCTCGAGAACGAGATCACGCTCGCGGCTCGAGCCGCGAGCGAAGGACTGAACTCGTGTAGGAGCGTGTATGGTCCGGCTCGAACCGTGAAGAGATCGGTAGCGGTCTCGAACCCGATGTAAGAAGCGGGATTGAAGTGTAACCGCACGAATTTCGGGCCAGGATGGAGTTTAAAGGTGTAGAAAAACGGAGAACGGGAGGCTCGAGCCGTCAAATACGGAACGGGATCCCCCGAAAGAGACGTGTGGACCGCTTTTGTGGTCATCGAGCTACCGGCTTGCTTTCTCGAAAGACCTAATTTGGTTCCGATATCGCCGGTCCATTCTCGTCCATCGAGTGCGGACGAGTTTCCGATCGATCCGCAGTTAACAGCAATGTCGTCGATCGGAAAGTACGGGGCCGGTAAGTTTGCGGTGACATTGAAAACGAGATGAAGAATGAACACATAGAAGAGGGGATGATTAAGGTACATTTTAGTGTGTGTTTTCTGGGATTATAGAATGAAGATTGAATATAAATTGATTGATGATGAAATTGTTGGAAGGATTTGTGAATATGGTCAACTGATGACAAAAACAGACATGCCAACCACAAACTGCATAAAGAAAATAGCTTCACGATTCACAAAACTACACGTTGTTGAAGCTTTGCATGTAACATCCTTACATTATTAATTATCATGAATAGATTCAAGAGTTAGGGGTTGTTTTTTTTTTTTAAAAACTTCTTATGTCTGAATCGTTCAGACATTTTTACACATCACCTCTTATTAATCGTAACTAAAATAAGACTTTAGACTTTAGACCCCCTAAAAAACAAACGGCACCTTAAACACATTCATATGTATCAAAGGGGGTTAGCTCAGTTGGATAGGTAACATCCTGGGGGGTGTGGGGTGAAAGTCACACTACCCGGGTTCGAGTCTTACGAGCGACACTTTCCTGAGATATCTAGACTACTCTGGGTCTAGTTCTTCGGGGCCGGGGCCGGGACCGGTTCGGGTGGGTCCAGTCTATGGGACCCTCTACCCTGCCGGTCGGGTTCAGCCAAAGGCTGGGCCGGGTCGCAACGGATTAGTGGGATTGCCCGTAATGGAGGACCGATACCGCTGGAACGTGTGTGTGCGTTAACTTGTTGTTCAAAAAAAAAAAAATTCATATGTGAATCAATAAAATATAAAAATATGTTAGATAATTATTCCAACTTAAAATGACTAGAAGCGTACTCGCGCAATGCAACGAGATAAATCACGATTTTAATGATTCATTTTATTTTTTTGTCGATTTACAGTACGATTTTGGATGGTTTTTGAGAAAGTGATAATGTTTTTTTTATAAATTTGTTTAATTTAGGCTTAATAATATAATGTTTTTTATATAAAAATTAAAGTATTTTGTTAGAATTTAATGATTATCTTATATATTTTAATGACATCTAGAAAAAATAATCAATTACATATTTAATAATATAATTAAAACAAAATTATAGTAATATAATATATTAATTAATAGTGATACATGAAAATGTCTGCATAAAAGGAAGGCCCAACACATACCAAATTGATGGGTGTTAGAAGTCTGCAGTAATAATATGTATCATGTGCTTTGATACTAGTAAATTAAGAGATTTTTAAAATATTGCATAAAATGATGGTACCTTGTGCCTAATAATTTGTATTTAAGAGTTTTTTATCCGTGCTTTATAATATAACTAGCAGTGTACCCGTGCAATGCATCGGGGTGAGCAATTGTAAATGGAAATAAAAAATTAATGTAATAACTTATCAGAAAAAAAGAAAAAAGATATATATGGAGTAAATCATATATTTATAATTTATGTAACATTAGTAGTGATAATCGCATAACTTGAGTTTTTTCAATCATTAAACATTAAGAAATTATTTAAAGTAATCGTTAAATGTATATTTATTTTAAAAACATGTATTAATCAGCGGTATCTAACAAATGATAATATTTTTTCAAAATACTGAAATATAGAATAGGTAAAAATAACAAATATAATGTTGGATAGTATTATTTTGTATATAAACGTATATATAAGTTCAGTATTAGTTAGTTTTATAGAATTCAAAAGATTTTAAAAACTTGTATACATGAAAAAAATACATGTACTATCATAATTAAAGAAATATGTTAATTTGAGCAAGTAAATAACTTTTCTTCTTTTGGAGAAACCCCAAATGGAAGGAAAAAAACTTGAATATGGAAGGTAGTGAAAAAGTAAAGTTTGAATTTTTTTCAAATGAGTTGTACCTTATGCATACTAAGTTGTGAATTAAGAGATTTTTAAAATGTATGCATAAAATGGTACTACCTTATGTTTTATAAGCAGTAATTAAGAGTTTTTTTATTCCGTCTTTATAATATAGTATAGATATAGATTATAACTTTTGATTCGTTGAGTAAATTAGGTACTTATGGTTAGGGTCCACCCACCACCAATACCACCAGGGTGGGTGGTTGCCGGGTGGGGGTATAGGGGTGGTAGCTGTGACGACGATAATAATGACATTGTGGTTGGTGTGGTGTGGTGTGGGAGCGGGGTGGTAGGGGGAAACTGTCATCATCACAACTACCACCCTTCCCCCCCCCCCGCCCCGCCCCCCCCCACACAAAAAAAGTTGGAGATTCCAATTCTTGCCAACCAAACGCATTGTCAAAATCCATCAAATTCCTTTTCAGTTCATTCAAAGCCAAATTCCTTTAATCAATTGTAATTCCCCCAAATTTCATTCTATGAACCAAATACCCCTATAGTCTCAAATTATTCAAACGTATGCACCACCATTTATTTGTTCGATAACACGATTTTGTACAATTTGCTACTAAAACTTTTTCTAGTATAATTTTATCATATAAATCAAATAATGGATGCTCAAATAAGAACACTAAATATCGTGAGAAAATAAGAGAAAAAGACCACGGGAAAGTTCATATATTGTAAAAAATTCATTTAAAGATGCATATGTAAACTCATACAAATAATCTGAAACATCGGTTCACATATACATCTTCAAATAGATTTTTCAATGGATTCACATATGAATATTAGTTTCTTTAACTTTTGAATATTAGTTCCTTTAACTTTTCTCATACTTTAAACCCTTTTATTTGAACCGACCCAAATCAAATAAATTTTAAATATTTCATAAATTGAACCACTAAGTTGCCTCCATTATTGAACCTTCCAATTGAATTATGTCCCTTTCGAGCAAACCAACCCCCAACTAGAATGCCATTTATCAAGTTCAATTCATTATAAGCAAGGACGACCACAATATTTCTATCACCAGAAAACGAAGATATGGCTAATGGACGTTCCCCAAACCGCTTCACGACTATCGTCTTATCGTTATCAATCATCTTGACGATCATGATACCGATGAAAGAATGTGATAGGTTACGGTTGTCATCGTCGTGTAATGGAAGTAGTTTGGCGGAGTGCCAGATGTTTGCGGAAGAAGAGCAAGAGTTTCTGATGGCTACCGAGGAACATAGGCGGATTCTGGCGACGACAACACGTAGACTCACTTATGTATCTCTGGAACGTAGAAATACGGCTTGCAGCAAAAATTGCGTCGGAAAATATAATGTCAAAGGCAGGCCATGCAGACTATACCAACGTTGCAAGTGATTTGGAGTGAAGAGGGTTTGGTTCTTGTTTGTTGTTTAAATTCTTATGGACCTCTTTTAATCCTTGTGTACTAATTATTAATATTGCGACGTTTTTTTTTTTTTATTGTTAAATTGTTTTTTAAAAATAATAATATAACAATAAATTCTTATGATAACATTGTAATAATAACTTACGATAAATTGTATTGGGGGAAAATCTTTATATATATTAAAGCAACAACGAAATAGTATGACTTGGCACCCTGAGATTTGAGTAATCCTCAAATCTTGAAATGTGGTTGAGTTTCATCATCCCACATTGGTGAGAAGATGAAAGTTTTGAAGTAAGAAGTGGCTATAAGAAAGGAGGGATGGATGTTTTTGTGTCAACTAATGTGGTTGGCTCAATTTAGCCTACTCTATTTATGTATCATCTCACATTGTTGAGAGAAGATGCAAATTTTGAAGTTTGAAGTGAGTATATAAGAAATGATGTGTGAATGTTTTTATGTCACCTAATGTGGTTAGCTCAATTTAGCCTACCATATTTTTGCAAAAAAATATTTATATATATTAAAGGAACAACCAAATAGAATGATTTGACACCATGAGATATGAGTAATCCTCAAATCATGAAATGTGGTTAAGTTTCATCATCCCACATTGGTGAGAAGATAAACGTTTTGAAGTAAAAGGTGACTATAAGAAAAAAAGAATGGATGTTTTTATGTCAAAAAAATCTATCTATCTATCTATCTATCTATATATATATATAACAAATAATTAAAATAATGATTTTGTGATAATTATTAAAGTTGACTCATTTACATTACCCAACCAATATATCAATATCAATCATCAATCTTTATATATATTAAAGGAACAACCAATGGATAATGATGTGGCTTAATGAGATTTGAGTATTCATCAAAATTTGAAATATGGTGTGTTTTGTTCATGCCACATTGATGAGAAAATGATGAAATTGAAGGATGATGTGAGTATTTATTAGGAAGATGCTAGGTCTTTCTAGAAAGTTCATGGGATTAGCTTAATTTGGTTGACATTATATACTAATGTGGTTGGCTAAGTTTGGCTAACCAAGCGTTACGGGTTGGTGATTTTTCACCGAATCTCTCTTAGTAAAAATAAAATATACAGTACAACTATTTTGTGTCTATTTGATCACATCTATGTACTGTTTTATAAAAATTATATTACAAAGTAAGGTTTATATGCTAAATTTGAAACATACGCAAACTAATCACTAAAGGAAATTGATTCGTTGTTTTAGATTATATCTCATTAATTGTTTGTCGAGAAATTATTTTTTGATATTTTAACTCGATCAAGTACTCCTTAAAAAACGCTACTACCACGCATCGCGCAGGTCGCACACTAGTTAAAAGAGAACAGAAAGGAAACTCCAATATTTGGTATCCGAACGATATAAGTAACAATTTTACTTGTCATTCTAGATTAAGCATTGAATTAAAATGACTATTTAATATACATGTTGAATACAAATTCTGGATGATAAAAATAGGAAAAAGTCTAAAAAAACCCAATAAACTATCTACTTTTGAATGGTTAAGTCCTTAAACTATTTTAAAAATGAAAAAAACCTTAAACTTTTTAAAACCGGTTAATTACATTCTTTTTACCATTAATGTTTACCCGTTACCTGTTTAATAGGTAATTTTTAAATTAAGAAAAGAAAAAAAAAGTTCTAATCTAAACCCTAATCAATCCACGACCTGCCTCCATTCCCATCACCACAATCCATAGCCTCCGCCACCAGCCCTCCGCCGCCGACCACCGGCACCGCCAGCCACCGTCGTCACCGGCCCAACATCACCCGCCAGCCACCGTCGTCACCGGCCCAACATCACCTGCCACCGTCGTTACCGACCCGCTTAACCTATTTAACCCGCTTAACATTTATAAAACTAAAAACTAGCTAAAAATAAAAAATTCACAAAAAAATACAAATCCAAAATTCAAATGAAAGCATTAGGATTCCAAGTTTTATAGTTCAAACTTAAAAGTTCTAACCAAATATAAAACATTAAAAATCCAAAGCATTAAAAAGAAAACTTATAATATATATATAGGGGTGGGTTCAAATGAAAACTCATATTTCATTGTGTACATGGGAACAAATCTTAACTATTGATCAAAACTTAGAAAACTAATCAATGATTAATACATAAAAAGGTTAATTGGGAAGTGATTAAGGACAAAATTGTAATTTTGAATCAATGTTTACCTTCTTTGACCTTTTATTTTTATTTTTAATTAAAAAAAATTTACCCCCTTAAACTTTAAAATAATTTATCTTAAAAATTACTAATATTATAATCAAACAAATTACATAAAAAAAACGAGAATTTTGTGCTTTTCAATATGACATCCATCACGATATAGTTTTTTTTTTTTCGTTTTAACCATTTTTTACGTAAAATTCTATATACGTGTTATATTCATTATGAATATGCATGCACGTCTTCTGGTGTCCATATTCAGTATGAATAACAAAGGTGAACGTTCATTCACTATTCATGATGAATAATACCGTATGCAGGATTTTTTTCGTTTTAACGTTTTTTACGTGAAATTCTATATATGTGTTATATTCATTATGAAAATGCATGCACGTCCTAGGGTGTCCACATTCAGTAAGAATAACAAAGGTGAACGTTCATTCACTATTCATGATGAATAATACAGTATTCAGGATGAATAATACACAAATCCATTATTCATGTATTATTTATCATGAATCGTGTATTATTCATCCTGAATGATACATTATTCATGATGAATAATATATGAATGACCCGTGAAGGTGTAGACACATGTCGCACTCTCTTTTGTTTCTCAATTCACAACCGAAATTTGGTTTAATTCATTATGAATATGTATGCGCATCCCCGGATGCCCCACATTCAGTATGAATAACAAATGTGAACGTTCATTTATTATTCATGATGAATAATATAGCATTCAGGATGAATTACACAACATTCATGACGAATAATACACGAATTCATGAATTGTGAATTATTCACCCTGAATGTTGTATTATTCATCCGGAATGATACATTATTCATGATGAATAACACATGAATTACCTGTGAAGATGTGGAGACGTGACACACTCTCTTTTATTCCCCGATTCACAACAGAATTACTCGATAGGTTCTCGATTCGTCTTGATGGGTGTTGGGTTACGGTGCTGAAGAAACGTGATGCCTTACGACATTGAAGAAAATGTTGAAGAAGGTGATGTCGAGTTACATACTTACGGTGTCGAGGCGTTGTACAAACTTGAACGTACATAAATATTCATAATGAATATAACACATATATAGCATTTCACGTAAAAAACGGTTAAAACGACAAAAAAACTATATCGAGATGGATGTCATATCGAAGAGCACGAAATTCTCGTTTTTTTTATTTAATTTGTTTGATTAAAATATTAGTAATTTTTAAGATAATTTATTTTTAACTTTAATTAGGTAAAAAAATTTTAATTAAAAAAGAAAATAAAAAGTCAAATATGGTAGGCTGTGTGTTTAAATTTTCTTCCATTTTTACCCCTAAGCATTTTAAAATTAAAAACTTTAATTAATATGAGTTGTTGGATCAAAAGAGATCGAGTGACTAAGATTTATCCTCACGTGCACACTGAAAAATGAGTTTTTATTTGAACGTTTATATATATAACCGTCGATCATGAATCCAACGGTTAAGATGTGAGTTGCAAGGGTTGCAACCTTTTTAAGGGTTGCAAAATATCCTTCCAATATATATATATATATATATATATATATATATATATATATATATATATATATATAAACGGGTTATTTGGATCATTTTCGAGTTGAAAAGTTTGACCTTGACTTTACCCGTTTAATTTTCGTGTCGTGTCAACCCGTTTACTTAGTGAAATGTATTGCCCAAACCCGTTTATTTCATGTCGGGTTAGCGTGTTAGTATCATTTTTTGTCGGGCCGAGTCATATGTCACATCCCTTCCGTCATAGTCTTGGTCCATGATACATGTCTTAATGCAGAAAGTACAAAGTTAATTGTAAAACTTTTCTTATGGGTTGGGAAGACCTCCCAAGTCTACTCCTGAACTAAATCATGCATACTGCTATTACTTACTAATACTCTTCTCAAGGATACAACTAGATGTGATCATACTCTTCCATTCCACCATTACTAATACTAAGATTACTATGTTCACCTTCACTTTACCACTCCTCCTCCACCTCCTCCCCACCACCACCACCGCCGCCGCCGCCGCCCAACCTTACAAAGCCACCGATCTCTTCCTCCTCGACTAAGGTTCATCCACCACCACCACTTCTGATGACCCGACATGGGATGGCGATGAAGGTTTCAAATTCGTAACTTCAGATATCAACACCACCTCCTTTTCATCCAAACCTTCCTACCGTGATCCTTGGGTCCTTGATACCCCTTACTCCACTGCTCGAATCTTTAACGCTTCTTCGTTCACCTACACGTTTCCCGTCTCTCAAGGCCCCAAATTCCTCCGCCTCCATTTCTATCCTGCCAACTACACCGACATCAAAGCGAACCAATCTTTCTTCTCTGTATCATCAAACGACTACACTCTCTTAACCAACTTCATCGCTTTCCTAGCCGCCTCCTATCGGCCAACACCCGCCACCAGTCCTCAAGTTCCCCACTTTGTCAAAGAATTCATTGTCTATGTAAAAGATACCCAAACCTTAAAGGTTATCTTTACACCCTCACCCAACTCATATGCCTTCATCAACGGTATTGAAATCGTTTCAATGCCTGAACATCTGTATTATCAACAAAACAACTTTGAATACGTTGGGATTTCTGACGATATGGCTCAGGAAACAGCTTACCGGCTAAACGTAGGTGGCAGACATATATCCGGTAACGCTGATACCGGTATGTATCGATCATGGGCACCAGATGGTGAGTACATATTAAATAGAGTTTTTAATTTTAAAATTCCATTGAATTAAGATCTACGGAAAACCTCCATTCAGCACTCTCATCAGATCGTTGTCGTCGTTTCACCCTTAAAGAAGTGAAAGTTTCCACTCGGGAATTCAACGACAATTGTGTTATAGGCAGGGGAGGGTTCGGGAAGGTGTACAAAGGCTACATCGACAACGCTAAAACCACCGTCACGATCAAACGACTCAACCCGTCATCCAACCAAGGGTTTCATGAATTCCAAACCGAAATAAAGATGCTATCGAAGCTACGTCACGCGCGTCTAGTCTCCCTGATCGGGTTCTGCGACGAAGATGGCGAGATGGTCCTAGTCTACGACTACATGGCTCACGGTACTCTACAAGAACATCTCTACAAGACCGAAAACCCTCCATTTCCATGGAAAACCCGTCTCCATATTTGCATCGGTGCGGCCCAAGGGTTGCTTTATCTCCACACGAGCGCGAAACGAGGAATCATGTTAACTTGATAATCAGAGGAATGATAAGGAATGGAATAAATAATCTTTTGTATTTCTCATTGTGAAAAAGAGGACCAATGTACAGGAAATAAATAGCCTACACAATGTTGCTAAACAAGGAAATAGAATAAAAGACATTGAAAAAGATTGGCTGTCAATTAGCCAAGCCTAGAAATCAGCCTCCTTGATTGTAGCGTGTCAATGGACTATTTCGGGAAATGATGGAAACAGATCCCAAAGAATATTTCAACATTCCCCCTCAAGTTGAGTAGTGGGGTTTCCAATATTCAACTTGCTAAGACAGTGCATAAATTTTTTTCCATTGACCGCCTTTGTTAATATATCCGCGAGCTGGTCTTCTGATCGGACAAATGGAATCTCAATGATCCCGTTTTCTAGTTTCTCTTTGATGAAGTGTCGGTCCACCTTAACATGTTTTGTGCGATCATGTTGAACTGGATTTTCAGAAATTTGAATGACCGCTTCATTATCGCACATGATTTTGCTGGTTTGAGTTGAGTGGTATCCAATTTCACTCAAGAGCTTTCGTATCCACAACGCCTCTGCTAGGCCTCGTGCTATTCCTCGAAATTCTGCTTCAGCACTTGAGAGGGCTACCACTTTCTGTTTCTTGCTTCTCCAGGTAACAAGGTTTCCACCAACGAGAGTAAAGTAACCGGATGTTGATCTTCTATTTCCTTTGTCTCCTGCCCAGTCTGCATCAGTATACACTTGGGTTTCTAAGTGTCCATTAGCCTTGAACAGAACTCCATGACCGGGTGTTCCTTTGAGGTATCTGATGATTCTCAATACGACTTCCATGTGGGAAATTTGAGGTTGATGCATGAATTGGCTCACAACTCCTACTGCATAAGCAATGTCTGGACGGGTGTTGGGTCATCTAAAGATTTGAAGATGACCTCCTGATCTTCCATCTTATATCATCCTACTTAGAATATGTTTGAGGTTCTTTTAGCAGCTTGGTTTCTATACAAATGTTTGGTGAAGTCAAAGATCAGCCGAAGAAGACAAAGAAGGAGTACATCTCTCAAAGCGGATTGAAGATAGTCTCCTCCGCCTAAAGCCAAGCATGCCCAAGTGATCAACACCATCAGCCAGGATGGTGTCAATCACATATCTCTTAGGAGTATGAAGGTGTCCTCACATCTTCAGGAGCCGAAGATCTCTCAGGTCTTCGGCAACCAATGATCTCATCTCTCCTTAGAGTATGAAGATGTTCTCACATCTTCAGGAGCCGAAGATCTCTCAAGTCTTCGGTAGCCAATGATAGCCAATGATCTCTCCTTAGAGTATGAAGGTGTTCTCACATCTTCAGGAGCCAAAGATCTTTCAAGTCTTCGGCAATCTATGCTTAAGGATTTCTTTCAAACACATTGTACTTTTCTGACAAAGTATATTGTGATATCTTGCATTGACGTGGACCTCATCTGGAGATCAGATCAAGTAAGTTTTGTCTACTACACCATTTTAAGGAAAGGTCTCTACCATCCTTCTGCAGGTCAACACTTCAAGCCAAAACACCTCAAGACAAAAGGTACATCCTGTACCTTGCTGAAGACCTGTGTCCATCCATTGCTCAACAGGTGTCCCATGCATTTAATGCATGAGGCACTATAAATATGGAGGATGGTTCAACATGTAAGATCACCAGCTCTCAAGTATTCAAGCTCTCTAAGTGCACTGGCATTCTCTCTCTAAGAAGTTCTTATTGTTTTCTAAGTGTTTTACAATTGTTCTTCATTTCTATTTGTGTAAGATTGTTTGAATAGATTTCATCTATTCTCTTCCGCAACAATCAAAAGTTTTCTATGTGTAATTCTTGATTTCAAATCAATAAGAATTAAATTAAGTGAAAAACTGTGTGTATTGTATTCAACCCCCCCTTCTACAATACTTCTTTTATTTACTTACTGCTATTTGGGACCAACAAGTGGTATCAGAGCGGTTTAGTTTAACTCAATAAACTAGATCCGTGATGGCAGCCTCTTCTTCTTCTTCTTCTTTGAAAAATGATTCTTCTCAAAACTTCACTGCTGTTTCATACGACAATGGCTCTATAGCCAAACCACCAAGGTTTAACCCCAATAACTTCTTCTTGTGGAAAAGCCGTATGATACTCTTTCTAGAAGGAGTTGACAACAAATATCCAACTATTTTACATGAAGGTCCTTTTATTCCTAGAGTTTGGGACCGATATAATGCAGACAAGAGAAAAGCTGATGAGGACTCTTCTGAAGAAGAAAGAACTCCAGCTACTGGGAGATACATTCTAAAGGACCCCAGTAAATACAATGATGAAGACAGACGTCTTATAGCTCTTGATACTAAAGTCAGAGCCATCATTTCCCTCTCTCTGCCTGATGAGGTCTATCATTCTCTCGTTAACCTTTCTACTGCAAAAGAAATGTGGTCCACTCTGTGGGTTCTTTATGAAGGTACGTCTGAGGTGAAAAAGAGCAAAAAGATTGCTCTTGTAAGAAAGTATGAACTCTTCTCTCATGAGAAGGGTGAGTCTCTTTCAGACTACTACAATCGCTTTAACAGTCTTCTCAATGATCTTAAACTTGTGGGTCGCATATATGATAATGAGGAAGTCTTATGCAAGTTCATGGACTGTCTTCCTGAGTTTTGGGAAAACATCTGTACTTGTATCAAGTCTACCAAGGATCTTGATTCTATGCCTCTCACTGCCTTGTATGGCATCCTCTTCAACTATGAGCAGACTAAACTGCTTAGAAAGTCATTCACAAAAGACATCAAAGGCTCTTCTCTAGCCCTTGTCGGTGAATCTTCCAAAAGTACTGTGTGTGTCCCTAGGATCACCTATCCTTCTGACTCTGACAACGATAGTCAAGAGGACCCCAATGACCCTTCAGAAGCCTATCTCAGTGAGGCTGATGATGAAGGAGAGGAGACCTCTGTGGCTCAGCTGTCAGATGGTGTTGCCATGCTGGCTGGCTTTTCTAAAGGCAAACCTCGCTTCTCTTCTGGAAAATCCAGGTTTTCTAGAAAACCCTCCTCTACTCTTCCAAAAATTGCTTCCTCTGACAAATCAAATGAGGAATGTTACAGGTGTGGGAGGAAGGGACACTTTGCTTCTGAATGCAGAAGCAGGTCCTCTGATAAGTCTAGACGGCCCTTCTCTAACCGTACATCCTCTAGGTCTGACAGAACCAAGCCTGATTCCTACCAACCTTCCTTTCAAAAGTCAAACTCGTCTGTTCCTTCAAACTCTGACCGTGCTGAAAAGTACAAGGCCAAATACAAGAGAGAGAAGGAAAGGAATGCTCTTCTAGCCAACAAAGGAAAAGGTCTTCTTGCCGAATCTCATGATTGGGCAGATGAACCAACTTCCGAAAGTGACAAAGAAATGGCCAACCTTTGCTTTATGGCTAAAATAGATGATGCTGATGATGGTGAAACCTCTTCCACCTCCATGGCTCTTGTGTCTGCTGAGTGCTCTACCTCATCCACTCAGGTACATCCATTTTTCTCTATCTCTGATGCTGAGAAAATTGAAGCCTATGACTCTTTGACCGTTGACTTCTATGAAGCCAAGGATGCAAAGAAGAAGACAAATGCTCAGATAAAATCTCTTTCTTCTCAACTGCAAATATGTCTTTCTCAACTAAAACACTTTGACAAAATCAAGGTTGAGCTTGAAGATTTGAAAACTATAAATTTTACTCTTGCTAAAGAGAAAAATAAACTTCTTAAAAAGTTTAAAAAGGAGCAAGAAACTGTGAAAAAGTGGACAAGATCGTCCAAAAATTTAGAAAGGATTTTTCAGGATCAAATATCTTGTGATGACAAGTCTGGACTAGGCTTCGGGAAATATGACCTTGAACCTCCTTCTGACACTCATGCTCCTTTCTCTCTTTCCTCATTCTATGAATCCTCTGAAGAGAACTATGATGACTCTGAACCTCTGAACTCCTCCGATTTCACTAAATATCTCAAGTTTGGAAAGTTTATCAAAGCTAAGAGCATTGACTCACCTAATGAGAGTGAGGAAGCCCAAGACTCAAATGACCCTTCTAAACCAATTATTGAGTCTATGTGTTCCTTAAAAATAAACGAGCCTTCCTCTTCTTCCAAAGTTCCTCAACCTTCTTCAAATAAAGTCTCTTTCTCCAAAAAAGGGAAAATCTGTTGCCAATCTTCCTCCCCAAAAGAAACTTCCCAAGAAAAACTCAAAGAAACCATCTTCTCTTCCAATTCCCAGAGCTGTGATGTTAAATAAGCTAAATTCCAAGACACCCTCTTCTATCCCTTCAACTGACTCTGGCAAAGGTATCTTGGGTCCTAAGCCTCTTGACTATCCTCTAACCTCTAAGGCTATGAAACTTGTCAGGATCGAATTCTTAACAAGAATTAATTCTCAGAAACAATATCAAAGAAGTTTGCGGAATAACACTTTGATATTCAATGAAACAGTAATCACCAACAGTAAATATGAAGAACAAACTGTAAACTTGTATTGAATGATTGAAATCACAAGATTACACACTCAACCTCAATCTTGAAGAACAGACTCTTTCAAGACCAATTCTACTTCTCTAGAATTAGGAACTTTGCCTTGAGGTTGATTTTCTCTCTAGAACTAAAACTTAGAATGAATGATAATATCAAAAGTTATCTCACTATTCTAAACAATACAATATATATACTAAAGATAAAAGATAATTACAATTAATAAAATATCTTCATAATATCTTCCATGAATATCTTCAACTTCCATGAATATCTTCAGTTTATCCACCTATCATCCTTTCCATACAGATCTCCATCTTATAAGCAGTATTAATCATAAGCAACATTAATACTTTGAGCAGTATCTTCAGCTTTCCATGTTTATCTTCAAACGCAATCTCTTCAGCATTATTAATATTGAATTAGAAGCAGCACTAATCACCTTGGAAGTATTAACTGAGACTTGGCAGCATTAACTACTAAGCAGTAGTAACTCCAGCAGTATTAATATTGAAGAGCAGCATTAACTTTGTTCCAGCAGCATTAACTTCAACTGGCAGCATTAACCTCAGAAGTAGTAACCATGTTGAACTAGAAGTAGTAACCATGTTGAACTAGAAGTAGTAACCATGATGAATATTAACTTCAGAAGTAGTAACCATGATTAGCATATTTCAGACCCAACAAAAGTCAATGTGACCAGTCATCACAAGGAATCTGGTCAAAGCTCCAAAAAGGTTTTTACATATAGAAAATGTTATAACTGTGGTAATACCTCTCACCTTGCTAAGAATTGTCCTCTGGAGAGAATTGATAAAAATGCTTCCAAGGATACTTCTTCTCCTTCTAACTCAAAAGGACCCATCTCCAAATGGGTACCAAAGAACTGATTTTCTTGTGATTGCAGGGTCTAGGGCACCAACAAATCTGGTATCTCGACAGCGGGTGCTCAAGACATATGACCGACAACAAATCTCTTCTTGTAGACTTCGTGCCTTCCAAAGGTCCTTCTGTCACCTTTGGTGATAATTCCAGAGGAAGTACTAAAGGTTATGGAACACTCTCAAATGGTTCCATCACCTTTAACAAGGTAGCCTATGTTGAGGGCTTGATGCACAATCTTCTAAGCATAAGCCAACTGTGTGATCTGGGCTACAAAGTGATGTTTGAATTATCTTCATGCATCATTTTCAACAAAAAGATGGAAACCGTACTCTCTGGCTACCGCAAGGAAAATGTCTATGTCATAGACATGGGACATAGCTCACCCTTCGGAACAAACATTTGCTTTGTCTCTGAAAACTCTGCTAAAAGATGCTGGCTCTGGCACAAGCGTCTCTCTCATCTAAACTTCAAGACTTTGAATGTCCTTTCAAACCAGGAGCTTGTCACGGGCATGCCAAAGTTGTCCTTTGTGAAAGAAAAGCTGTGTGCTGCATGTGAGAAAGGGAAACTCACAAAATCTTCCTTCAAGTCCAAGCAATGCTTCTCCATCACTCAGCCTCTTCAGATGCTTCACATGGATCTGTGTGGACCAGTCAGTACTCCAAGCCTTGGTGGTAGAAGGTACATTATGGTTATTATTGATGAATTCACTCGTTACACTTGGGTATTTTTTCTCAGGTATAAAAGTGACACTACTGAAGAAATCATAAAGTTCATCAAAAAGTCTGAAGTGTTGAATGGGCAGCTGGTAAGATCTGTAAGAAGTGACAACGGAACAGAATTCAAGAACAGTATGTTGGATGACTTTTTCAATGAAAAAGGCATCTCTCAGAACTTCTCTGCCGTCAGAACTCCACAACAGAACGGTGTAGTGGAGAGAAAGAACAGAACGCTATGTGAAACTGCCCGATCCATGTTGAGTGAATCTCACCTCCCTACCTACTTTTGGGCCGAAGCAATCAACACTGCATGCTTCACCCAAAATAGGTCTATCATTGTAAAAAGACATAATAAGACCCCTTATGAAGTCTTTTATGGTAGAAAACCCAACATTGGTTTTCTTCATGTCTTTGGGTGTGTCTGCTACATTCTCAATGATAGAGAAAATTTGGGAAAATTTGATCCCAAAGTTGACGAAGGAATCTTCGTGGGATATTCTCTCACTTTCAAAGCTTTCAGAGTCTACAACCTCCGAAGGAAGTGTATTGATGAATCCATCCATGTCAAGTTTGATGACCTCAAGATATCATCACTCTCTTGTGATGATGAAGAATTGAACAGATGGATATCCTCCTGTGTTGGTGATGGTCCTCTTCCAACATCATCAGACATTCCCTACACAGTTCCTACTTCTCTCTACCAAAACAATGAACCCTCTACATCTCACAACCCCTCCTCTCATCAAGAGGATGATCCTCAGCCTACCCAACCTCAACATACACTCCAAATCATCCCAGTCTCTCCATCTGACATCCACTCCTCACCTATACAAGCCGATCTTCCATCCATCTCTCCTCAAAATTGCCCTTCCAACTCTCCTCTACAAATCTCTTACCCTCCTCCTTTACCTCCTGCTCTAAAGTGGACAAAAGATCACCCCATTGATCAAATCATTGGTGATCAACAAGCTGGTGTACAGACTTGAAGAGGTGCTGGTAACATCTGTCTCTATGTGAACTTCCCCGGCAACGGCGCCAAAAACTTGATGGGTGCTTTTTACACACCTACAGACGTGTGCTAATTAAACCTCAAAGCAAGTATACAATGAGATCTAATGTCGTCTTTCAAGTAATAAAATGGTAAGAACCAAGTATCGTATTCCACAGGGATAGGTATCTTAGGTTGCAAGATCTTGAGATGAAAAACTAACTTCAGATGGCGATGTTGAAAACATACTTTTGGAAGGTTGGTTAACACAGATCTAAATAACAAGAATAAAAGAGAAGCAAGGGTGTAAGACTTTTGATGGTATATGAATCCAAAATCCAGCAGGTCAATGCTACAACATTGTCATAGCATGATGCTATTGGAATGCTGCAGCATGCTTCTGACTATAACTAGTTTTATTATCGATTTCAAGACACGTTCCTCTCGGACTCTCACCATCCCATTATTCCATTAGCCATAAACAGTCTCATCTCTGAGCAAAGTTCCAGATAAGGAAATGATGGGAGTGGAGTTCTCAAAATATACGGCAAAACAAATTCTCTTCGTTAAAAGTTACTCTTTCGAAATAACCCCCGTACCTCCCAAGTTGATGTATTCCAAATAGCTTATCTCTAAGTCTACTACATTTTAACCCTTTGAAAAAGTGACCATTTATCAAGAATGAATCATTTTAAAAGACACAAGTAACAACTCTCGTTGCAAGTAACTCTTTCGATATTACCTCCCATGTCATTCAAATTGACGTGCTATTTAATGGCCTATCTCTAGGTCCATCACACTTTAACACTATCAAAGTGATCATTTTGTCAAGGAGTTGTGTTATCTTGATAAAACTTGAGTTGGAACAATAAAACTTGGTTAAAGTCACAAAAACCCACTTTCTTTTAGATCTACATAACCACCATTTGCCTCACACCCAAGCTAAAATGATTAGCTACTCATTACAATAAATAAATAAAGAAAAATGATAAGAACTACAAAGGTAAACATAATGTAAAATGCTCTTGAAATGTAAATGACTATAAAATATATAAATATATGTATATGACTTGAAATGTAAAGACAAGAATGTAAATGACAAGGAAATGTAAAGACGTAATCTAGATGCACTATTTTAAAGTACTAAAAGTAATTGCATAAAAATAAAGACGAAAAGTAAATGGCTAATCTAGAGATGAAAATGGAAAGGTAAATAAAAATGCAAGTATGAACTAGGCTTTAAAAATAAAAGAAAAAGGAAGAAAGAAAGAAAGAAGAACATTAAGAACATTAATTAAAGAAAGTAGGGAGAAGTTTTAGAGTTGATGGAGATCAACTCTTCAAGGTGTACAAAAAATGAGAACCCAAGCTCCCTATTTATAGGCAAAGGGAGGGGCAAAGTTGTAAATTAAGGAGAATCTAATTGTACTTACCTAGTCTAATGCCAACTAAGGCTACCTAAGCTTGTTCTAACTTAACTAAACTATTACAAACCAAATAAATTAGTGTTTAAAGATTACAATCAGATTAGTTCCATGCCAAAAATCAGATTATGCTCCATCTTCTTTGATTCTTTCATCCAAAACCATCAGCTCCATGCTGTTCTGATGCTGCAGCATGCCCTGTTTCCAAATAGATTTCCAAAAGATAACCAAATTTAGCCTACAATCTTAATAAAACAAGTAAACCACACAATTTAAGCTCCAAGACACAATAAATGGAAAATAAGATAGAAAATGACTCAAAGTGGGATTTGAAAAATGAAAAATCTATCTAAAAAGGCTAAAAGAAAAGGGCTTAAGTACTCAAAATTGAGTACTTATCAACTTCCTTTCTCTCATTGAACCAAAGAAAGTTGACGAAGCTCTAGCTGATCCATGTTGGATCACTACCATGCAAGAAGAACTTTCTCAGTTCGAAAGGAACAAAGTCTGGAGATTGGTTCCTCGTCCTTCCAGAAAAACCATCATAGGAACCAAGTGGGTCTTTCGGAACAAAATGGATGAAGAAGGCACGGTGATCAGAAACAAGGCCCGACTGGTTGCACAAGGCTATAGGCAAGAGGAAGGAATTGACTATGATGAAACGTTTGCTCCTGTTGCAAGACTTGAAGCCATCAGAATCTTCCTTGCTCATGCTGCCTACAAGAACTTCAGAGTCTTCCAGATGGATGTCAAGAGTGCCTTTCTGAATGGGGAGCTAGCTGAAGAAGTCTATGTGAAACAGCCCCCTGGCTTTGAAGATCCAGTCCATCCTGACTATGTGTACAGATTGGACAAAGCTCTCTATGGTCTAAAGCAGGCTCCCCGTGCCTGGTATGACACTCTTGCTGACTTTCTCTTGAAGAACAAGTATACAAGAGGTAAAATTGAAAACACTTTGTTCATCAAGAAAACCTCAGGTAATCTTATCCTTGTTCAAATTTATGTGGATGATATCATTTTTGGTGCCACTGATGAGTCACTGTGTGATGAGTTTGCCTCTCTCATGAAAAGCCAATATGAGATGAGTATGATGGGGGAGCTTACCTTTTTCTAAGGACTTCAAGTTAAACAATCTTCAGAAGAAATCTTTATAAATCAAAGCAAATACATACGTGATCTTCTGAAAAAGTTCAATTTTGAAAACTCCTCCCCCATGAAAACTCCCATGGCACCACCTTTGAAACTCCATGCTGATCCGGATGGTGTATCTGTGGATATCACCAGCTACCGAGGCATGATCGGCTCTCTTCTTTATCTTACTGCGAGTAGACCAAACATTATGTTTGCTACTTGTCTATGTGCGCGTTACCAAGCCAATCCGAAAGAATCTCACTTGGCTGCGGTTAAACGCATTTTTCGGTATCTGAAAGGTACCATGAATCTGGGTCTTTGGTATCCCAAAGACTCAGGTTTTGATCTAATGGGGTATTCAGATTCTGATTTTGCAGGCTCTAAGATTGATAGGAAGAGCACCACTGGCAGCTGTCAACTCCTTAGTGGCAAGCTTGTTAGTTGGTCTAGCAAGAAGCAGAACTCAGTCTCCACCTCTACTGCTGAGGCTGAGTATGTAGCTGCTGGAAGTTGCTGTGCTCAAATCCTCTGGATGAAGAACCAACTTAGAGACTACAATCAGCTGTACTCTCACATCCCGATTCTGTGTGACAACTCTAGTGCGATAGCCATCGCAAACAATCCGGTGCTACACTCTCGTTCCAAGCACATCGACATCTGATATCACTTCATTCGGGATCACATCTCTAAGGGTGATATCGAGTTACATTTCATCCCTACCGACCTCCAACTGGCGGATCTCTTCACCAAGCCTCTTGACGAAGCTCGGTTCAAGTTCCTCATCGGAGAACTCGGTATGTTAAATGCCGATCTTTAATTAAAAAAAATGAGAGATAGAAAAGAAATAAAAAAAAATGAGAGAAAGAAAAGAAATCAAAAAAAAAAGAGAAAAAAAATGAGAGATAGAAAAGAAATTAAAAAAAAAATCAATAATAAATCAGTATTTTTTTTCATGCCAGTATTTTTTCCTTTCTCCTTATATCACACTCATTCCCTCTCTCACTCTCCTTCGGCTATCTCTCTCTATCTCTCACCCTCTTTCGGCTCACTCTCTCTTTCTCCTTACCCTCTCCCTAGCCGAAACCCATCCCCCCTCCCCTCTTCGGCCCTCCTTCTCCCTAGCCGAACCCCTATCCCCCCCTTCCCTCTTCGACTCTCCCTCTCTCTTCCCCCCTCTCCTCCCTTCGGCTCTCTCCCTCTTCGGCCTCCTCTCCCCTCGCCGATCTCTCTCTCTTTCCCTTACCCACTTCGGTAGCCGAAGCCCCCATCCCCTCCCTTCTCCCTTCGGCTCCCCCTTAGCCGAATTCCCTCACCCCCTCAACCTCACCCCCTTAGCCGAACTCTACCACCCCCTCTCCCCATTCGGCCTCTAGCCGAACCCCCTCTCCACCCCTTATCCGAACACTTCCCCCCCCACCCACTCCCCTCTTCTTCGGCTCACAACTCCAAACACCTCACACCCCTTAGCCGAACACTTCAAACCCAACCCTTTTTTTTCGGTACCCGCACCAAACCCCTCACCATTTATTTTTTTCGGTCACACAACCTCCCACCCCAACCATCCCCTAAGCCGAATCCCCCCTCCCCACACCCTTCCAAACCGAAATCCCCCCCCCCCTTTCTACCCCATTCGGCCGACCCCACCACACACCCCTTCCCTATTTTTTTTCCTCTCCTTTTTCCTTTTTATTTCCCTTTTTCCAAGACTCTCCATCCCATCCCATCCCTCCTTTTTCTTACACCTACTACTTCTCTTCTCTTCCTACCACTCCATACTTCCTTTTCTTCCATATCTTTTCTCTTTCCCATTTTCCAAGAACTCTCTTCCCTATTTTTTTCCTAGGCATCCTCTTCCTTTCCCCACTTCTTCTCTTGGCCGAACCCACCTCTTCCCCCCCCCCTTTTTTTTCTTTCCTTTTCGGCCGATCCACTTCCCTAAACCACCTACACTTTGCTTTGACCTTTTCCTATCCCCTACAATACTTCCTTTTTTTATTTATTTTTTCTTCTTACCCAAGTCTTTCACCCAAATCATCCCATCCTTTCTTCTCCCAACATCCTACCTTTCCCCTTCTTCCTTTCATATCTCACTTTTCTTACAATCCTCTCCTTTCCCCATACATCTCCTCCTACTCTCTATCACCTTTCCCATCCTTACCATACTTACACATCTCTCCCTATTATCTTCTCCCTACTTAGCCTACCCATTTCAAATCCCTTTCATTTCTATTTCCCTCCTATTTTCACTATAAATACCACCATTCCTTCTTCATTTTTTTCACCACCACCACAACAAACACCCATCTTCTCTTCCTCTCACTCATCACCTTTCTTCCTCCTTCTATATTTTTCATGGCTTCCTCCTCTTCCCCCAACCTTGTCAAGAAAAATGTGTTCACTTCCCCCACCTCTCATTCCGATCTAATTTTCAACCCATGCAATCATGTTGCACGGTTGGAAAGTGATCCCAAGCATAGTGAGTTTGACCCGATTGCTTCCTTCCTCATGAAGTCTCCTCTTCACTATGCCTTGACATACAATCCACCAAAAATAAACAAATTGCTCATTGGCAATTTTTGGCTTACTTGTGTCTATGACGCTACATCCGAGAAAGTGTCGGCTTCCATCCTCTCCGATCCCGCTTCGTCGGATCTCACTTTCGGGGTTAAAGATGTTCGTTCGGCACTTAATCTTCCTATCTATTCACCCTATGAGAAATTCCCCCTTGGAAATGAGCATGAGGAAGTTTTTGCGGCTCTGAACTACATCCGTGGAGAACATGACAGGAGTCCGGGCACACTGCTTCGCAAAAACATGGGAGGTATCTGGCATTTCTTCTTCTCTCATGTTATTTTATGTCTTAGCAAGAAAACTACTGGACATGATCAATCTCCCTCTTCCATCACCCAGCTGGCACATGCTCTTATCTTTCAAAGAAAGATTGATTTTGCACAGTATTTCTTCCGTGAATTAGTCAGTGTCATCACCCCTCACAAGCGGCCCCATGTCGCTTTTCCTCGGTTTATATGGCTCATCATTTATCATAAATTTGCTACTGCCATTGATGCCTCTCATAGCATCACTTTTGACTACAAGGCGCCAATTATGACCAAACCCCTTCTTCATAAGGGGCCTTTGGCAACTGACAACCCTCTGCTTCCAGGTATGGTCTCTTTTCTTACTTCTCCCAATCTACAGTGGGGAGATGCCAAGGACACTCCGGTGTCCAAAGGTCCCTCCTCTGTAGTGGACCCTTCCCCTCACCTCTTGTGACGTCGGCTAGTACTATCTCATCTTCAGCTACCGACACCGCCGCACCTGCCCAAACGGCCATACCACTGAAAGGACCTTCGGTGGTTACCCAGGCCTCACCCACCACCTCAAAGCGGCGACACTCTACCTCTTCCCCTCCCTCTTCTCCTAAAAGAACGAGGAAGGTTTCTAGGGCCATCCCACATACTCCATCTTCCGATTCTTCACAATCGACGAATGTTGATATTGTCCCATTCGGGCCCGGGGATTCCAACATAGCCACTGCCACCACCTTTGTATCCTCACAACAGGATGCAACTGTAATATTTGGGGACCCTCAACTTCCCTCCTCCACTCTATCCTTAGTGGATGAGGATGACTTGGTCTTCTCCCCGGACCAAGGTTCTGTTTTCTCACTGCACGGCCTTTCACCCGACCAATTCTTGGTCGATGTTTATGCACCGCCCGGTGAAACACGGGTTTTACCCAAGGCCAGTGTGGAGGGTATTTCACAATATTTGGCTTATTTGCAACAGGGTCACAAGCAGGTGTCTAGCTCCTCCATTCCTTCTACCTCTGATGTATGGGACACTCCTCCTTTTGCTCCCATCACCCCCCTGCAATTCTGGAGGCTCTACAAGAAACAAACAGACAGCACAGCCTCTTGGGGGCTCAGTTTCGTGATCATCAGACACTTCTGGGTTCTTTTGTCAAGGTCTCTTGTGACAAACTAATGTCTCTTGAGTCCTCCAATCATCACCTCACTACCTTAGTCACTGCTCTTCAGGCCACCTCCAGTGCTCGTGATGAGGAGGTTCATCGTCTGCAAGCGTCTTTCGAGTCTCATCAGGCCCTCACTACTCAGATTCTTGAGTCCTTGAAGTCTCTTCATCAGAAGGTTGATTCTATGAAGGTTGCTCCCCGGCCAGCCGCTGAGGGGGAGAAACAGGCTGTTCCAATCTCTTCTGACAGCGGCCGTCAGGGTCCCACCCCCATTTCCACCGATGCTCCAACTGAGGGGGAGCTTTCAAGACAAGGAGGAGACAAAGGAAAGACAAAGCTATCTCCTGACGAAGAGGCCTTCTTATCCCATCAACAAAAGTCTGCCGCTCTAAAGGCTTTTGTTTCTGAAGCTGATAGGCTCAAGATTCAACCTCCAAACAAGGTCACTTCTGGCTTTGGCTTTTCTAAAGCCAAGTTTGATTCTCATGACATCCTTTGGTACCGAAAGACTTTAATGGGAAGAAATTTGAAGTCTAAAATTGATGAGATAAAGCTTGGCACCACCAAAGGTTCAGATACAGAGGTTCGGATAGTTATCATCAGGGAAGACAAAACTCGTCAGTATATCAAATTCAGCGACCTTGAAGATTATGGTCTCTCTGAATGGTACGAAATATCTGAACTCTTATCTAAATCATTTAGTCGTCACAGGGTTTTGGCTAAAAAGACCATCAACGGTCTACTTGAAAAAATGAAAGACTTTGCAAGAGATTACAAGCATTCCCCTGAAGAAGAAGCTCAAGTTCACTATCTCAAAAAGATGTGCATCTCCTCCTCTCCACAACTCTCCTCTTCTCTCAATCAAAATCTATTCAAAGATCTGGCTGCCAAGGGATTAATCCCTGATATGAAGAATCTAAATCTGAAGACTCCAGGCGGTCCGTGTCCAACCCGTTCCTCAAATATTGGTACTGTAGTGTCTAGGCCAACCAGAGGAGTCTATTTATTCGATGAAAAGGAAACTCTCAGGTTCTTCAGACATGAGGAGATCTCCATTACAGACACCAAAGTTCTGGTTGCTATCCTATCTCTCATCCCCGTAAGTTCTGAAGCCTCTCTCATTCGTAGTGATATTATTGCTGAGCTTCACAAAAGACCGAAAAATGAATGAGGTTCTTCTCTAAATCTCTCTATCTTTCTTATGTACTTGTAACCGTGTTTTGTTAAGACATCATGTTAAATACAAGTGCATTTTCTCTTACTTAGTTTGTACATATATAATTCATTCTTTTATTCTTTTGTAAATGTCGGATATACTTTATAAATCCTTATACAAAAAAAAAACTATGTGAAAAGAACCCAAAAAGAGTAAATATGGGTCAAAATGAATTTATTCAGTACACTCTTTGTTCTATTCTTTAGTATGGATGCCATCCTCAAATAAGGGGAGATTGTTGGGTCATCTGAAGATTTGAAGATGACCTCCTGATCTTCCATCTTATATCATCCTACTTAGAATATGTTTGAGGTTCTTTTAGCAGCTTGGTTTCTATACAAATGTTCAGTGAAGTCGAAGATCAACCGAAGAAGACAAAGAAGGAGTACATCTCTCAAAGAGGATTGAAGATAGTCTCCTCCGCCTAAAGCCAAGCATGCCCAAGTGATCAACACCATCAGCCAGGATGGTGTCAATCACATATCTCTTAGGAGTATGAAGGTGTCCTCACATCTTCAGGAGCCGAAGATCTCTCAGGTCTTCGACAGCCAATGATCTCATCTCTCCTTAGAGTATGAAGATGTTCTCGCATCTTCAGGAGCCGAAGATCTCTCAAGTCTTCGGTAGCCAATGATAGCCAATGATCTCTCCTTAGAGTATGAAGGTGTTCTCACATCTTCAGGAGCCGAAGATCTTTCAAGTCTTCGGCAGTCTATGCTTAAGGATTTCTTTCAAACACATTGTACTTTTCTGACAAAGTATATTGTGATATCTTGCATTGACGTGGACCTCATCTGGAGATCAGATCAAGTAAGTTTTGTCTACTACACCATTTTAAGGAAAGGTCTCTACCATCCTTCTGCAGGTCAACACTTCAAGCCAAAACACCTCAAGACAAAAGGTACATCCTGTACCTTGCTGAAGACCTGTGTCCATCCTTTGCTCAACAGGTGTCCCATGCATTTAATGCATGAGGCACTATAAATATGGAGGATGGTTCAACATGCAAGATCACCAGCTCTCAAGTATTCAAGCTCTCTAAGTGCACTGGCATTCTCTCTCTAAGAAGTTCTTATTGTTTTCTAAGTGTTTTACAATTGTTCTTCATTTCTCTTTGTGTAAGATTGTTTGAATAGATTTCATCTATTCTCTTCCGCAACAATCAAAAGTTTTCTATGTGTAATTCTTGATTTCAAATCAATAAGAATTAAATTAAGTGAAAAACTGTGTGTATTGTATTCAACCCCCCCTTCTACAATACTTCTTTTATTTACTTACTGCTATTTGGGACCAACAACGGGTATGTGACAGGTAGATGAGCTTCCCTACTATCCGCTGATACCTTCCCTTGTTAGCCAACTCCGCCTCTTCCTCCATATAGAGTTTTTGGTTCACCATCATAGGAGTGTCCACAGGTTTGCAATCAATCATTCCTGTTTCTGCCAGCAAGTCAAGGACATATTTCTTTTGGCAAATAAAAATTCCCTGTTTGGACCTCAGGACTTCAATTCCAAGGAAGTATTTAAGTCTCCCCCAGATCTTTCATTTCGAATTCTTTGAACAAACTTGTTCTCAACCTCGTCATCTTTTCCTCATCATTACCTGTGATTATCATATCATCAACATAAATAATTAGGCAGGTTACGAGTTTTCCCTTCCGTTTAAGGAATAGAGTATGGTCCTAATTGCTCTGTTTAAAGCCATATTTTTTCATGGCTAAGGTGAACCTGCCAAACCAGGCTCGAGGAGACTGCTTCAGTCCATATAAAGATTTCTTCAAACGACACACTTCTCTTGGATTAGAACTTTCCACAAATCCCGGAGGGGGGTCCATATAGACTTCCTCCTTAAGTTCTCCATGCAGGAAGGCATTTGTCACGTCAAATTGATGGAGAGGCCATCCTTTATTTGCAGTTATAGAGAAGAGAACTCTGATTGTGTCAATCTTGGCTACAGGAGAAAACGTCTCGGAATAATCGATCCCGTACGTTTGAGTGTATCCCTTTGCAACTAGTCGGGCTTTGTATCTTTCGATAGTTCCGTCTGGCTTGTGTTTTATAGTAAAGACCCAACGACATCCCACTGTTTTTTTTTCCATGGGGAAGAATACATCTTTCCCATGTGTCGTTTTTGCTCAATGCATCCATTTCTGTTTTCATTGCCTCTCTCCAATCTTTGGACTCTAAAGCTTGTTCAACGAAAGTTGGAATTTCTTCGGAGTATAGAGAGGTGGTAAAGATCTGGGCTTCTGGTGATAAGTTCCCTTTAGCTATGTTTGTCATCGGGTATCTGGATATTCGAGCTTCTTTTTCAGTAGTGTATCTTTTTGGGGGTACACCCCTGTTAGTTCTTGGAGGGAGTTCATATCTAACCGGTTCTTCTTCAATTTGATTATCTTGATCAACCTGTGATGAATGCTGTTCTGTCTCATTGTTAGATGATTCAGGAGATTCACTATTCTCGTATGTTTCACAATCAATGTTTGCATCAGAGAGAGTAGGCGAAACAGTAGGGGAATCAGTAGGAGAATCAACACGCTCTTGAGTTTGAGGATTACTTACCTTAGACATTAGGATGGAGAGATCATCGTTAGTGGTACTGTTTCCTGGGTCTGTGGATTGTGGTAGTGACGTGTGAATAATTTCTTCTGATGATGACATCCATTTCAACCAACTCAATGCGTCATTGTACTCCTTTTCCCCCTGACCAGTGTGTTGGGTGTTGTAGAAGTATTCAGTTTCAAGAAAGTCACAGTTCATTGTGGTGAATATGTGACGTTTGCTCGGGCTGTAGCACCGGTACCCGTGTTGGTTAATTCCATATCCCACGAACATACATTTTTCAGCACATGGATCGATTTTGGAACGTTCCATTTTTGGTATATGAACAAAAACCGAACATCCAAAGACACGAGGTTCGAGGGTAAGTGTGGATGGAGGTTTATGGAATTTGGACAGGGCTTGGAGGGTGATTTTCAAATCAAGGGGTCTTGTTGGGAGACGATTCACAAGGTAGGTTGCGGTAACAAGAGCTTCGGGCCAAAAAGATTTTGGGACATGGGATTCAATCATGAGGGCACGAGTTATTTCTAAAAGAAAATGGTTTTTCCTTTCGGAAACCCCGTTTTGTTCGGGTGTATGAGCACAAGAGGTTTGATGAATTATTCCCCCTTTTTGACAGAACTCTTTCATGGAGGTATTTACAAATTCCCCTCCATTATCAGATCTGAGGATTTGTATGTCACTTTTAAATTGGGTTTTAACCATGGCACAAAAACTTGTGAATTTTGTAAATACTTCAGACTTATTTTTCAAAAGGTAAGTCCAAGTCATGCGTGTGCAATCGTCAATAAATAGCAAAAAATATAGGAAATTTTGTCCCCCTCCCCCAACTTTTGCTGGACCCCACACATCCGAATGAATTAATGAAAAAGGAAAATCTACCTTAGTATCATTCGATTTGAAAGTATGTCTATGACTCTTGGCCAAAACACATGTCTCACAATTTAAGACTTTATTTGTAGGAAATAACTTGGGAAATAAACGATGTAAGTAACTAGTGGATGGGTGCCACAACCAAGCCTCCCTATCCGTAGATCCATGAGCTAGCATCACAATTCCTTGTTGAGTCACTACTTCATCCACATAGTACAACCCTTGGCGTTCAGTACCACGCCCAATGATCTTCCCCGTACGGATGTCCTGTAAAATACAAAATGTAGGGTGCATTAGAACCATACAGTTTAGTTCTTTCGTAACATGACTGATCGATAACAATTTATGAGATAAGGAGGGGGCATAGAGACAGTTTGATAATTTCATGTCTTGCGACACTTGAATCGTCCCTCCTCCTTCTACTTGAAGAGTCTCTCCATTTGCGGTATGAATACGAGATTTCCGAGGTTTTGACATTGCACATATGTCGGAAATCTCATAGGTCATTGTATCAGTGGCACCGCAATCAAATATCCAAGAGTCATTTTTTTTACCACTAGTTGCCATGTTAACTTCCCCACTAGTGGAAGGTGTTTTTAATTCTTCCTTAGAAACATAAGGAGGGTTTTATGTTATTTCTTCATCTTGAGATAAAAGTTCAAGTATTTCATTGTTAAAATACCGTGGATTTAGATCTGGAATACCAAAAAATAAAGTGGAGTTTTGAGAAGAAGGATTTGAGAGATGCTTCTCAAACCCTATACCTGTTACGATTTCCTTCTCCTCTTCATCTCCTTTCACGGCTGTCATGAAGCAGGTTCCTCTGTTCTTGTTTCTGGTACCTTTCTGATGGGTGTTACTGCCACTGCCGATGCTGGTGGTCTCTTGACTGCCCACGGTGTCCGCCGCCTTGCCACTTTTCCCTTTTTTGTTGCCAACCCACCAGTCGGGATATCCAACAACTTCGAAGCATTGTTCTTTAGTATGTTTCGTCATGCCACAATACTCACATTTTAACTTAGTTTTATCGATTCGGGATGACGACGAATTAAACTTTTGGTCTGACCGGCGGCCCTTTGAAACGAGCCCTATACCATCTAAGTCATCAATCAATTTCACCCCTGATGTCGCCCCTTGCTGTGTACCCCCAAGAATATTCTGATGGGCTGTTTTTTCCGAACATCTGCATAGGCGGCTTCGGCTGTTGGTAAGGGGTCCCACCGGAGTATCTCCCTTTTTATGGGATCATATTTCCGATCAAGGGCATTGAGAAATTGAAATAATTTATTTCCTGACCTGATTTTGTTGTACGCAGCAATGTCGGTAGGGCACGTCATTGGGTTGGGATCTCTTCGTTCAATCTCCCCCTAGATGCCCTGCATCACGATACAGAATTCCTCTAACGGTACGCCATTTTGCTTCAACCCATTTTCTTTGACATGGAGATCGAACGTTTGAAGCTTGTCCTTGCCGCTGCTATACGTAACCGTAAGAGCATCCCACAACGTTTTTGCTGTCGGGAACTCTGTTAAGTTACTAGCAATGGCCGACTCAATATTTTGAATGAGCCATGGATGATCTCCCACTGTTCATATTTTTCATCAGTGGATTCCGATGGGTCTTTAGTGAGATGGTTTAGAAAGGCTTTCGATTTCCCCCCTATGGCGACTCGTATCATCCGAGCCCATAGAGGATAGTTTTGGATTGTGAGTTTGAGGTTAATTTTAAGGCTATCGAACTGATTTGGTTTGGTATTCTGGATTTGGGTTTGATTTTGAACTCCATTTTTAAGGAGGTTGGCAATCTGGATGGCCAGACTGTTGGTATCTTCTTCGGACATGTTTTTGATTTTCGGTAGATGATGAGCACAACCGGGTTTTTAGATCACAAACACTGCTCTGATACCATGTTAACTTGATAATCAGAGGAATGATAAGGAATGGAATAAATAATATTTTGTAATTCTCATTGTGAAAAAGAGGACCAATGTACAAGAAATAAATAGCCTACACAATGTTGCTAAACAAGGAAATAGAATAAAAGACATTGAAAAAGATTGGCTGTCAATTAGCCAAGCCTAGAAATCAGCCTCCTTGATTGTAGCGTGTCAATGGACTATTTCGAGAAATGATGGAAACAGATCCCAAAGAATATTTCAACGTTATAGGCATGGGAGGGTTCGGGAAGGTGTACAAAGGCTACATCGACAACGCTAAAACCACCGTCGCGATCAAACGGCTCAACCCGTCATCCAACCAAGGGTTTCATGAATTCCAAACCGAAATAAAGATGTTATCAAAGCTACGTCACGCGCATCTAGTCTCCCTGATCGGGTTCTGCGACGAAGATGGCGAGATGGTCCTAGTCTACGACTACATGGCTCACGGTACTCTACAAGAACATCTCTACAAGACCGAAAACCCTCCATTGCCATGGAAAACCCGTCTCCATATTTGCATCGACGCGGCCCAAGGGTTGCTTTATCTCCACACGAGCGCGAAACGAGGAATCATTCACAGGGATGTCAAGTCTACGAACATCTTGTTGGATGAGAATTGGGTGGCTAAGGTTTCCGATTTCGGTTTGTCAAAGTTAGGGCCGAAAGGCGAATCGGATACACACGTTACGACGCTTGTGAAGGGTAGTGTCGGGTATTTGGATCCTGAATATTACCGACGACAACAGCTGACCGATAAGTCCGATGTGTACTCGTTTGGAGTGGTTTTGTTCGAGGTCTTGTGTGCAAGACCTGTGATCATTCCATGGTTGCCGAATGAACAAGTGAATTTGGCGGAATGGGGTAACGATTGTTATCGAAATGGAACTTTGGATGAAATAATCGATCCGAAACTAAGAGGCGAGATCGCACCCGGGTCGTTAAGGAAGTTCGGAGAGGTAGCAAGTAGTTGCTTGAAAGAGCAAGGAAGTGAAAGACTAGCCATAGATGTTGTAGTTTGTGGACTAGAGTTTGCATTGATGCTACAAGAAGCTGCTGAGAAAAGGGATGCTGAAGAGCATACCACAATGGAAGGAAAAATATAGCTTTGTTGGGTTTTTTTTCCTTTTAAATTGTTGTTTGTTTTTGGCATGTAAAAGTATACAAATTTGAATTATATAATAAAAAAATGATACAAATATTATAAGATATTTTTTTTAAATATATAATATTTATATACGACAAATATAACTCATAACGATTTAAAGTTTCTCTCTTAATGGAACTGGTAAGAGGTGCAAACAACCCCTTAACATTTTATATTGTTGGGACCAAAAAGAGAACAAAGAGAAACACCATAATTGGGATGCATGTTATCTATATTCTATGGTATAGAGGCAAGACCTATCTACATTCTTTTATCACAAATCTTACATCTACAAAAGATTTATTAATTATGTCCATTCAATTTGGCTTGATTTGGTTTGATATTGGGTTATTCTAAATAAACATTTTGTAGCTAAAAACTCCGAGTTAAATACAAATTTGGTCCCTATGGTTTACAAATATTAACGACTAAGGTCCCTCAAAGAAATATTTAACGAATAACGTCCCTCTACTTTCCATTTTATAACACGTAGGGTCACTCTTAGTAACACTACCTGTATTTAAGTGGGGGTAAATTTGTCCATTCATCTATTCTAGGTTTGGTAACATATTTGGTCCCTCCTAAAATTCAGGGATTAAAAAACCCTATTATAGTTTGTAACATATTTGGTCCCTCTATGAATTTAAATAAGAAGTTAAATGCAAAATTGATCCCTATGGTTTACAAAAACTAACAAGTAACATCTCTTAAAAATTAAATTTCATTAATCTTCAAACCTGTACTAGCATTTTTTGGACACAAGTCACAACTACTGTTTGGTTAACTTAAAAAACTGATTAATAAAGACAAAATAAATAAAACCATGCACATATACAAGGCCATAACTCAGGCACATGCAAAGGCCGAGAACCTTAACTTGTGAAGTTTGATTTTCTTTTGTTCAAAGCTTGGTGTAATTATCCCTTCTTAACTTTTTTGTAGCTAATTACTGCTATTTTGGCATTATTTTTTGTAGCACCTTTAATGTTGGTTTTGTAGCTGCTGATTTGGGGTCATTTTTGTAGTAGCTTTTAATTTAAAGAACATATGATGAAATCACCACTTGGTTGTCACCATCCAATGTCTTCTTTTATGTTGACCAAATATTTATATTTTATGGTGTGATACTTTTTATTTAGTTTGTTTTTATTAATGGTCTTCTTTTAAGTTAACCAAGTAGTGGTTGTGACTTGTGAGTTTAAGACTTGTCTTTATGCTTTTATCCAAAAAATGCTAGTGCTACTGCTAGGTTTGGAGATTAATAAAATTTAATTTTTAAAGGATGCTACTTGTTATTTTTTGCAAACCATAGGGATCAAATTTGCATTTAATTTCTTATTTAAATTCATAGAGGGACCAAATATGTTACAAACAATAATAGGGTTTTTTAATCCCTGAATTTTAGGAGGGACCAAATATGTTACCAAACCTAGAATAAATGAATGGACAAATTTACCCCCACTTAAATACACGTTATTAAACAGTGTTACTAAGAGGGACCCTACGCGTTATAAAATGGAAAGTAGAGGGACATTATTCGTTAAATATTTCTTTGAGGGACCTTAGTCGTTAATATTTGTAAACCACAGGAACCAAATTTGTATTTAACTCTAAAAACTCCTCTAACCACTTGGTTTTAGCGTACCCTTGCCTCCTCCTCTTCACCACCACCGTTGCCTCCATTTCTATCCTGCCGACTACTCCGACCTCAAAGCGAACCAATCTTTCTTCTTTGTATCATCAAATGACTACACTCTCTTAACCAACTTCACCGCTTTCCTAGCCACCTCCTATCGGCCAACACCCAACAGTCCTCAAGTTCCCCACTTTGTCAAAGAATTCATTGTCTATGTAAAAGATACCCAAACCTTAAAGGTTATCTTTACACCCTCACCCAACTCATATGCCTTCATCAACGGTATTGAAATTGTTTCAATGCCTGAACATCTGTATTATCAACAAAACAACTTTGAATACGTTGGGATTTCTGACGACATGGCTCTGGAAACAGTTTACCGGCTAAACGTAGGTGGCAGACATATATCCGGTAACGTTGATACCGGTATGTATCGATCATGGGCACCAGATGATGAGTACATATTAAATAAAGTTTTTAGTTTTAAAATTCCATTGAATTAAGATCTACGGAAAACCTCCATTCAACACTCTCACCAGATCGTTGCCGTCGTTTCACCCTTAAAGAAGTGAAAGATTCCACTCGAGAATTCAACGACAATTGCGTTATAGGCAGGGGAGGGTTCGGGAAGGTGTACAAAGGCTACATCGACAACGCTAAAACCACCGTCGCGATCAAACGACTCATGTTAGATTTAGTTAGTTTGTTAATCTGTTTAGTTTGTTGTTAAGCTGTTGTTAAGCCCACGTGGAAGTTTGTTTATTTTCTTTTTCCTGTATATAAATAGGAGGATGATGTATTGTTTCTGATCAATTAATACAGAACCCCTTCCACACTTTCTCTCTCTATCTTTACATTCTCTATTTTCTTCTTCTCTCTAAATTCCAAAATGGTATCAGAGCATCGTTGAAATCCTTCTTTTCTTTTCCGCTGTTACATTTTTTTTCTCTCTCATTTATTCCTGTTTTTCTGATACTTGTTAGATCTGTCTTGTAATCGATCAAGATGACTAACACTGAAAGTCCTAATTCTGGTTCGACTGGTTCTGGAATCAATACCAGTGGAATCAACGCATCAGCCTACTCGAATCCACTGTTTCTAAGTCATACAGATAATCCAGGAACAGTAATCGTCTCTCAAGTATTCAACGGGAAAAGATTTGGTGCTTGGAAACGAGCAATGACGCTGGCACTGTCGGTGAAAAACAAGTTAGGTTTTGTAACTGGAAGAACTAAGAAACCTGCTGAAGATGATCCAAGTTATGAAGATTGGGAAAGATGCAACTCGATTGTAATCACATGGATCTTGAATGCTGTAAGTCCAGAAATTTCAGAAAGCTTGATCTATCACACTTCAGCAAAGGCAATTTGGAACAAATTGCATCACATGTATGAACGGTCGAATCTTGTTGTAGTTTTTCAATTGCAAAAGGAATTAAACCTCATGTCTCAAGGAAGTGATTCTGTGACGACATATTACACAAAGTTCAAACGAACTTGGGATGAATTTGCTTCTGTAGATGAAATGCCTGATTGTAGTTGTAGCAGGAGAAGCCTGGTTAAAACGTATGGATAGACAACAATTGGTTCAGTTTCTCTTTGGACTAAATGATATAGCTACGCTTCAACAAGGGGAAGCATTTTACATAGGAAACCTACTCCTATTCTTGTAGAGGCATATGCGATTCTTATTCAAGAAGAGAAACAACGTGAAGTCACAGCGCCGATGAAATTAAACATCGACAGTGCAGCCATGTATGTCAAGAATACTCCGAATAAGTCTGTTTTTAACAGTGAATCAAGGAAGAATCTGATTTGCAATTATTGCAAAAAGAAGGGGCATATTAAATCAGAGTGTTACAGACTAAATGGCTTTCCAGATCATTTTAAATTTACTAACTCAAAGAAATCAACTGCTAATGCTACTATCGGAGAGGAGATTAATACAAAGGATTTTTCTGGTGGAAACACAGAGGTGACAAGCAAAGATTATAATCAGTTGATGAGTTTTTTAAAACAATGCAAGGTTGTTGATTCGGCTCCTGGATCTGGAAAAAGTGATATTTCTGATAATGCTTTCACAGCAGCTGTTAATGGTTTTACAGCATGTGCAGGTAATTCAACATTGACTTCCTATTTTCAAAGTTTGTGGATAATAGATTTTGGTGCATCTGATCATATGTGTAGTCATTATTCCATGTTTTCTTCAATCACAAAATTGTCTAAACCTCATAAAATCTCTTTGCCAAATGGCAATTTCTTGCTTGTTGAACATGTAGGAACAATGTATCTTTCGTCTCATTTGTATCTCTCTCAAGTTTTGTTTGTTCCTACATTTCATTGCAATCTATTATCTGTCACAAAATTCATAGCTCAACATAAAACTCCTCTTCATTTTACTGATTTACATTGTTATATGCAGGACCCTCTCACCAAGAAGCTCTTAGTACTTGGTAAAAGAAAGGGAGGCCTGTATTTTTTGAATCCTGAAGATTTCAGAGATAATTTCTCTAATCATGTTGTTTCTGATTCAGTTGATAGACTTTGTTCCCTGTGGCATTTACGTTTTGGTCATATTCCCGTGAATAAACTCAAACAGTTGAATCTTGTTTCTTTTGAATGTAATAAAAACATGTTTCATTCATGTGTTACTTGTCATAAAGCTAAACAACATCGTTTACCATTTCCTGAACGACTTACCAAGTCTATTGATATCTTTGATCTTGTGCATGTTGATGTTTGGGGTCCTTTTCACACTCCAACATATGATGGTCATAAATACTTTCTCACTATTGTTGATGATCATAGTCAGACCACTTGGATATACTTACTAAGTCACAAAGGGTCAGCTTTCTCTGTCATTCAATCTTTCGTTCAGTTTGTTCAAACTCAATTTCACAAAACCATCAAAATTATTCGTTCTGATAATGCAAAAGAATTGGGAAGTAGTCAAGAAGGGAAATATTTTTATGCTTCCAAAGGCATTATACATCAATTATCATGTCCATACACTCCTCAACAAAATGGGTTAGTCGAGCAAAAACACAAACACTTGTTGGAGGTTGCTCGTTCTTTAATCATTCAATCCGGTTTACCCTTACAGTTCTGGGGTGATAGTATCCTAACAGCTGCATATCTCATTAATAGAACCCCAACTAAAGTTCTTGATCATCTCACACCTTTTGAAGTTTTATTCAAGTGTAAACCCGAACTCCACCATATTCGTACCTTCGATTGTCTTTGTTTTGTGTCCACTCTTCCAGTTAATCGACATAAATTTCAATCAAGAGCAAACCCACATATTTTCTTGGGTTATCCTTTCGGTAGAAAAGCTTACAAAGTTATGGATTTGAATACCAAGCAAATCTCATATTCTCGAGATGTTAAATTTTGTGAATCTGAATTTCCTTTCATTAAGGGTACTGATATTTTATCTTCTGATGTTCCTCTTCCTACAGTTGTTAATAATGACATTGACATTTCAGATTACTCTCAAAATCGTCCAGTTCAGTCCTCAAATCCACCTTTCCAAAATCATGGGTCAACTGAACAATTTTCTACATCAAATGATTCTGTTAATCATAGTCCAGAAACTTCTTTTACAATTCCTAATTGTCAAGCTAATGATTCTTCGGTTCCTCGTAAATCTTCAAGAGTTCACAAACCACCCAGTTGGCTTGATGATTTTGTTTGTAATCAAGCTCATTCTGATTTCCAAGATTCTGTCTCTGATATTTGTCCTCATACAATGACTAACATGTGTTTTGATTCTCAGAATTTATCTTTCACTGCTTTGGATAGTACTAGTCAATGTTTTATTGCTAATATTGTTTCTATTGTGGAGCCCAAAAGTTATGAAGAAGCTATCAAAAGTCCATATTGGCAAGAAGCCATGGCTAAAGAATTTGCTGCTCTAGAAGCTAATCAAACTTGGCAATTAGGCCCATTACCTGCTGGAAAACGTGCAATCGGATGCAAGTGGGTGTACAAAACTAAGTTTAATAAAGATGGGACGGTTGAAAGATATAAGGCACGACTTGTTGCTCAAGGTTTTACGCAACGTGCTGATGAAGATTATCACGAGACGTTTTCTCCCGTTGTCAAATTCACTACTATTCGTTGCATAGTTGCTCTTGCTGTTAAACGAAAGTGGGAGATACATCAATTAGACATTAATAATGCCTTTTTACATGGAGACCTTCATGAGGAAGTATACATGAAGAGACCGAAGGGTATGGTATGTTCTGATCCGAACTATGTTTGCAAACTTACCAAATCTCTTTATGGTCTTAAACAGGCTTCTAGGCAGTGGTACTCGAAACTAAATGATGCTTTACGAGTAAAGGGGGTTGAGCATTCTAAGAACGATTACTCATTGTTCTTACGCAAGACTTCGACTTCGTTCATCATTGTCGCTGTATATATGGACGATGTTATTGTCACAGGTGATGCTCCTTCAGAGATTACTGATCTAAAGCAGTATCTACATGATCTTTTCAAGATCAAGGATTTGGGAAATCTCAATTATTTTCTTGGACTTGAGTTTCTTCAAGGTTCTCAAGGTATGTTCTTAACATAGAAGAAATATCTCACTGATTTACTCGAAGAATATGAAGTTTTTGATGTTGGGAATGTTGTCTCACCTCTGCCGAGTATTATCAAACTTCTTCCAGACATGCCAAATCCATTGCCTGATTCAACTGCATACAGACAACTGGTTGGAAAACTGAATTTTTTAGTTCATACTCGACCAGATATAACTTACAGTGTTCAATTTCTCAGTCAATTCAACCAGCGACCTTCGAAAGCACACTGGGATGCTGCCATTCATGTTTTGAAGTATCTTCGAGCTTTTTGTTCCTATGGGTTATTGTTTAATAATACCTCTGATCTGACTTTAACAGCCGTTTGTGATTCTGATTGGGCATCCTGTCCGTATTCACGACGGTCTGTTAGTGGTTATTTTGTTCTTCTTGGAGGAAGTCCGATATCATGGAAGTCTAAAAAGCAAGTCACTGTTTCTTTATCATCTGCTGAAGCAGAATTTCGATCAATGAGGAGAATAACCAGTGAATTAACGTGGTTAAGTCGACTTTTAGCAGACTTACGGGTTGATAACATTACTCCTATCGCTCTGAAGTATGATAATATGGCGAGTATACACATTGTGAAAAATCCCGTCTTTCATGAACGGACAAAGCATATCGAATTGGATTGTTACTATGTTCGACAACAACTTCAGGCTGGTGTTATTGCTCTTGATTTTACTCCTTCATCTTCTCAGTTAGCCGACATTTTCACTAAACCTCTTAGTGGAACTAGTCATTCTGCTCTCTTACGCAAGTTGGGCTTGTTATCCCAACCTCCAGCTTGAAGGGGGGTGTTAGATTTAGTTAGTTTGTTAATCTGTTTAGTTTGTTGTTAAGCTGTTGTTAAGCCCACGTGGAAGTTTGTTTATTTTCTTTTTCCTGTATATAAATAGGAGGCTGATGTATTGTTTCTAATCAATTAATACAAAACCCCTTCCACACTTTCTCTCTCTATCTTTACATTCTCTATTTTCTTCTTCTCTCTAAATTCCAAAAACTCAACCCGTCATCCAACCAAGGGTTTCATGAATTCCAAACCGAAATAAAGATGCTATCGAAGCTACGTCACGCGCATTTAGTCTCCCTGATCGAATTCTGCGACGAAGATGGCGAGATGGTCCTAGTCTATGACTACATGGCTCACAGTACTCTACAATAACATCTCTACAAGACCGAAAACCCTCCAGTGCCATGGAAAACCCGTCTCCATATTTGCATCGGTGCGACCCAAGGGTTGCTTTATCTCCACACGAGCGCGAAACGAGGAATCATTCACAGGGATATCAAGTCTACGAACATCTTGTTGGACGAGAATTGGGTGGCTAAGGTTTCTGATTTTGGTTTGTCAAAGTTAGGGCCGAAAGGCGAATCGGATACACACGTTACGACGCTCGTGAAGGGTAGTGTCGGGTATTTGGATCCTGAATATTACCGACGATAACAGCTCACGGATAAGTCCGATGTGTACTCATTTAGAGTGGTTTTGTTCGAGGTTTTGTGTGCAAGACCTGTGATCATTCCATGGTTGCCGAATGAACATGTGAATTTGGCGGAATGGGGTAACGATTGTTATCGAAACGGAACTTTGGATGAAATAATCGATCCGAAACTAAGAGGCGAGATCGCACCCGGGTCGTTAAGGAAGTTCGGAGAGGTAGCAAATAGTTGTTTGAAAGAGCAAGGAAGTGAAAGACCAGCCATGGATGCTGTAGTTTGTGGACTAGAGTTTGCATTGATGCTACAAGAAGCTGCTGAGAAAAGGGATGCTGAAGAGGATACCACAATGGAAGGAAAAAGATAGCTTTGTTGGTTTTTTTTCCTTTTAAATTGTTGTTTGTTTTTGGCATGTAAAAGAATCATGTATCCTTTGAATTAATATCTAACTCAAAAAGAATATAAACATAAGAAAAAAGACCAACATGTAATACAATCGTAGAATTTTCAATTTACAAAGGAAGAGATAGAGAAGAAATATTTGAGGGCTCATCATAACTTGCAAAATCAATTGAAACGTCTCTAATGTCACCAAATCTTGAAGAGTCCTACAAAACGTTAAAAATCTACAAAAAAAAATTACTTTCTATATAAGTTGCTTAGGTTGGAAACATATAAAATAATATTCATCTAGATATGAATCAATATGTACCTAACACAACAAAGTGATATATTCTCTCATAAAAGTTTTTGGTTTTTTGATGTCGAGAGAATTTCATAGTTTGACAATGTTGTTTTTTCCCATCACAACTTCAAAAAAAACAAAAAAACCACCTATATTTAAATTAGAGAAAACGGATTATTAATTAATTAACATTAAGAAAAGGAAAAACAAATAGACATTAACATAAAGACGGGAAACAAATGGTTAATAAACATAAATTGCAATAAGTACGTACAATTACTAAAAACCTCTAGTTTTAATGATAATATAATTTATACATGGGGATGAAAAATTATTCAATATATTCATCATTTTAAATTTTTTTAAATTCATTTAACTTACCAAATAAATAAAACAATAAACTCGTTTAATAATAGTTTTGCTTTATAATCATTGTTATCTTATTAAAAAAAATAGACCAATTTAATAAAAAATTATAATTGTTGTTAGCTTACTAAAAAAATATAAAATAAATAAATAAATAAGTTCATTATAAGATTTATTTATTGTAATATATATATATATATATATTGTTTTTTTTTGTATTTTTTACGAAAATTTTAAAATTCAATACATATATTAATTGGTTTTTAAAATTTTAAATGAAAGCTAAATAAAAATAAAGATTTAAATGATTTTTATATATCTTAAAATAAAAAATGAAAACTTTTAGTAATTAATTTTCATTTATACATATTGTAATAGACTCATTTAATAATAGACGTATTGATATAAACATTTGTTAACTTACTAAGAAAAATAAAAAAATTAAATAGATAGACTCATTTAACTTTTTAATAAATAAAACAATATACTTATTTAATAAAAGTTTTGATTTTTAAGTATTGTTATCTTAGTAAGAAAAAAAAATAGATTCATTTAATAAACAAATTATTTATAATCATTGTTAGTTTACTAAAAAAATAAAAATCAAATAAAAAAATAAGTTCATTATAAGATTTTTTATTGTATTATATATTTATATATTGGTTTTTTTGTATTTTTCATGAAAATTTTAAAATTCAATACATATATTAATTGCTTTTTAACATATTAAGTAATAGAAATAAAAATTATAATCTTATAAATTGAATAAAAAATCGTTGGATTATTGAATAAAAAGTTTGATTAAATAATAATAATAATTTTTAATAAGACTAAAAAAAGTAAGGCAAATTTAAATTATATTTCTTGATATACTTATGTTGTGCAAATAAAAATAATATAAAATAAAAGAGAAAATAAAAGGTTAAATTCATGTTAAACTCATTTAATGATAACTTTGTATTTTAAAAAAATCCAAAATTAAGAGAAAATAGAAAAAGATGAATGGAGACTTCTCATTGTGCCACCTAAGCAACACCAAATTTTGCTTTTATATAGATATAGATAGATAGATTGCAACACCATTTTATGATATTTGGAGTAGACTTGGGAAGACTTTTGGCCAACCAATAGGAAAAGTCCTCCTACATGAACTTGTACATTGTGCCTTAAGAGTTGTACCATGGACTAAGACTATAACAAATGGGAAAATGACATGCTAACTTGATATTTGGGGTAGAAATTAAATTGATCCGGGTTTTCAAGATCATAACCTCCATGTTATCAAGGTGCAAATAAGTTGAGCTTATGGGTAGGGTCCTCGTGAATTTCGTCGCTAATTCATCATTGGAGGGGGTGATACTATTAGCAACGGATATCAACGACAATCAGCATTAGCAACAAATTAGTGACGGATTATTCTAGCGACAGATAAGCGACAAACACAAATGAGATGCACCGGATCAATTCCTTTTTCTAAAGCGTAATTCATGGTTTGTTTTGATAACCGACAACCTCAACCTGCCTCACTGAACTTGCCTCCAAAGACACCAATATGAATGGACATTTTTTCCCTCACTCAACAACTTGTATTCGGTTGACGTCGTTCCACCTATTTACCAACTGAGCTACACGTCAAAGGCAAAAAAAAAAAAAAGTAATTTACTTTTTGTGTGTTTAATAGACACTTGGAGCCAAAAGAAGGGTCAATCATGTTGAACATGTCACTTTCCTTCCTTAATAGTCTAGTCCATGCCCCATGGTCCCATACATTTCTATTCTATTTAGTCTCATAATAAGTTAATACTTTTATTTTCACGATTAAAAAATTTTCAAATTTAGTTATATAAAAAATGTAATAACAATACATTTTTAAAACTATGTATCGTTTTCATTATGCACGTTTATTTTATTTTTGGACGAAGGGAGTAATACTCTTCTCTAAATGGATACAAATCAATCATACTATGTACTCTTCCATTTTCACTATGTTCACCTTCACCTTACCACTCTTTTCTTTCCTCCTCCTCTTTACCACCACCGCCGCCGTCCCCGCCAGCGGCGGCCAACCCTACAAAGCCACCGAACACTTCGTCCTTGACTGCGGTTCATCCTCCACCACCACCGTTTCCGATAGGAGATGGGACGCCGATGAACGTTCCAAATTCACGCCGGCCAACATCGCCACCACCTCCTTTTCATCCAAACCTTCCCATCAAGATCCTTCGGTCCCCGAAACACCTTACTCCACCGCTCGAATCTTCAACACTTCTTCGTTCACCTACACATTTCCGGTCTCCGAAGGCCCCAAATTCCTCCGCCTCTATTTATATCCCGCCACCTATTCCGACCTCAATGCAAACCAATCTTTCTTCTCCGTATCATCCAATGGCTACTATCTCTTAACCAACTTCAGCCCTTTCCTAGCCGCATCCTACGTCGGAAGGACCCTTTCTGACGCAGGCGTAAGTCACGCTCCTGCAGTCCCCCACCTCGTCAAAGAATTCATCGTCTATGTAAAAGATACCCAAACGCTAGACGTTATCTTTACACCCGAATCCAACTCGTATGCCTTCATCAACGGTATCGAGATCGTTTCGATGCCAGAAGATCTCTATTACAAACAAAACAGCTTGAAATACATTGGGATTTCTGACGACATGGCTCAAGAAACAGTTTACCGGCTAAACGTCGGTGGGGGATATATATCCGGTGATGCTGATACCGGTATGTATCGATCTTGGGAACCAGATGACAAATACATATTCGGTAAAGATTTTGGGTTCAATTATGTTAATACGACTCCGATCACGTACACTAGGGAGACACCTAATTATACCGCACCCGAGCAAGTTTATGCTACCCAAAGGAGTACCGGTAATCTCTCCGAACTCCAGAATATGACTTGGACACTTCCCGTTGATTCTGGGTTTCATTACAAGCTCAGGCTCCATTTTTGCAACATTAAATCACAGAACACAAATAGAAGCTCGATGGGTTTTAGGATCTTCATTTATAATCAAACCGCTGAGAAGGCGGCTGATCCGTTCTATCAGACTCGAGGTAGCGAGTATCCTGTATTCAAAGATTATGGCGTGTTTGTTGCCGACCCGGATGGCAGCCATAGCAAGCAAAATTTGTGGCTTGCGATGCATCCAAACGATGGTGCCTCGGATGACGGTTATTTGAATGGTTTGGAAGCCTTCAAGTTGAGCATTTCTGGCAATCTTTCGAGCCCGAACCCTGATCAACTTAATCTTGCCCCGGAGTCGAGTACTCCCATGAAACGAAACACGAAGAGAACTCCAAGATATGTTGCGACAATTGGCGGGGTTTGTGGAGGGTTAGCCTTGTTGTTTGTTTTCTTTGTTATAGTTTTCCGACTATGGAAGCGAGTAAAACACTACGATACCGAAGACAAGCGATCTTGGGGACTAACTTCCATTGAATTAAGATCTACGGAAAACCTCCATTCAGCACTCTCATCATCAGATCGTTGCCGTCGTTTCACCCTTAAAGAAGTGAAAGTTTCCACTAGGGAATTCAACGACAATTGCGTTATAGGCAGGGGAGGGTTCGGGAAGGTGTACAAAGGCTACATCGACAACGCTAAAACCACCGTCGCCATCAAACGGCTCAACCCGTCATCCAACCAAGGGTTTCATGAATTCCAAACCGAAATAAAGATGCTATCGAAGCTACGTCACGCGCATCTAGTCTCCCTGATCGGGTTCTGCGACGAAGATGGCGAGATGGTCCTAGTCTACGACTACATGGCTCACGGTACTCTACAAGAACATCTCTACAAGACCGAAAACCCTCCATTGCCATGGAAAACCCGTCTCCATATTTGCATCGGCGCGGCCCAAGGGTTGCTTTATCTCCACACGAGCGCGAAACGAGGAATCATTCACAGGGATGTCAAGTCTACAAACATCTTGTTGGACGAGAATTGGGTGGCTAAGGTTTCTGATTTCGGTTTGTCAAAGCTAGGGCCGAAAGGCGAATCGGATACACACGTTACGACGCTTGTGAAGGGTAGTGCCGGGTATTTGGATCCTGAATATTACCGACGACAACAGCTGACCGATAAGTCCGATGTGTACTCGTTTGGAGTGGTTTTGTTCGAGGTCTTGTGTGCAAGACCTGTGATCATTCCATGGTTGCCGAATGAACAAGTGAATTTGGCGGAATGGGGTAACGATTGTTATCGAAACGGAACTTTGGATGAAATAATCGATCCAAAACTAAGAGGCGAGATCGCACCCGGGTCGTTAAGGAAGTTCGGAGAGGTAGCAAGTAGTTGTTTGAAAGAGCAAGGAAGTAAAAGACCAGCCATGGATGCTGTAGTTTGTGGACTAGAGTTTGCATTGATGCTACAAGAAGCTGCTGAGAAAAGGGATGCTGAAGAGCATACCACAATGGAAGGAAAAAGATAGCTTTGTTGGGTTTTTTTTTCCTTTTAAATTGTTGTTTGTTTTTTACATGTAAAAGTATACAAATTTGAATTATGTAATAAAAAATGATCCAAATATTATAAGATATTTTTTTAAAAGTATATAATATTTATATACGAGAAATGGAATTCTTATCGATTTAAAGTTTCTCTCTTAATGGAACTGTTAAGAGGTGCAAACAACCCCTTAGCATTTTATATTGTTGGGACCAAAAAGAGAACAAAGAGAAACACCATAATTGGGATGCATGTTATCTATGGTATAGAGGCAAGACCTATCTACATTCTTTTATCACAAATCTTACATCTACAAAAGATTTATTAATTATGTCCATTCAATTTGGCTTGATTTGGTTTGATATTGGGTTATTCTAAATAAACATTTTGTAGCTAAAAACTCCGAGTTAAATACAAATTTGGTCCATATGGTTTACAAATATTAACAACTAAGTCCCTCAAAGAAATATTTAACGAATAACGTCCTTCTACTTTCCATTTTATAACACGTAGGGTCCCTCTTAGTAACACTGTTAAATAACGTGTATTTAAGTGGGGGTAAATTTGTCCATTCATCTATTCTAGGTTTGGTAACATATTTGGTCCCTCCTAAAATTCAGGGATTAAAAAAACCCTATTGTAGTTTGTAACATATTTGGTCCTTCTATGAATTTAAATAAGAAGTTAAATGCAAAATTGATCCCTATGGTTTACAAAAACTAACAAGTAACATCCCTTAAAGGCTTGGGGAGTTCATAGCGCTCAACCCGGGTTCGAGCCCCACTCGCAACACTTGTGGCCACTGAGGATAAACTCAGGGTTGCACGCTTTAGCAGCTGGGCCAAATGCCCTAATTGCCAGGGATTAGTCTGGGCCATAGGCCCAGGATACCCTTTCCAAAAAAAAAAACTCAACTTCTTACCGGAACCCAACCCAACCCTATATATATATATATATATATATATATAGTGGAAGGATATTTTGCAACTCTTGAAAAAGTTGCAACCCTTGCAACCCACATTTTAACCGTCGGATTCATGATCGACGGTTATTTTATTTTTAATTAAAAATATTGGGTTCCATATCTGTTGTAACCGTCGATCATGAATCCGACGGTTAAGATGTGGGTTGCAAGGGTTGCAAAATATCCTACCCCTATATATATATATATATATATATATATATATATATATATATATATATATAAGGTCAGGTTCAAGGGAAAACCTCAAAAAAAGGGAAAACTAAAAACATCATGGTAGCCCTTCAACTGGACGGTATGCACTTGTGCATACAAGTAATTTGTAACTTGCACACGTGCATAATGCACTTGTGCATAAAAACCACAAAAACAACATAATTTACCTGTATGTATTATGCATACTTTCCAGATGAAAGACTACCATAGTGTTCTTCAGTTTTCCTTTTTTTTGAGGTTTTCCCTTGAACCTTCGTCTCTCTCTCTCTCTCTATATATATATATATATATATATATATATATATAGTGTTTGGTTCATTTGAGAAATGGTAAATATATGAGAAATAGAGAAGTAATCCTAGCCATTCATATGGTCAAGATCGGATTTGACTAGTCAAATATTGCGGCTTTGACCGGTCAAAAGTTGCGGCTTTGACTAGTCAAAAGTTGTGGCTATCCCAAAAATAGAAGGACAATTTCGTAAATTTTACAAAACACACGGGCTATGTTCATATATGAACATGTATAATTCACATATGAACTATATGTTCATTTATGAACCAGTGCAATTCACAACTGAACTATTTTAACAGATTCATATATGAATATTTGTGATTTATACAGATTCATATATGAACTCATCTCGTGTATTTTACGAAATTACCCCTCTACCTGCTATAGACCACACAAGGAATTATCTGGTGCATCGCGGTCAAAGCCGCAAACGTTGACCAGATGAATGACTAAGATTACTTCTTTATTTCTCATATATTTATCATTTCTCAAATGAACCTCTCCCTATATATATATATATATATATATATATATATATATATATATATATATGAAGAGGTTCAAATGAGAACCGCTAAATATATGAGAAGTAGAGAAATGATCTTAGCCATTCATTTGGTCAACATTTGCGACTTTGACCGAGAAGCACTGGATAATTCATCGCTTGGTCTACAGAAGAAAGAGTGGTAGTTTCGTAACTTTTACAAATAGACAGCAAACAAGTTCATATATGAACCCGTTGATTAGTTTATATGAGAATCAATTAATTAGTTCATATGTGAATTACAAGGGTCATATGTGGATTTGTTAATTAGTTCATATGATTCACATATGAACCTCTGGTTAATTAGTTCATATATGAATCAGTTAAAATAGTTTATATGTGAATTATACGGGTTCACATATGAACACAATTCAGATGTGAATCACACGGGTTTACATATGAACCCGTCTACCGCATAATTGTAAAGTTACGAAACTACCCTTTTATTTTTGGCATAGCTGCAAATTTTGATCAGTCAAATTCGATCATGACCGTATGAGAAGGGCTGTGATTACTTCTATACTTTTCATATATTTAACACTTCTTATTTGAACCTATGACTATATATACATATATATATATATGTGTGTGTGTGTGTGTGAGAGAGAGAGAGAGAGATTAGAGGATATTAATGAGATCGTGAAAATTTGTGATAAGAGATTTTTGTCTTTCCCAACCTGTAGGAAAAGTTTAAGAGTAATTTGTATGTTGTCCATTAAACGAGGGTAGATTTGTAATTCTTTAGTTTATGTCTCATCTTTGTTACATTTATTTTTGTTGAAACAAAAAAGTATTTTGCGCCATCTGTCTCAATCCTTGATTGTCCTTATCTTATGTTGTGTCTAACGTGTGTGACAGTGAGTTATTGTCATGTCTCAATGTCACGCCAAATAAGAAACAGTAAGTTTTGTCATGTCCGGTTCAGTCCCATGTACCAAATGCAACCTAAAAATTGTAGCATTGACTAGACTATAAGGAAGGAAAGTGATATGCTAACTTGATATTTAGGGTAGAAAAGTAGTGATGCTTTCCAAGATGATAACCTTCTTATGGCTCTAATTGGTTATTGAAAATATAGAAAAAGATGACATGATGTTGATATGTATGAATGTGAGATTGATAGGATAACAAATTGTTCATTTAAAATAAGTCAATATCAAACTTAACCAAATGTGTAAATTTTTTGCAGAAAAGGATTAGAATTAAGAAGTTTCTCTTTTTGGTCCCAACAATGTAAAATATCATGATATCAACGAACAAATAAATGGTGCCAGTAGATGGAGGCTATGGGTGTAAAATTATATTTTTGGTTCTTTAATCTAGATTGATTCATAAAAGATGTCGTCTCCAAATGAATGGAAGATATTTCTTTCTCTTAATCTAAACTAATTTAGCAAATGTTTGAAGACCCTTACATATGTTACTAAAACATATTAAAACTCCAATTTTGGTCCTTGAGGTTTAATGAAATATTTGAAAGTGGGACCTGAACTTTGATAACTCTAGAAGTTGTCCTCATCGTTCTCATTTTGCTCTGAAAGTGGTCCCTGGTCAATAACTTCGTTAATATTCTTTGAGGGACAATTTTGTCTTTTTACACTTTTCTTAATTTTCTTTGATATTTTTTTATTAAATAAATTAAGATACAGGTCTGATTGGTCACTGTTGTAAAACTGAAAATAATACACACAAAATTGGCACCCTTGAAATCGTGTATGGGGCTTACATTTTTTTTTACACAACAACCAAAAATTTATACCAAAAACCAAAGGCATAAGCCCACCAAGTACATAACAGAACCAAAGTATAAGCAGGAAAGATAACAGAGTAACCAAAGGGTCTTTGGCCTAGTGGTATCGGAGCCTTTGGCCTCCTAGGAGGTCAGGAGTTTAATCCTCACCAAAGGTGAGGAGGGTGTGTGAGTTTATTTGTTGTAGTTGCTTTTGCCGTATATGAATATCATATACTTCAAAAAAAAAGATAACAGAGTACTCAAAACCAAACTGCTTGCGAGAAGCAAACATAAATAACGACAACACTACCGAACGACAGGGACAAACGAAGAACTGCTAATCGAAGGATAAGCAGTGTATGGGGCTTACAATGTTTGTCTTATAAGACCAAAGTTCTTGTTTCTTAGTGGCTATCATTTCCCGGCAAACCGACCCTCGACGAAAACACCATTATCAATTTCTTTAAAAGCAACGACCATCAAGATTCGAATCCCTGTTCATTACAAGATGTTCAATGGACGAAGCCCAATTTGCTTCACTACTAGTGTCTTGTCAGTCTCCATCATCTTGATGATGATGACGATTATTTTGATCAAAGATTGTGAAGGATGGCGGTTGTCGTCGTGGACTGCAACGGAAGTGGCTTGGCGGAGTGTCAGGTTTCGGAGGTAGAAGAGCTAGAGTTTATGATGGATACTGAAGAACATTGGCGGATTTTGATGACAACATATATTAATTATGATAGTCTAGACCGTCAAAATCCGGCTTGCAGGGATAATTGTGTTGGATCCCAGAAGTACAATGTCAGCGGTAGGCCGTGTGGAACATACGATCGTTGCCGCAGTTGATCTACAGGGGTTTTGGTTCTTATTTGTTGTTTGAATCCTTCTGGAGCTCTTAAATTTCTTGTGAATTAGTATTGTTTTGGTCAGATGAATAGTATGGTTTAAATGAATTCAATATTTCACATAGATGGCTTAGGGGTTGTTTTTTTTTTTTTTTAAACCTCTTAATGGCTCTTAAGTCTGAATCGTTCAGACCTTTTAATATTTAGACTGTTCGCTTTTTTTCCTAGTTTTCAAAATCTTTTAACTCTTAAATATGTCTGAAATAAGAAGTGGTGACCTAACTTCTTAACATTGAGATGTAGGCTTCGGCCCATTAAGGGGGAGGCGCAGATAGGAACCGGCCCTAGGCCCTCTACCCTAGTTACCTTAATTAGGAGATTACCCTAATTATGTTTCTCTATATATTAATCTCATTGTACTTGTAAACATTATAATATAAAGAAAACCCTAGTTGCTCCCGTAAACTAGCACGATCACCCTAATCGTGTGAACCACGTAAATTCTTGTGTTCTTCTCTTGCTTTCGGTTTGTGTGATTGTGTGTGTAACGTTTAACCCTAACAGTTAAAACTTCTTATCGCCACCCAATTCATATGTTTTACTTTCTCTCAAGACGACTCCAGACTTTACAGAAATATACAGTCTTGTTGATTTAGATTTCAGAATTTAGCACCACCTCTTATTAATCAGAAGTAAAATAAGACTTCAGACCTCTTGAAAAACAAACGGCACCTTAATATGGTTTAATTATGGTTTAATATGTTGTATCAAATGATCATCTTGAAAACCATTTGTGTATTATAAATCTATAAAGGGTCGCTTAGAATTCGTTTACCCAACACTTACCCCGTTAAGCGCTTACCGGTAATAGCACATTCTTACTATACTTATCAGTAAGATTTTTATTCATTAAAACGGTATCATATGCAACATTTTTACTAAACTTACCGATAATATTTTTACCCACTATCAAGGTTGTTTCGGTTAAAGGCTAGTACACCCCCACGAATTAACTAATCATAAAGATATGTTCAACAACTAAACATATCCTTCAAGAACGTTTATGCAGATTTCATGAAAAGAAAAAGAAAAAATTAAGAGAGATAAACCATGGAAATATGACACATATATATAGGTTTGTATGTATAACTGATTTGGATAAGGTTAACTAACTTTAAACTTTATCCAAAATCAAATTACCGTGAAAAAACATGTCAAAAATGGTCAGTAAAACGTCAACAATGGTTTAGGCGACTTTTTGGCGGGTTAACCCGCATTACACACTGTCTTCAAGCACTAAAAAATCTGATTTTATGGAAATCACACACATGCTAGCATGCTATATTTTGACCGCTTAAAGTATGTGTAATATCCACACAACAAGGTCAAATTCTCCTTAGTTTATTTAATCTCTTAAACAACTCTACAAGTTGTTTAAAGACTATAAACTAAGAAAGAGTTTATTACTCTTCCAATGTGGAACACTGATAAGTCTAAGATGCATATATATATATATATATATATATATATATATATATATATATATATATATATAGGGTTGGGTTCACGTGAGACCAACATGTTTTCGTGAGATCGGTGAGACCAGAAAATAAACTAAAACTTTATAATGATTCATTGTGAAGGAACGAAAAACAACAAACCTTCACAACAAAAACACTGTGAAGGTTTACCTTTACAATACCTTCACAGTCTTTTGTTGTGAAGGTTTAGAGTTATTTTTGTGGTCTCACGGGTCTCACGAAAATAGTTTGGTCTCACATGATCTCAAGTATATATATATATATATACCTCACTTATTCAAGTAAGATTCCACTATTCTTTCTATGTGGGACAAATCTCACTATGAAAACTATATATATAACAGGTACAACCACGGTAGCAATCAAACGGCTCACCCCATCATCCAGCCAAGGTTTTCTTGATTTCCGCACATAAATAGCAATGCTATCAAAGTTACACCATGTCCATCTAGTATCCCGGATTGGATACTGCTAAGGCGACGGAGAGATGGTGTACTTTGGTGTATGACTAAATGGCTCATGGGACCCTACAGAACATCTGTACAAGTCGAAAAACCCTTGCTTATCATGAAATGCGTCTGCATATTTGCATTGGCGCAGCCCAAGGGCTGCATAACATCCACACCGGGTGCAAACTGCAGAATAATTCACCGGGATGGCAAGTCCCCAAACAATTTACTGGACGAGAATTGGGTGGCTAAGGTGTCTGATTTCGGCTTGTCAAAGCTAGACTTCTAAGACCTATTATAAACACATGTTAGCATGTTTGTGAAGGGTAGTATCGGGTATTTGGATCCCGAGTATTGTTGAAGGCAACAGCTAACAAACAAGTCTGATATGTGCACTCATTTGGAGTGATTCTGCTTAGCAGTGTTGATAAATTTATATTGATCATATAAAATATACAATGATGTCTTATAAATATAGGGTTTTTTAAAAGGATTTTATTGAAGTAGAACTTAATTACACAAATCAAAACATAATACAATAAAATGTATTATGAGAAATTATTTTTGAAAGATGCCATTCCCCATGAAAGGAACGATGTCTCCTTTAATTTCCAGAAATTGGCCTGGGGCCTAAAATGTGGAATATAGAATAGAATTATTTTTTCAGCACACTTAAATGATTGAGATATCATCGTATGTTTGAAAGGTGTCAAAGACATGGATTCTGTATAAATCTCACCCCCTAGACCTTGCTTTCGAGCATGATATACTCCCAGGCGGATCCAAAATCTCCAACTATTAGGAGCAAACATTAGGCGTTGCGAGCAAGATGCATACACTAATTTAACATTTCTTTTACCATTATCCTAGTCAAAATCATAGAGGACACTGCCCCCCAACCCCAAACAGCCACATGGATCCGCCCCCGTATATATTTTGTTCGTTTGGTTTGGTATATATCGCAGCTTAAATAGCATAAACTTCAAAAGGTAAGATATTCCTATTATAAATCTAGGATGTGTAGAGTATCTTTCATAATCCGGAGTGATTCGCTATACCGGTCCACGGTCATCATGGTGGTACCTATAGTCAAACCCCAAACCTCTTACCAGTTAATAATTTTGTATTTTTTGTTTTTATCATGCAACAAATCAACAGGAGGCTGTCTAAATAATCTCATTTTATGGATTATTGACTCCAAAGCCATGCAATTGCTTATCCAATTTGGACTATTGACCCATTCAAATGCTTTTTTCTTGATGTACATATTTCAATCGAAAACGATATAAAGCATAAGAATTTTCCACACCAATTATCAAGGCAGGCAAGCATGTATTTTTCTATGGTACAACTCCTACTGCAGGACGTACAAGTCCCTAGAGGAATTAGTGAGTGGAGAAGACCAAGAAGACTTTCCAGGTCTACTCTTCAATCAAGTAGACAAATCTTTCACTGCTTGCTGTTATGATTTATATAAACTACTATTCCACCACCATGTTCACCTTTATCTTTTCTTTGCTACTCCTCTTCTCCACCACCACCACCACCACAACCGCACAACCATACAAAGCCACCGATCACTTCCACCTTGCCTGCGGTTCATCCACCACCGTCGACGGATGGGATGGCGATGAGGGATCCAAATTCACGACGGCCAACAACGCCACCACCTCCTTTTCATCTAAGCCTTCCTACCAAGATCCTTCAGTCCCTGGAACACCTTACACCACCGCTCGAATCTTTAACGCTTCTTCGTTCACCTACACATTTCCGGTCTCCCACGGCCCCAAATTCCTCCGCCTCCATTTCTATCCGGCCATGTATTCCGACCTCCAGGCAAACCAATCTTTCTTCTCCGTATCATCAAATGGCTACTCTCTCTTAACCAACTTCAGCGCTTTCCTAGCGGCCTCCTTTATGGAAAAGATCCGCACTGATGCAGGACTTGACGGCCCCCAAGTTTCCTACTTTGTCAAAGAATTCATCATTCATGTAAAAGATGCACAAATCCTGAACGTTACCTTTACACCCTCACCCAACTCATATGGCTTCATCAACTATTGAAATCGTCTCAATGCCGGAAAATCTGTATTATAACGGGAAGAATTTGAACTATTTGGATCAAATTACAGGGCCCATGATTGCTGATGGCATGGCTCTCGAAACTATGTACAGGCTAAACATGGGTGGGGGACATATATCTGGTGACGATGATACCGGTATGTATAGATCATGGGAACCAGATGATGAGTACATATTCGGTGCAGCTTTTGGGGTAACGCCGCGTAATACGACTCCAATCACGTACATCACGAAGACACCGAATTATACCGCACCTGAGCAAGTTTATGCTACCCAAAGGAGTATGGGTAAGATGTCAGAACTCTACAATCTGACTTGGTTACTTCCAGTTGATTCTGGGTTCTATTACATGATCAGACTCCATTTTTGCAACATTATACCACAATACAATAGAAATGGTCAGATGGTCTTTACGATTTCCATGAATAATCAAACTGCTGAGAAGGAGGCTGATCCATTGTACTGGACTCAAGGTAACGGGCATCCGGTATTCAAGGATTACGTCTTGTTTGTCAGTGATCCAGATAACCCCGAAAGCAAGCAAAACTTGTGGCTGGAGATGCATCCAAACGTTGGTGCCTCGGCAGAATATGGTGATGCTTATCTGAATGGTTTGGAAGCCTTCAAGTTGAGTAAGAATCGTAGTCTTGCTAGCCCCAATCCAGAACTTAGTTCTACAACCCCACTGCCAACGCCGGCATATCCCATTAAAAGGAACAAGAATAAAACTCCACCGTATCCCGCGATAATTGGAGGTATTGGGGGAGGATTAGTCCTCTAGTTGTTTGTTTTAGTTCTAATAGTTTTATGGTGGCAAAGGCTGAAGGTAAACAGAGTTCAAACAAAACAGATTAGCAAGCTAATTTGCCATGCAAACTTGTTTATTGAAGAAACTAACTCAAAACTTCAATTGTGTTACAAATCCCTACCCTACATGGTATATTTATACTAAACTTACCGGTTAGTATACAACTAGGACTCTATTTAATCTAAACCATATAATTACCTAAAATAAGCCCTCTATCTAGGAATAGATAATTATCTCACATTTAAATTAAATTTGGTAACTTTGGACTACACTCCAATCTCAATTGCTGGACCCGATCCACGCCGAAGCCATAACCGAGACTCAGTTAAATTCACCAACAATCACCCCCTGAATTTCTGAGCCGTCGAGGGTAACTCCTGCACTCCAAGTAACGATCTCATGTCCTTAAACCTCACACGTGCCAAGGCCTTCGTTAACGGATCTGCTCTCTGGTTTTCTCCGGATACGTGTTCGACTACCACCTGCTCATTTTCAACACACTCTCGGATAAAGTGATATCGAGTGTGGATGTGTTTGCTCCTACCATGGAAGACCGGGTTCTTTGATAATGCAATTGTTGATTTATTATCAACTCGGATAAGCACCTTCTGTTTCTCCAATCCTGTCAATTCTGCTAATAACTCCCTTAGCCAAATTGCTTGACATGTAGCTGCAGTAGCTGCCATAAATTCAGCTTCACACGAAGATAATGCCACGGTAGCTTGCTTTTGTGAGCACCATGTAATAGGTGATGTACCAAGATAGAAAACATGATCCGTGGTGCTTCGTCCATCGTCTATGTCAACATTGTGACTGCTATCGCTATATCCCACCAATTCCATGTTACGTCCCCGCTCGTATTTTATTCCAAATGAGGTTGTTCCTTTGATATAGCGTAGGATTTGCTTAATAGCACGAGCATGTGATTCTCTAGGGCTTTGCATGTATCGACTTACTACCCCAACCGAGTATGTCAAATCTGGACGAGTATGTAAGAGATAACGTAAGCAACCCACTATTTTTCGATATTGAGTAGCTTCAACTTCCGGTTCCTTTTCGGCTTTAGACAACTTGAGTCCCGGTTCCATTGGACATAAAGTTGCATTGCAGTCCTCCATACCGGCTTCTTTTAGGATCTTCATGGCATAACTTTCTTGTTTGATCTTTACACAATTCTTTTCTTGAGAGACTTCAATACCCAGATAATAAGTTAGTTCGCCAAGATCCGACATTTCGAACTGAGATGCCATCCTTTTCTTGAATTGATTAATGAGATCTAGATGTGTCCCTGTCACGAATAAATCATCCACATAGACCGCAATGATGATGAATTCACCATTGAGTGTCTTTCTATAAACCGCCTTTTCTTGTAAGCATTGTTGAAAACCCATATTCTTTAAAGTATTGTCGAGTTTTAAGTTCCATGCCCTTGGAGCTTGTCTTAGGCCATATAAAGCTTTTACCAGCTTGTAAATCTTTTCTTCCTCTCCTGGTTTTTCAAAGCCCTCTGGTTGAGTAACGAACACTTCTTCCTTTAACTCACCATGCAAGAAGGCCGTTTTAACATCTAAGTGGTGAATCTTCCATCCTTTCCCCGCTGCGAGAGCAATCAAGAGGCGTATTGTCTCGAGTCGAGCTACTGGCGCGAAAACTTCATCAAAGTCAATACCGGGTTTTTGGACATAGCCTTTAGCAACTAGGCGTGCTTTATATTTATTTATCGAACCATCTGCGTTTCTTTTAATTTTAAACAACCATTTTAACCCGATGGGTTTTGCATCTTTAGGTGGAGAAACAAGCTTCCAAGTGCTATTCTTCTCAATAGAATCAATCTCGGCTTTCATTGCTTTGAGCCATTTCGGTTTCACTTTGGCTTCTGTAAAGTTCCTCGGTTCCTCGTCAAAGGTTAAGAATAGTTCATTGACATTCAACTCATAATCATTTAATCTTTGTGGCAGCACAGAAGTACGAGTTGAGCGACGTACCGGGACAGGTGTAACATCGCTGTCAGAGTCAGTTTCATTTTGTTCGAGGCTGTTTGCGGGCTGATTTGAGCTGCTGGTCGCATGATCTGGATTGTTTGCGGGCTGATTCTGAGTAGCCGCTACTGTTCCTGTTTCATCGTTGCATGGCTGATTGGTTTCAGCTGCTTGTGTGTCGCCCCATATAAGCGTGAAAGTTCTTAGTTCCCTTTCATCTAGGTTTGAATTTTCGGGCATGTTTTTCCACTTCCAACCTTTCTTTTCATCACAAATAACATGGGCACTTATGATGATTTTATTTTCGCGCGGATTGAAAAGACGAAAACCTCCTGAACCGGGTTCCTTGCCGAGATACACCAATGGTTTAGACCTGTCATCTAGTTTCTTCAAATGTTTCGAAACTATTCTTTCATAGGCAACGCAACCAAATACTTTTAAGTCGTCAAGGTTCGGTTTTTTACCATAGAATTTTTCGTATGGCATAACTCCTACCAACGCTCGCGTAGGGGTTCGGTTTATAATGAAAGTTGCATGTCGAACCGCTTCACCCCAAAAGTGATTTGGTACACTTCTTGCTTTCATGAGGCACCGAGTCATCTCGAGTAAGGTTCGGTTTCTTCGTTCCACTATACCGTTTTGTTGAGGTGCATAAGGGGCCGTCAACATACGTGAAATCCCTTCTTCGTCACAAAAACGGTTCAATTCGTGTGACGTGAATTCTCCACCTCTGTCCGTGTGGAAAGTTTTGATCTCTTTACCCGTTCGCTTTTCAATCGCCATTTTGAATCTTTTAATAACTCCAGATGCGTCGCTTTTGTGCTTTAAGAGAAAAGACCACATGTATCTGGAGCAATCATCAATAAGTGCTAAAATATAAATGTTACCGGCTTGCGTGGGGGGGTCTACTGGTCCGCAGATGTCTCCGTGTACCATCTCGAGAATACATGTTGCTCTGTATGTTGCTTTCTTTACAAACGAGCGCTTTGTTTGCTTTCCAACCATGCAAGACTCGCAAACTTGATCTTGATGCTTGATTACTGTACCCCTTTAGCTAACTTGTGCATCAAATTCACCGCACCAAAGCCGATATGACCGAGTCGAGCGTGCCATAACCATGACTCTTCATCGATGTTAACCTGCAGACAGTGGGGTTTCCCAATTTTTAGTCGGGTCTTATAAAGACGATTTGCACTCCGTGGGACTTTCATAAGCAATCTTCCATCGTTATCACGCATGGTTAGGAAATCGCCTCGGATACGAATATCACAACCGGATATTGTAGCCTGTCCGAGACTGATTACATTACTTCGAAGAGCTGGAATGTAATAAATATCTTTCAATAATTTTTGTTCTCCGTTTCTTCCTTCGAACAAAATCGAGCCCTTTCCGTTTATGTCAACACACGACCCGTCTCCGAATCTCACCCGTCCGGTTATATGTTCATTTAATTCAGAGAAATACGAGTAGTTACCGGTCATATGATTACTTGCTCTGTTGTCCAAGTACCACACATCGTCTTCCTCGGTTTTGGACTCGCTCTTTGGAGGGATGTACTTTTCTTCATTCATAAATATCGTTTCTTGAACAAGGTTCATCATGTAAAACGTTCCTTCCTCATGATTCGCATCTCTCTCTTGCGTTTCATTAAGGTTTGCCTCATGGTCTCGGGGTCGATCTGGGCATCTTGAAACAAAGTGTCCGTACTTGTCGCAACGGTAACACTTGATGTTTGAGAGGTTACGCTGCTCATGTTGTTTACCCTTTTGCTTTTGATCTTCTCGGTTTTTCGAGGAGTCCCGTTGACCGTGGTTATGTGTGTTACCCCGGCCATTTCCTTGGCCACGTCCACGACCTCGACCTCGAGAGTACGAGCCCCGTCCTCTACCTCTGTTTGAGTTATTGTTCCTGTTGGAATATTCAGCTTTATTAAGAAGCAATTTTCCTTGACCCTCGTTTGTTTTATCTTCTTCTTTAATCCTTTCTTCATATGCTTTCAATCTTCCAACCACATCCTCAAACCCGATTGTCTTCAGATCTAGAACTTGTTCAAGTGCCGCCACGATATGAACGAAACGCCTGGGAAGACTTGTGAGAAATTTCTTTACCAGCTTGTGTTCTGACATAACTTCTCCAAGCGTGGCTGATTTGGAGGCAATGCCTGATAATTTTGCAGCATAATCGTCTATGGTACCGGTGTCTTGCATCTTTAAATTTTCGAACTCAGTAGTTAAAGTTTGAAGTCTTGCTTCTTTTACACGTCCTGCTCCTAAATTGCGTATCTTTATCGCTTCCCACATCTCCTTCCTGCTTTTAAGATTGCCGATCTGAAGAATCAAATCTTCCGGTATCGATTGAAATAAGAGACCATTCACAACATTGTTCTTCTTGTCATCGTCTGAGCCCGGATCTATTACTTCCCAGACTCCGTGAATTCCGAGTAGCACTTCCATTCGCATCCTCCATATGGTGTAATTGGTTGACGTTAATATCGGGCTTTGAAACGTCAACGAGTTTGATTCCTTCACCGGTGGTTGCGGTATGGTACCTCCTGTCATCTGAGACTTTCGCTTGGCTCGTGAATAGGTTTGAAACTGTGATTTATCCAGCCCTTTATATCACGGCTGGGGTTTCTGGTTTCGATTCGTGTTGAACTCGCGTAGGCCAATCAACGGTTTCCCGTTTCCAACCTACTAATGTTCAATAAATAGCGAGACAATCAACAGCCCCACGGACTGGTTCCAACTCGCTAATGTGAACCGAAAGTGAATTACGACCAGATTGATCGATTTGATCAGACACACGACTCAACCAGAATTCGCATTCGCAGGTTAGAGTCCGAAGATGATTTTGTTTTGCGGAACCCCTTGATCGCAGGTACAACGTCGATCACCGGATCTTCTTCACCGCTCTGATACCAATTGAAGGTAAACAGAGTTCAAACAAAACAGATTAGCAAGCTAATTTGCCTGAACATGCAAACTTGTTTATTGAAGAAACTAACTCAAAACTTCAATTGTGTTACAAATCCCTACCCTACATGGTATATTTATACTAAACTTACCGGTTAGTATACAACTAGGACTCTATTTAATCTAAACCATATAATTACCTAAAATAAGCCCTCTATCTAGGAATAGATAATTATCTCACATTTAAGTTAAATTTGGTAACTTTGGACTACACTCCAATCTCAATTGTTGGACCCGATCCACGCCGAAGCCATAACCGAGACTCAGTTAAATTCACCAACAAAGGCGAGCCAAACACCACGGTGGTACCGCCAACGACCACAAGCCATCCTGGGGCCTGACTTCCATTGAATTCAGATCTACAAAGAATTACCATTCATCACTCTCATCAGATCGATGACGTCGTTTTACTCTTAAAGAAGTGAAAGTTTCCACTCGGGAATTCAACGACAATTGCGTTATAGGCAGGGGAGGGTTCGGGAAGGTGTACAAAGGCTACATCGACAACGCTAAAACCACCGTCGCCATCAAACGGCTCAACCCGTCATCCAACCAAGGGTTTCATGAATTCCAAACCGAAATAAAGATGCTATCGAAGCTACGTCACGCGCATCTAGTCTCCCTGATCGGGTTCTGCGACGAAGATGGCGAGATGGTCCTAGTCTATGACTACATGGCTCACGGTACTCTACAAGAACATCTCTACAAGACCGAAAACCCTCCATTGCCATGGAAAACCCGTCTCCATATTTGCATCGGCGCGGCCCAAGGGTTGCTTTATCTCCACACGAGCGCGAAACGAGGAATCATTCACAGGGATGTCAAGTCTACGAACATCTTGTTGGACGAGAATTGGGTGGCTAAGGTTTCTGATTTCGGTTTGTCAAATCTAGGGCCGAAAGGCGAATCGGATACACACGTTACGACGCTTGTGAAGGGTAGTGTCGGGTATTTGGATCCTGAATATTACCGACGACAACAGCTGACCGATAAGTCCGATGTGTACTCATTTGGAGTGGTTTTGTTCGAGGTCTTGTGTGCAAGACCTGTGATCATTCCATGGTTGCCGAATGAACAAGTGAATTTGGCGGAATGGGGTAACGATTGTTATCGAAAGGGAACCTTGGATGAAATAATCGATCCGAAACTAAGAGGCAAGATCGCACCCAGGTCGTTAAGGAAGTTCGGAGAGGTAGCAAGTAGTTGCTTGTAAGAGCAAGGAAGTGAAAGACCAGCCATGGATGCTGTTGTTTGTGGACTAGAGTTTGCATTGATGCTACAAGAAGCTGCTGAGAATGTGGGGGAGAGTGCTACTCCGGTTTATCTCCCTGGATATACTCCTCTGTCTTATGGTGTTAAGGGAGTTAATAAGGAAGATAAGTGTTACGAAAATCAGTTGCAAGGATTCCCCTCAAATGATGTACCGGAAGGGGAGGATGTTAATAAGCAGGTTACGAAGTCGAATTCTAAAAATGCGATACCAGACAAGATTGCATCTAAGTCGCGGGCTTCTAGGCAAGTTTCAGATGAGGAGGAGGGGGAGGTTAATTCAAAAATTTCTCGTCCTGTGAACGGGTCTCAAAATTCTAAATTAGTCCGGGGAGGTTTTTCAATTATAGATGAGCTATCGGAAACTATCGGTGTGGGGAAAGCATTGGGATTTAACATGAAAGGAAGTGAAAAGAACCTTCGTGCTATCATTAACGGTATTGGAGATAATGATATTTTTAAATGAATGTTATATCGTTAAATGTTCAAGGTTTAGGGGATGTGGGTAAAAAAATTTGGGTAAAGGAGTTGTGTGTGGTGCATCGGGTTAATTTTTTGTCTATTCAAGAGACAAATTTGACAAGATTGGATATTTCCTTGGTTAGATCTTTGTGGGGGAATTCGTTTTTCGATTTTGCTTGTAGTTCGGCTAGAGGAAGGTCGGGAGGAATTTTATGTATTTGGGATAACAAGCTGTTTCAAAGAAGTCGTATATTCTCGGATGCTTCGTTTGTGGCGGTAGAAGGTATTTGGGTCCCAAAAAACATTCGGCTTTTAGTGATTTCGGTTTATGCTCCTCAAAAATTGGGTGATAAACGGATATTGTGGAATTCTCTGTTGAGCTTGATTATTGGTTGGCAAGGAGAAGTTCTCTTGATGGGTGATTTTAATGAGGTGCGGGAAGCGGATGAAAGGTATGGGTCCTTGTTCAATTCTAATGCATCATTTGTCTTTGATTCCTTTATTCGGAACGCGGGGCTTTTTGATGTTCCTTTGGGTGGATACTCGTTTACTTGGGCAAATAAATGGGCTTCAAAAATAGAAAATTGGATCGTTTCTTATGTTCGAAAGGCTTGAGTGATATGATGCCTAATCTATCGGGGCGTGTTCTTGAACGTAAACTTTCTGATCACAGACCTATTCTCCTAAAAGAAATGGTGGTCGATTATGGGCCTACTCCATTTCGTTTATTTCACTCTTGGTTCGACATGGATGGGTTTCATCAGTTGGTTATTGATGCTTGGAAATTAGATGTCGGTAGGGAGGCACATGGGATGATTAGGTTTAAAAGGAAACTGCAGAATTTGAAGAAAATGTTGCGTGTTTGGAATGAGGCAAATCGTCTGCGGGTTAAGGGAATCAAATTCGGGATTCAAAAGTCAATTAACGACATTGATATCCAAATTGATAAAAAAGAGGCAACTAAGAAAGATATAGAGATGCGGTTTACGAATTTGAAAAAAATGGGAGATTTGGAACGTATGGAAAGGATGGATTTAGTGCAAAAGGCAAAAATCAGATGGGCATCGAAGGGGACGAAAACACTAGATTTTTTCATGGTGTCCTTAAGAAGAAAAGGAGACAACTTGCTATTCGGGGTATTATGAGTGAGGGCAGATGGTTAGAGGAACCGGCGCAGGTTAAAAATGAGTTTTTTGATCATTTTAGTGCACGATTTGGTGGTCGGAGTAATAGTAGTCCTTCTCTTGACTTGGATTTTCCTAATTCTATTACGGAAGAACAATCTATGTTTCTTGAAGGGTCGTTCTCTCGGGAGGAAATTAAGCGAGCGGTTTGGGATTGTGGTTGCGACAAGGCTCCGGGGCCGGATGGATTTAATTTTGAATTCCTTAGGTTATTTTGGAGCACGGTGGAAGATGATGTGGTAAGGTTGGTCTACGATTTCTCCGAGTCTCACTTTATTCCTAAAGGATGTAATGCTTCCTTTATTGCTCTCATTCCAAAAATCCGAGACCCAAAATTCGTTAAAGATTATCGGCCGTTAAGTTTAATAGGGTGTCAATATAAAATTATTGGAAAATTATTAGCTAATCGGCTAAGTTTGGTAATTGGGGATTGTGTGAGTATGGAGCAATCGGCATTCATTAAAGGGAGACAAATCTTGGATGGTCCGTTAATTTTGAACGAGGTGATGGAATGGTATAAGAGGCGAAAGCGGAAACTTTTGGTTTTCAAAGTGGATTTTGAAAAAGCCTACGACTCTCTAAGATGGGATTTCCTTGATTTAGTTCTTGAGAAGATGGGATTTGGAAGCAAATGGAGAGGTTGGATCACGGGGTGTCTCGAAAATTCTACAACATCGGTGTTAGTGAATGGGGTTCCAACTAAGGAATTCGGGATTTCTCGTGGTCTTCGTCAGGGTGATCCACTTTCTCCATTTTTATTCATTCTCGCCATGGAAGGATTGCACACGATCATTCAAGAAGCGGAAAAGAAGAAACTTTATTATGGGGCAATAATTGGCAAAGGTAATTTCTCTCTATCTCATCTATTTTATGCAGATGATGCTGTTTTTATAGGTGAATGGTCTATTTTAAATGCCAGAAATATAGTGCGTCTTCTCCGCTGTTTCTACTTGATCTCGGGGCTACAAATCAATATTCAAAAAAGTAAAATATTTGGTGTTGGTATTGATAACGCGGAGCTCCAAAATATGGCGACGGTGTTGGGTTGCGGAGTTACAAGTTTGCCTTTCAAATACCTTGGATTACCTGTTGGGTGTAGTATGGCAAAAGTTGAAGGATGGAAAGGGGTGGTAGAGAGATTTAATTCTAAACTTCATAATTGGAAAGTTCGAACTCTTTCGGTAGGGGGACGGGTTATGCTAATTAAATCTGTGTTGGGAAGTCTACCTACTTACTATTTGTCCATTTTTAAACTTCCAAGTTCGGTTGAAAAGGTTTTGGAGTCATTAAGAAATCGCTTCTTCGTGGGAGGTCAAGTTGGTGAAAATAAGATGAGCTGGGTTAAATGGAAAAAATGTTTAGCTAGCAAAAAAGATGGGGGCCTTGGTATTGGAAGTCTATTTTCTTTCAATAGAGCCTCTTCTTTTCAAATGGATATGGAGATTTAGGGAGAATAAAGATTCTCTCTGGAAAAAAGTAGTTAAATCGATCTATGGTACTTGCGGTCTCATTGGGAGGCGGTTACCCAAAAATGTTCCCAATTCTAATTGGATTTGCATTTTGAAGGCTACACAACAGTTGGAAAACAATGGTATTCACCTTCTTTCTTTTTGTAAGAAAACGGTGGGTGATGGGCATTCTACTCTCTTTTGGGATGACGTTTGGTTGGGAGATTCCCCCCTTAAAGTACAATTTCCAAGGGTTTACGCGCTTGATCCTGACAAAGGAGCGTTGGTTCACGATCGATTGGGTAGTGGGGATTTGAGAGCTGTTTTGCGTAGACATCCGAGGGGAGGTGTGGGGGAGGTACAGATGTCGGCGATACGGGAGTTATTATCCAGGTTCATTGTATCTAACCAAACAGATAGATGGTTTTGGTCTCTTGATGGAAGGGTCAATTTACGGTGGCTTCAACTCGTAATTATATAGACTCTAAAATCTTGGTGGTGGACTCTTCTCCAACTAGATGGAATCGGTTTGTTCCTATAAAAATTAATGTTTTTGCCTGGCGGTTGGGTTTGAACAAAATTTCAACTCGGGAAAATCTTGATAAAAGAGGAATTGATGTGCATTCTCTCCTTTGTCCGGTCTGCGAATTGGAAGTTGAGTCTACGGGTCATTTGTTTTTCTCTTGTCAAATGGCAAGGGACATTTGGAAAAATATTGGTCGTTGGTGGAGTTTTGATATCCCAGGGTTTAGATGCAATACTGAATGGATTGGGTGGTTATCAACGTTGCGTTTGAAGAAAATGGAGTTGGCTTTCTTTGAAGGGGTTGCTTTAACGGCTTTATGGGCTATTTGGTCTTTTCGAAATGGTTCTTTATTTAGGCTACCTAAGACAAAGAAAGCCGAGGTGTGGGATAGCATTGTGACTCAATCGTTCTTTTGGATTACAAATAGGAGTAGAGTTCATAAAATTAACTGGGTGGGTTGGTTACAAGACCCCCTTCGTGCTATTTCTTTCATGTAATTCTTCCTTCTAGCTTCTTGCTAGTTTTTTTATAATATCTGTCGTTCAAAAAAAAAAGTAGTTGCTTGAAAGAGCAAGGAAGTGAAAGACCAGCCATGGATGCTTTTGTTTGTGGACTAGAGTTTGCATTGATGCTACAAGAAGCTGCTGAGAAAAAGGATGGTGAAGTGCAGATCAAAATGGAAGGACAAAGATAACTATGTTGTGTTTTTTTTTTCTTTTTAAATTGTTGTTTGTTTTTGGCATGTAAAAGTATACAAATTTGAATTATGTAATAAAAAATGATACAAATATTATAAGATATTGATGCTGAGATAATGTTAGCCATTGTTGGTCTTTTTTTCGGTCGATTTTCTAAGCATTTTTCCGCTAATTCCGTGAAGATTTCCAGGCAATGAGTCGAGATTTCGTTTCTCAAACGTGGGTCGATAATCTGGTCGAGTTTACCGTCTTTGATGCTCTGGCGTACCCATATCGCGAGGCTGCGTTGATCTTCCTCGAGCCCGGGATCGACTGCGGGTCTACCGTATAGGACTTGTTTAGAATTGCACAGGTTTAGATCTTCCCAAGATCATGCAATCTGGCCATTCCATAGATCATCATGCATTCAACATCATTCACAGAATAAGGATAGAAGAAAGAACAAGAAACGTGGGTTGAACCCTTTAATAATCTGGAAATATATATTTAGAATTCCACCACATTGGAAACTATACAAATCGATACATATTTATAGACACCGAAAAGATACCATCGAACCATCACAATGGTTCGGTAATGAACAATCACACCCCTTCACGAATAACTACCTATAACTACCAATAACTACCATAACTACCATATATTTACATATTAATAATTCTATAATAATAATTTATGTCTAATAAATGACTAATGATATTTAATATTTTCAACAGGACTTCGAATAACACGACACCGAAGGCGTAAACGTCGGATTTTCTTGAAAGCTTTCGGGATAAAAAGTAGTCGGGATCGAGGTATCCGACTGTACCCTTTATGTTTGTGCTAACGTAGGATTTCGGCAACGATTGGGTTGATTTCGTGATCTCGACTTTCGATAGTCCGAAATCGGAAATCTTTCCGACCAGGTTCTCGTCTAGTAAGATGTTGGAGGTTTTTACGTCACGGTGTATGACTCCGTGACGAGTACCTGTGTGAAGGTAGTCCAGTCCACGGGCTGCTCCTATGCATATTTTGAGCCATTGGTCCCACGAGAGTGGCGAAAAGTTGTTATTGTCGTCTGGACCGAGCTTAAAAAGATGCTCGGCGAGGGTCCCGCATGGCATATACTCGTAAACGAGGATCATTTCATTTCTGTCATTGCTGTAGCCGATGAGGGAAAGGAGATGATTGTGACGAAGCTTGCAGATCATTTGAATCTCCATCCAAAACTCGAGATCACCTTCGTGTGATCTCGAGCTCATTCGCTTTATAGCAACCGTTTTCGTACCGTCATCAATAACGCCTTTATACACCTTCGCAAATCCGCCCATCCCGATCACCAACGCCTCGTCGAAATTGCGGGTCGCGGCGGTGATCTCCGCTAGCGAAAACCGACGACACGGCTCGACTGATGACGGTAAAGAAACGTTTTTCTTCCCGAGCTTTTCCTCCCAAAACCATCGTTGAATGTACACAATAATGTTCAATGCCGTGATTATCATGATCGATTTTGTCGCGATCGCATTTAGGCTACCGAAAGCCGGCAACTTCGGCATCCAAATTGACGACGAATGCGATGGAAATGCAGGATTCGAACCTGCAAGACTATCGTTGGGATTACTTAGCTTGAAAACCTCTAATCCGTTCAATTTCCCTTCAATCAACCCGCTCATGGAAATATGTATCTTGTGCTTTGATACTTGTAAATTAAGAGATTTTTAAAATCTTGCATAAAATGTTGGTACCTTGTGCCTAATAATTTGTATTTAAGATTTTTTTATCCGTGTTTTATAATATTTCAAGCGTACTCGCGCAATGCAGCGAGATAAATCACGATTTTAATGTTTCACTTTATTTTTTTGTCAATTTACAGTACGATTTTGGATGGTTTTAAGAAAGTGATAATGTTTTTTTTATAAATTTGTTTAATTTAGGCTTAATAATATAATGTTTTTATATAAAAAAATTAACTATTTTGTTGAAATACAATGATTATCTTATATATTTTAATGACAACTAGAAAAAATAACCAATTACATATTTAATAATATAATTAAAATAAAATTATAGTAATATAATATATTAATTAATAGTGATACATGGAAATGTCTACATAAAAGGAAAACTCTGCACATACCAAATTGGTGGGTGTTAGAAGTCTGCAGTAATAATATGTATCTTGTGCTTTGATACTTGTAAATTAAGAGATTTTTAAAATCTTGCATAAAATGATGGTACATTGTGCCTAATAATTTGTATTTAAGAGTTTTTTTATCTTTGTTTTATAATATAGTATAGATATAGATAGATTCAAGAGTTAAACACATTCATACGTGAATCAATAAAATATAGAAAATGTGTTTGAAAAGAAGTCAAAAACTTAAAATGCACATAACTTTTGATTCGTTGAGAGTTACGGTTATTTGACCCAAGTTTTTTTTGGAATGAAATCCTTGTCTGGAGCTCCGAATATATTTTGGAAGATTTTTTTTATGGATGAGTAAATTACGTACTTGTTAAAAATTGTGAATTTTGTTTATGTGGATTCAAATTTATGGTTTGGAATTTATTGTTATTTTCGTCTTTGAGACTAACTCTTATATTTTCGTATGAGGGACTAAAACAATAAAGAATTATAAATCATATAGACAAAAACAACAATAAATTATAAATCATAAGAATGAAAATAATAATAATAAATTGTAAATTATAGGGATAAAATCATGATTCCAAAAGTACAGGGACAAAAATATCAATTTTCAACAAACCACAAGGACGAAAAATATAATTTACTTTTTATAGATATTAAGGGTCGTTTACCAAACGCTTACTTGGGTAAGTGCTTACCGGCAAAATTCAACACTATCACTTACTTACTTTGTAAAATTTTAGTCCACTAAAACGACACCATATGTAACAATTTACCCGGTAAGCGCTAACCATGGTAAGAGTTGTCGCCCTCACTTACCGGGTAAGACTTCGGTCCTTACCTTTGCTCTTACCGAGTAAGATGTGTGGTCCTTGTTATATGCATCCGGTAAGGTAATGTAACTTGATAAGTGTTTACCCGGGTAAGCGTTTGGTAAACAACACCTAAGTCTTTTGAGTAAATTACGTTTTTGGTCGTTCTTACCCGAGAAAACGTCCATGTGATTTACATTTTTTCACAGACCGGGTCCTCTCACGCTAACTCCGTTAATAAAGATATGTTAAGTGAGTTAAATCAAGGGGAACTTAGGACCATTTATCAAACGCTTACCCGAGTAAGCACTTACTTAGCGATTTATAATTATTTCTCGCATATCTAAACCTGCATTTCGTAAGTGGTGGTGGTGAAGAGGACGAGGAAGAAAGACAAGGGTGGTAAATTGAGGGTTGGGTTCTGGTGAGAAATCGAGGTTAGCGTGAGAAGTGGTTATCAACCGTTAGATGAGAAATGGATGGACATTAGAATGAGATGTACCGTGATAAGATGTACTGAGATGCAACAGATCAATTCTCTTCTAAGCTGTAATTCATGAGAGGACATTTGATTAAAAGTAATCAACAGTTCAGATCCACTTCTCACGCTTTTCACGTTAACCTCAACTTCTCACACGATGCTTCACGAGTAAAAATGAAGGGGAACATAATAACAGTGGAAGAGTAGTTTGATTGATTGTGTCCTTTTATTCATATATTGCAACACCATTTTGTGATATTTGGAGTAAACTTGGGAAGACTTTTGGCCAACCATGTAATGACCGTATTTGTTAATATAAGAATTGGAGGGGAGAATTCTGCCATAAGTTTAAAGTGGAGGGGAAGATAGTGTAAAAGAAGGAATAAAGAGGGAATAAGCTCTTACCCTAATCATTTTATTAAACGGCGGCTAAGAGCAGGAAGAGGGGTTTAGGGTTTAGGGTTTAGGCAGGGCGATTTTGTGGACGATCTAGAGGAGGTCGACTCGATCAAGATTTCAAGTTACACTGTTTCTTCCTTAAGAGCATCTCCAACGGTAACACTAAAAAAAACACCAAAAACACTAAAAACACTAAAAAAAACTTCACCTCCAACCGTCCTCTAAAAACACCAAATTTGTCAAAAAAAAATCAAATTTATTTAAGTTATCACACATAATGGTGGGTCCCCCAAGAATTTAAAGACCGGCAAAAAAAAATTGGGCCGACAAATATGCCGTATGAAATTCTTGACCGGCAAAAGATTGGTGTTTTTACCGGCCGATTGGAGCTACCGCACGGCAAATCCTTTGATTTACCGTGCGGTTGGAGATGCTCTAAGGTAATCCTCCTTAGCAATATCTTCTTTAGATTTTATTGTATCAGTTTTTAATCTTTGAGGTTGGGTTGGATGGAGTGGTCTGATATTTTTGGTTTGGAGGAGTTGGGGTAAGTTTATTTAATTTGTTTATGGAGTTCTAGTTTGATGAGGTTGTAGTTTCTTTTGTTAATGTTGTAATCAATCAAGGAAGCAGATTCGGGTTTTTTTTAATCGATTCCCGATCTCTGTTGGTTGGGATTCGAAAACACTCTTGATCGAGAACCTGTTGTCATCGACCGAACTCTTGGGTTGGGGGACCGGGGGACCCCGGTCACTGAAACCCCGAGAGACCCCGGGAGGCATGACCCCGGTCGACACCGGGGGAGGATGTCCCGGTCGATACCGAGGGTGTTGGGTCCGGTCGTAAGCATCATCTGGGCGACCATTCGGTCAGACCCCGGTCGAGTTTGAGGAGGGCCCCGGTCGACTCTCGAGTCTGGGCCGGTTCGGGCGTTGAGATGTTGGGCCGTAGCCCATAATCTTTTAATCTGTGGACTTTGGGTTGTTGGTAGTAGGCCCAATTGTGCTTCTGGACTGATAAGTTTTGTGGGCAGGGTTCTATTAAATTGAATTGATCCAACCGTCTGGGAGTTATAGGATGTTTCGATTGGTTTTCGTGTTGAATTAGAAGGTACCGAGAGTTTATCGGTCTATGTCTTTTTATAGGATTCTTTTCGGGCCGTAAGGGTAAACGCAAAGAGTAAGCAGGACACCAGGTGAGTTTTCTGAACTAAAGTCTCTTATGACGATCAAGTTATGTTTTATGTATGTGAATTTATATGCAAGCTTTGAAATGATGTTGCTTTAATATTTACCTGCGAGATTTACTAAAATGTTAAAGATGTTTTATTATTGTTGTCAAAGTGGAAATGTATGCATACATGGTTCTAAGTGTGTAGGCTCAAAGTCGGGGGGTGTGGCCCGCCTGTGCTCATACCGGGGGGTGTGTCCCAACAAAGGCAGTGTGAGTCACAGACACGCTGTCACCTTAGGGCAGGGACGGATTTAGTGTAGGGAATACGGTAGCACGTGTCATCGTATTATTTCTCCGTCGTAGGGTTAAAATTTTTACGATTATGAAAGGTGCAACCGTATTGTTTTAAAATGTGTCACCGTATGATATTCAAAAGTTCAAAAAGGTTTAATAATACCTTGTAATCAACAAAACCCCAAAAAAAAACTCTTGAAATCAACCCCAGAAACCGAAAAAAGTCCTTTGAAATCGATAAAAAAAAAAACTTAAAAATCTCTCGAAATCAAGCAAAAAGCTATAAAAATCGCTCGAAACGGTGAAATTAGACCAAAAACACGTCGGGCGATATTGAACGTTGGTAACACATCGATAAAAACCGTGCTTATTGTAATTATTTTTTATCTATATTATATAGTGACACCGTATGAAAAAATTTCTGGATCCGTCCTTGCCTTAGGGTGGCGGTAGTGTGAGCTGAGAAGTTTGCTGAAAGTTAAAGGTTTTCCGTGAAGCTGAAAATGGTTTATTTTATGATAAATCTTTGAATGTTTGTTGAGTTAAAAATTGTTGTAAGAGGGGACTCACTAAACCGTTGGTCTAACCCTCGCTCTTTCAAATTTTAAAAACCTTTTCAGGCAGGCGTGAGCTAGGATGGGCCGGTAAAGGTAAAGAGAAGGTGTAGCGGAAGTGGATAAAAGACCGTCACTTTAGTTCATCTTCCTTATTATCTCAGTTGTGTAATAGGTTGTCGTTGCAAAGCTTAAATTAAGTCGTAAGCTTGGGGTCGTTATGGCTTGGATTATTATTGAAATTTTTTTTATTTGGTGTGCGTATCGTGTGGGTTGTTACAAACCAATGGGAAAAGTCCACCTACATGAACTTGTACATTGTGTCTTAAGGTAGCGTTTGGTACGCAGACAAGATTGGACGGGACTGAACAGGACAGGACTGGACTGGACAGGACAGGACAGGACAAGAGGCTAGGACAGGACTGGACAAGACAAATGGTTGTCTTGTGTTTGGTACGACTAGGACTGGATAGGACAGGACTGGACAAGTTTCCCTAAAAGTTGTTTGATAATTTTATATGTCATATAATAGTTATAAATAATACAAATAAAGAATATTCTTAAATAATTTAATTAAAAAACATTATTAATTTTTTTACACAATTTTCATACATATAAATACATACAAAAACAATAGTAAGAAATTTGAATGAAGAATCTAAAATAATTGATGGTAGTTCAAAACAATCGGATTTATATAAAAAAATATAATAGTTGATTCAATTTGGAAGATCTTAATGAATTGACGGATGCATAGTTGCAGCGACGAGTAAAGATAAAAGACGATGGGTGGCCGGTGAAAGACGATAGTTGTGAAGAAGGTGAAATATAGTAATAGAGGTAGTGGTGGTGGCGGTGCACAGTGGTAATTGAGGTTATTGTAGTGGAGGAAGAGACGGAGGTTACCAACGATGGTTGACGGCGAGTGACAGTGGTGGCAGCCAGCGACGGTGGTTGGCGGTGAGCATCGGTGACGGCGGCGACAATAGATGGTGGTGATTGGTGGAGGTGGCGATGGGTGGTGGTTGTGGAGGTGGTGGAGGAAGTTGTTGTAGTAGTGAAGGAAGAGGTGGAAGTGGTCGACGATGGTTGGTGGTAGCTACCGGTGGCCGTCGATGGTGGTGGAGACAATAGGTGGTGATGATCGTTGTTAGTGGAGGTGGTCGACGATGGTAGTGGTGGTGGCGATGACCGATGGTTGTGGAGGTGGTGGATGAGGTTGTTATGGTGGAGAAATAGGTAGAGGTGGCCGACGGTGGTTAGCGGTGGCTACTAGTGGCCGCCGATGGTGGTAGTAGCGACGATGGGTAGTGGTGACCCTTAAGACTAATACCATATTAGGATTATATATCAAATGGCGGTAAATCAGTGATTTTTAGTTTCTGTATCATTTCTGTCCCACGTTGTTCCACCTATTTTGGTGGAACAAGAAAATACCCCTTTTTGTCCCATCTTGTCCCACCCTGTCCAGTTTTTGTCCCTGTCCCATGTCGCGCCAAACATGGGACAGTGAACTTTTGTCCTGTCCCATGTCACGCCAAACATAGGACAGTGAATTTTTGTCCCGTCCTGTCCCATTCAGTCTGCAAACCAAACGCACCCTAAGAGTTGTACCATGGACTAAGACTATATAACGAATGGGAAAATGACATGCTAACTTGATATTTGGGGTAGAAATTAAACTAACTCATCAGGGTTTTCAAGATCATAACCTTCATGTTATCAAGGTGCAAATAAGTTGAGCTTATGGGTAGGGTTCCCGTAAATTTCGTCGCTAATTCATCACGGGAGTGGGTGATACTATTAGTAACGGATTAGCAACGAATATCAGCGACAATCAGGATTAGCAACGAATTAGCGACGGACTATACTAACGACTGATAAGCGACAAACACAAATGAGATGCACCGGATCAATTCTCTTCTAAAGCGTAATTCATGGTTTGTTTTGATAACCGACAACCTCAACCTGCCTCACTGAACCTGCCTCCAAAGACACCAATATGAATGGACATTTTTTCCCTCACTCAACAGCTTGTATTCGGTTGACATCGTTCCACCTATTTACCAACTGAGCTACACGTCAAAGGCAATATATATATATATATATATATATATATATAATATATATATATCATATAATCTTTATGTATTTTCATTTTCTTTAATTACATGATGCCTATTTATATATTTTTACATGAAAAACAAACCACATTTTTAAAAAGAAAAAAGAACATGAAATGGTTTTCATATTCCATTCATTGTGATCAACTCTTCATGATTCTTTTGCATCCTTTTTTTTCAAGCAGCTTCTTGTTACTCTAGTCCACAAACAACAACATCCATATGCTGGTCTTTCACTTCCTTGCTCTTTCAAACAACTACTTGCTACCTCTCCGAACTTCCTTAACGACCCGGGTGCGATCTCGTCTCTTAGTCTCGGATCAATTATTTCATCCAAGGTTCCCTTTCGATAACAATCGTTGGCCCATTCCGCCAAATTCACTTGTTCATTCGGCAGCCATGGAACGATAACCGGTCTTGCACACAAAACCTCAAACAAAACCACTCCAAATGAGTACTCATTTGGAGTGGTTTTGTTTGAGGTTTTGTGTGCAAGACCTGTGATCATTCCATGGTTGCCGAATGAACAAGTGAATTTGGCGGAATGGGGTAACGATTGTTATCGAAAGGGAACTTTGGATGAAATAATCAACCCGAAGCTAAGAGGCCCTTGTTCAAATTCAGGGTTCAAATTCAGGCGCTGCCAAAGCCCTTGTGGCCATGGAGGTTCACCTGCGATGACTCCAGACCATTCGTGGTCGCCCGGGGATTAGTCGGTGTGCGTAAGCTGGCCCGGAAACCCACGGTTACCAAAAAAAAAATATAGTGATATTTAATAAATAATTATTTCAATTATATATACACACACATACAAATAAAATATATCGTTAAAGAGAGTTGAATTAGAGCACCTCCAACAAATTTTATAAAATAGACAAAATGTTGTAGGAGATATTTCTATTTAAAAAATAATAAAATGAAATGTTGTATTTAATTTTTTTTTTAAATCACCAAAAATTAGTGACAGATCAGTGAAGGAAACCCGTCGCTAACTAACCGTCTCTAATCCGTCAATAAATATATTTGCCATTGATTCGTCGCTAATCGGTCTTTCAAAAATATGTCTCTGAATTTCGTCGCTAATCCGTCGCTGATAGTATCACCCACCACATTTTCAACGACGGATTTTCAATGACGGATTAGCGATGGAAGTCACTTTCAGTAACGAATCAGCGACGGAATTTTCCATCACTGATAGGTTCGATTTTGTAGTGACTATCTTTCATTCCTAAGCCCATGGGTTCAGTAATCAAGTCACAACCACTTGATTAGGACTTGTTTCAGGTGGTGAAAGCATCCCGATCTTTCATGGGAAAATAATTATATGAGGGGAAGGTTTCTTCGTCCAAAAGCTCCGAAAACTACAAATCAAAGAGGCTTCATTAACGAAAAATTTTGTCGGTAATCCGTCGGAAGAAGCCATCACACCGGTAGATTATCGACAGATCTCATCGCCAGAGAAAGTGTGGCCGATGATTGTGATTACTGGCAGATTTTCAATCGTCAATGAAAAAATCCGCCGGCAACTACCTGTGGAAAATTTCGTTGGTGAAATGAGAAATCCCAAATTTTTAAGAATGGGAGAATCATAAAAGAAAGTATTGGTGTTTTTTTTTTCCAAATTCAAATAACAATCATAACATCATAACAAACACATGTGATTGTTATCTGTTACTGCAAAATGAATAATGGTATAATAATAGTGTTTTTTTCGTTTTATAGGTTTGTTGTATTTTGCTACTGATTTGTTAATAAATGGAAAAGTAAAATTGTATATTTCTTTCGTTTTATAAGTGTAATGATTTATTCATGCAAAAAACTGTTCAATGATTTAATTATTCAAAATATGAAAATGTTGCCCCCGGGGGGGGGGGGTCGGTTTAGTAAATTCAAGGATTTATTTTGTTTGATTTAGTAAGTTCAACGATTTATTTGTTCAACAAAAATGTTCAAGGACCTGATCACTTAAATGTAAATGTACGTTTTTCTTAGTTTTTTTAATCAATATATTATATATATATATATAGTACTATTTTAGTAGACGTATAATTATTTACAAATTCAATTATTTGTACAAACTAACAAACTAGTTTTAATGTGTTGTTTCATATATGGAAAAACACATCTGAAACTGCAGTGTTTATACCGTATTGTTTCATACATAAAACGCTCATGAATGTTTTATGCGTGGAAAGAAAAACAGTCATAAACGTTTCACATATGAAACAATATTGTATAAACATTGTACTTTCACACGTGTTGATTTATATATGAAACAACACATAAAAATTATTTTGTAAGTTCATAAGAATTATTGAGTTTGTAGAAGAATGTGACTCCATTATAGTATTTGTTTTCAACAAAATTTAATACATAGACCCAATTTGTTGATTATTGCTATATGTATTATATATGCTTGACTATTAGCGTATTAGACCCTTTTCATACTTCACAATTCAAATGACTAACAACTTTAACACTTTTTAGAGCTTCTTGTTATTATATTTCTTCTGCTTTTATTGTCAATTTCTATTTGCTTAAATTGTATACTTACTCCTGTTTTTATTGTTTATTTCTATTTGCTTAAAATTGATTCTTCTTTCTTATCGATGACCCTTTTTTTATATACGACATGTATGTATGTTGGCAATGGAAAACCTTCTAACTAACATTGTAGAAGACCCACGTAAATTTCCATTGAAATCCGGCACGGTCGGTTCGGACGAGAAACCCCCAATACCGTCGCCTTTTGCGTATCGGCAAAAAATGTGTTTCACGCTTAAATACGTGACTCCGTTTTAGGCCCATGACCAGTCAAAACGGACCTTGGAAGGTCCACCACACAATGGGTAGGACGTTTGGTGGCAATAGTGCGTTTCGATAAACTGCACGACGTACGTTCGTTCGGTTTGGCCAATGCGTATCTACGGCGATTTGAGACTCTAGAGCGGTTTTTTCCAAGTTATATATGGTGAAAACCTTCTAACTAACATAGCGGTTTTTTCCAAGTTATGACAAAGAATTCATCATTCATGTCATAAAATTAAAATTTTTGGTAAATATTAAATCTTTGGGAATATAGATAATGTTACTTTGGGTTCATCCAATAGGAATTTTTTGGTTGAATTAATTGGTCATTGTCTTACAAGTCCCAACTTTTTTCTTAGTGGCTATCAATTGCTTTATAAGCAAAGGCAACCAAGATTTGAACCCCAATTCATCACAAGTAATTAAAACCAAGATGTTCAATGTACGAAGCCCGATTTGCTTCACGACTGTCGTCTTATCGCTCTTGTTCATCTTGATGATGACGACGACGATGATCAAAGACTGTAATGGATTGCAGTTGTCGTCGAATGGATCGTGCAAGGGAAGTAGCTTGGCGGAGTGTCAAGTTCTCGAGGAAGAAGAGCATAGGCGCAATCTGGAGACAACTTCCACATTTATCGTTTCTGGGGCTTTGGACGCTTTGAAAGCGTTTTGCAACGATAACTGCCCCGGAGACCGAAAATACAATGTCAAAGGCCATGGCGACTTATGCGAAATATACAACCGGCCTTGCAAGAGGTGATCGGTTCTCGTCTGTTGTTTGAATCCTTCCCGAACTCTTTAATTTCTTGTGTATTAGTATTGTTTTAATCGTCGGATTGTTAATTGTCTTTACGAAATAATAAATAATAATGTAAATCCTTGTGGTAATAGCGTTACACAGGGTCGTTCTTTAGCATGTTAAATGTGTGATTTTGAACAGGGCCTCCAAAATTTTGGGGCCCAAATTTACGTTATTTAGAGTCTTTAATCAATAAATGTAAAACTACAGCTCACCTTCCTCACTAACTTTTATCAATAAACAAAAATAATATATTATACCATCGCCTCGGTAATTTGTATATTGTTATCTCACTTTGCACTGTAATCTAAAGGTTTAGGTGTAGCAAGGCCTCCAAAAAGATTGGAACGTCCCTGGCGTTACACTTGTATTTTATGGCATAGAAGTTGTATATTGTTTGGGATGAAGAAACTCTGCAATTAACAGACACAACTTTTATAAAGATTTTCTAGATAAATAGTTTAATTCATACATGATTTAAAGGAAAAACAAACAAACAAACGAAGAAACAAACAATTTGGTCATCTTCTTTGTTTTGCTTCGGTTCTTGAGGTACATGCTTAATGTTTTGTATCAACACGATCACCTTGAAAACAACTTTTGTTATATAATAAATCAACTCCAAATGTGAAGTTAACCACTTGGGTTGTGACACACTGGTTAAGGCACATGGTAGGGACAGACTCAGGAATTTTTTCATACGGTGACACCATATAATACAGACAAAAAATAATTACAAAAAGCGCGGTTTTTTATCGACATGTCTTCATCTTTTTACCGACGTTTAATATTGCCCGATGTGTTTTTAGCCTAATTCCATAATTTCGAGGGATTTTTTTCGGTTTTTTTGGTTGATTTCGATGGTTTCTTTTGTTTTTTGGTTGATTATGAGGTACGGTTGCATCTTCTTGAAGTTTCCAAAATAATACGGTAGCACCTTCCAAAACGATACGGTTGCACCTTTCACGAACCTAATTTTGTTTACCCTTCGTCGGAGAAATAATACGGTGGCACGTGCCATTGTATTTAACATACTAGGTTCTTCCCTGGCACATGGGGATGTAGTGGAAATCTCATATTCCACATATACGAATTCAAACACTGTTATATGACAATAGAGATTCATCTGTAATGATTCCAGATCATTTGTGATCACCAAAAGAACTTATCATTGTACGTAAACTGTGCTGAATATCCACAAGAAAACAAAAAAATAAAGTTCACATGTCACATTCCCTTTGTTATACGCTTATAGTTAATTAGTTATAGTACATGGTACAACTTTTAATGCACAAGGAACAAGCAGGGATGAACGCAGAAAATTTTTCATACAGGTAGCACCATATAATAGAAACAAAAAATAATTACAAAATGTACATTTTTTACCGACATTCAATATTGTCCGGTATGTTTTTAGCCTAATTCCATAATTTCTAGGGATTTTTAAAGTTGTTTGTTTGATTTCGAGGGATTTTTAAGTTTTTTTTAATCGATTTCGAGAGATTTTTTCGGTTTTTTTGGTTGATTTCGATAGTTTCTTTTGGTTTTTTGGTTGATTATGAGGTACGGTTGCACCTTATTGAAGTTTCCAAAATAATACGGTAACACCTTACAGAACGATACGGTTGCACCTTTCACGAACCTATAATTTTTTACCCTTCATCGGAGAAATAATACAGTGACACGTGCCACCGTATTCCACATACTAAATCCGTCCCTGGGAACAAGTCATAGAACTTTTCACCACATGGGAAGACTTTCCAAGTCTACTCCTGAAGCAGACGTGGATAAGAAACGGTTCCTTGCAATAACTACCTCTCATTTCTCCTAAGGAGGCTTTTGGTTTGCAGAATGGAATTTGATGGAATTGAAATCTAATGAATGAATTTGACTTTGAAAGAATTGGAATGAAATTTGATGGAATTTGACCACACGTTTGGTTGGTATGAATTTGATAGAATTCAATTCTTTCACTTTAGCTAAGAAATGATGAATTCCTTGATTTGTGGAATTCAAGGGATTCCATCATGATCAATATGTGAACCAAACAAATGAATTTGAATTTGGTCAATGAATTTTCCATTCCAATTCCTTCAAAATCCATGAACCAAACACCCTCTTAAAAATCACCTGCGTTTTGTAGAATGGAATTTCATCGATAAGAATTACTGGGCCGGCCCTGGGCCTAGGCCAGTGGGGCGACGGCCCAGGGCATCATAAATCAATGGGGCATCAAATTTTTAGCCCAATCCATTATATATAGGTATATTTTTGGGCCTTAAAAATTACCGTTACAAGCCCAAAGACCAAAACAAGCCTAAGTCGAACGGATATACACACACGCTCAGACGCTCGTTGCTCGCCTAATTCTAATCGACATCACACACGCTCGACGCTCACACTCTCTCTCTCTCAATCCACGCTCTCAAGTCTCAGCGACTCAGCCTCTCACGATTGACGATCGATTCTCGACTGGGGCAACACCGCTAATACTTTCGATTTCTTGGTCACTCACAACTCAAGAAATCGACGCAGAACAGAGGCTTTCATCTGGGGGCACTGGCAGCACCGCAGTCCGCAACAGCCAGTCGTTTAGGGTATTATTTAGTTACATTCTCATTCTGTAATTCTGTTTAGTGTTTACTATTTGTGAATTGTGATTCACTGATTTGTCTCTATTTAGGGTTAAATCATGGTTAGGCAATAAATAATCATAAATCAGTTTAATGGGTTTTTTTAAAGATCAATTTAAGGTATTTACATTCTGTTTAATGTTTACTATTTGTGAATTGTGAATTTGTGATTCACTTATTTGTCTCTATTTAGGGTTAAATCATGGTTAGACAATAAATAATCATAAACCAGTTTAATGGTTTTCTTTAAGATCAGTTTAATGGGTTATTTTACAGTTTAATGGGTTTTTCGTTTACTTGTTGTTTGCGTTTTGTTGTTATTTTGTGATGAATGATTGAATGATAACTTGTTATTTGTTAATGGTTGCAGTCTTGCAGAACGTATATTAATTCAGGCTTCAAATATTCATTATTCAACTTCTAAGTTTCAACTTTCAACAAGTTTGGCAATTTCAACGACTAAATCAGGTACTATCCTTCTAATCTCTATTAATATTATTTTAACTGTTTAAGATATGTATCCTCGATCACAACCCTCTGGTGCTCAAAATAGAAAACGAAAAAAAAAGACAAGAAATTGCTCAATTTATGCGGGGTTCTTTAATAAGTTTATTGTTAGACAACCAAATGCTATAACGAGAACATAGTTGATGAAAATGTTTGTGATTCAAATGCTTTTGATGCGAATGCTTGTGATAAAGTCATTGATATTTTTGCTTCAAAGAACGCATGAAGGCATCGTTTTAGGTAATATATTTTAAGTTTTATTATATGGGGTTTCGGTTTATGTCCCTCCCATATCATTTTTGTTTTATTTAATAAAGATCCGGTGTGGAGATGAGCCCCTAGCTTGACTTGGTTCTAAACCCCTTTAAATTGTTTTTCGTTTGCGTAATAAAGGGACATTTTTTGGCTTTCGCCATGGGCATCCAAAATCTCAGGACCGGCCCTGAGAATTACTCCCTCTGTCCCAAAATAATTGTCCACAATGAAAATGACACACAGTTTTAGAAATGTGCAACTATTACACTTTTTAAATAACCAAATGACATTTTTACCATTGATAATAGAGAGAGAAACTTTATCCACCTCATAATTAAGGGTAAAACGGGAAATTGAAAACTTACTTTTGAAAGTGGACATTTATTTTGGGACAAACTAAAATAGTAATGTGGACACTTAATTTGGGATGGAGGGAGTAATAATTAAATATAAATAAGAATGAGTCTTTATGTCGTGTTACCGAGGTCCTCATTTCAAACAAATACGCCGCCTTGGGGCTTTACCGGGGCTAACTAATAAAAGGCCCAGAGTTAGAAGTGATCTTAGAAACCAATCGCGTTCCGGGAAAAAAAATCCCAATATCGTATTCGCCTAGAAGAAAAACCATCATATTCGCCTAGAACAAAAACAAAAATTGCGTTTTCATTACGGTCTTACAGGACAATAATTACTTAAAAACGTTCGTATCACTTTCTAAAATGTTTTGTGGTTAGAAAAATATATAGTTTCTATCGATTTTGGTAATGGTTTACTATCTTATGCTTTTATTTTGAACTTCCAAGTAATCTTTCTTTCTCCCTTGTTGAGATCAAGTCACATGTTATACTAAGGGAGCGTTTGTTCGCAGAATGTGATGGAATCTGGTGGAGTTGGAATGTTGAATTCTTTTGACCAGATTTCATTCTCTTGTTTGGTTTAAGCTTTTCAATGGATGGAATCTTTGAATTCCATTAAATTCCATAGATATATGATTTGAACATTCCATCATAAAACTCAAGGATTTCAATGGAATAAAATCTCATATTTTGATAATTCCAAAATTACTTTTTACCCCAAACTAAACCCTACTCATATCTCTCCCTCCCTCTCTCTCCCTCTCTCTCTCCCTTCTCTCTCCTCTCTCCTCTTTCTCCTTATCTCTCCCCCTCTCTCCCTCTCCCTCTCCATCTCCCTCTTTCTCTCTCTCTCTCTATTTCCCTCTCTCCCCCTCTCCCTCCCTCTCCTCTCTCTCCCTCTCCCCCTCACTATTTCTCTCTCCTCTCTCTCTATCTCTCTCTCTTTCTCTCTCTCCTCTCTTTCTCTCTCTTGCTCTTTCTCCTCTCTCTCTCCCTCTCTCTCATGTCTCTCTCCTATCTATCCCCCTCTCCCTCTCTCCCTCTCTCTCTCCTCTCTCTCCCTCCCTCTCTCTCTCTCCTATCTCTCTCTCTCCTCTCTCTCTCTCCCTAAAACTTTAGTTAAAATGAAACTATTTAATAACTATTTCATTAAAGATTTTTGTTTAAAAATTAAAATAATCAAAAAGGGTATTTTGGTCATTTACCAAAATTCAATTCCAATTCTGAAGCTACAATCTGTGAACCAAACAGAAAATTTTCAATTCATTTAACAGTTTCATTCCAATTCTGTCAACCAAACAGGTGGTCAAACCTGACAACATTTCATTTCAATTCCTTCAAAGTCAAATTTCTTTGACAGATTTCATTCCATCGAAAAACATTATGCGAACCAAACGCGCCCTAAGGGTTGTTTACTAAAAATTTATCTTGGTAAGCACTTATCAGTTCAATCGTTTTACCAAGTGAACATAACAAAGGCAATCTTACAGTTTGAGAGTCTTACCCGGTAAGTAAAGGTGATAACTCATATCCGGTAAGCGTTTACCGGGCATAAATGCTTACCATCAATCCATTTTGATGGCTAGGAATGTCAATCTCATATAAGGTAAGTGAGGGTGGTGACTTTTGCAAGTAAGCACTTACCCAGTAAACATTTGATAAATGACCACCAGGGGCCAGGGACGGACCCAGAAATTTTTTCATACGGTAGCACCACTTAATATAGACAAAAAATAATTACAAAAAACACGGTTTTTATCGACGTGTCTTCATCTTTTTACGTTAAATATTGTCTGATGTGTTTTTGCCTGATTACACCATTTCGAGGAAATTTTAAAGCTTTTTGCTTGATTTTGACGGATTTTTAAAAAAAATTATCGATTTCGAGGGATTTTTTCGGTTTTTTTGGTTGATGTCCAGAGTTTTTTTCGGTTTTTTGGTTGATTTCAAAAGGTTTTTTTTTTTGTTTTTTGGTTTATTACTAGGTACGTTGCATCTTCTTGAAGTTTCCAAAATAATACGGTAGCAACTTCCAAAACGATGTGGTTGCACCTTTCATTAACCTAAAAATTTTACCCTTCGTCGGAGAAAATAATACGGTGGCACGTGCCACCGTCGCCACCAAGTTGGGTAAGGGGCCGATTACTAAACGCTTACTGGCAAGAGACATCACCCTCGCTTTCCTTTTTTAATTATAAGTTTCAAAAAATAAAAGTTATTAATACATAAGTCGGTCGTTAAAAGCTAAGAACAACCAATGTTTTGAGTTTGGAAACCCCATTATTCATCAACTCCATTTCAAAATCTTTGAGCAATCGACAATATTAACCTTTACTTTATATACTATCCAATTTGCGATATAAACCACATAGATGCATAAAATTAACATCGAGAAGGAAGGAAATAGAACAAAAAAAATGAAACATGATTGTCGTTTCATATGGAAAGATTACTTGAATACTGTTGGAGTTGAGTATAATTTTTTTTTTTAAATTTTAACTTTTAGTTCTCTATTTTAGAGAAATTATAAAAAAAACCGGTTGAAGATGCTCTAACACATTTAGATTCACTAGGTACGTTTTATCCGGTATACTTAGGTGTCGTTTGTTTTTTAAGAGGTCTGAAGTCTGAAGTCTTATTTTAGTTATGATTAATAAGAGGTGGTGTGTAAAAAAATCTAAACGATTCAGACTTAAGAGCCATTAAAAGGTTTTCTAAAAAAAACAACAACCCCCTTATATTCCAATTTCAATTATCAATTATTTTGGCTTTTGCCAATTGCAAAGCTAAAAAAATACATTTTAGCATCAAGAAGCAAATATTGTGGGACTTATGATCACTTTGAAAAACCTTTAATCACTTTCATATTCATGCCTAATGTTGATCAATAACCTTGACTGCCAATTTCCTTATAAGCAACAACAAACACAATTTCTAACAACCACAAGGGTTGTGGCGTAGTGGTTAAGACCCTAGAAGATGTGGTGGAATATTTCATCTGTCAAGGGTTCGAATTCAGACGTACAAAATAATTATGGCCACTGAGTTTATCAGGGTTGATTTATTGCGGTCATAATTTGCCGGAATTAGTCTAGGTATATAGCCTAGGACACCCTTCCAAAAAAAAACATAATTTCTAACCCTAAAAAAACAAAGATGTTCAATTAAAGAAGGAACAAAAACAATTTAATTCGTCAATCTTTCATATGACAATGACAATAAAGATGATGATGATTATCAAAGACTATAATGATATCACACTTCTCGTTGATCTTCTCGTAAAATATTTAGCTTCTTGTTTGAACATGTCTCATAACGGTGTTGGGGTGGTAATCAACAAGTGGCAAATGTAACCAACCACCAGTGATACCGCCCAACAAACAAATCTAACGTGAAACATTGTAAAATATTGCAAGCTACCTCTTGTTAACCCGATTCTAGCTTACGTATACCGTTGACTCCTGTGTCTTAATTACCTACAAGGTTGGCATAAGGAAATTCATCATGTTTGGCAACCATATAAATATAAATTAAGTTTATTCTTTAAAATTATAGAAAAAGTTGGCTAAAAAACTAGTTGAGCTTGTTAAGTTAATTTTTTGAAAAATTACTCCTCCAAGGGTTTTTTACTTTTTTTCCAATTATATTTTTTTATATTTTACTACAATATATATATACATGACCAAAATCCATGTGCTTTTTTTCACTTATTTTCTTTTATGGGTGCCTATTTTAGTTACTTCTTTCACCTATGAAACCCTTCCTATCTCTCCAAAACTATTCTTTAAAATCAATGGTATGTTATATGTACGTGAGATTGTCTCCTTCAAAACCCTTCATCGAAATGAGAAAGTAAAGTTTAATGATATGAGAGGGGATTGAATTGAAATTTTGAATAAATTGATTGTACCTCGTGCCTAATAATTTGTATTTAAGAGTTTTTTATTCGTGCTTTATAATATAGTATAGATAATGTTAGAATTAAGCAATTTTACAACATGTTTTTTAAATGATTTTACGTTGTTATTATCTTATCAACTAATTTTAATGAAACATTAAGGATTTATTAGACACAAAAACTCACTTATAAGTTATTCCTATCTCATTTTATGGATGGTGGAGGTCTCTCGACTCCGAAGCCATGCAATTACTTATCCAAATTGTACTATTCACCCATTCAAATGAATTTCTCTTCTTGTACGTATGTTTAGGGGTGTGCATCGGGTGGGTCGGACGGGTTCGGGTAGGCAAAAGCAAAACTCGATCGGATTTCGGATATGAAAATCAAGACCCGAATTTTAGATTTCGAATTTTGGATTGCTTCGGGTTCGGATTGGTCGGGTTAATGTCGGTCGGGTTCGGGTATTATTCTAATGCAAAAAGTACATATAAATTTTATCGATTTGAAGGATGAATTCAATTGTTTGAGAGACTGATGAAATCGATTGTAAGTTTATAAATTAGAAAACATTTCGACCGACTAGAATTTACGATTTTCAAATGATAATTACACAAATAAATATATTTATATAATATATATGTATATTATTTCGGATTTTCGGACGGGTCGGATGGCCAAAAATCAAACCCAACCCGAACCCAAATATCCCCACAAAATTCGGGTTTCGGATTTTCAGATTTCGGGGTATTCGGGCTTTGCAAAAACGCCTTATTTTCGGTTCAGATTCGGATGCAAATTCAGATTCAGATTTTGGATTATTCGGATTTTACACACCCCTACGTATATTCCAATTGAAAACGATATAAAGCATCTCGTTTATAAGAATTTTCCACACCAATTATCAAGGCAACATTTCATTTTCTATAGTAAAACACCCACTACAGAAGGTTGGATTATTGATATTATACCATCTCCAATCGAGTGACTTATAAGAACGATTTTTTGTACTTTTATAGGTTTTATGTATTTTTTTCAACATCAATAATTATTATATTTTTATAATAAAAGTCGATATATATATATATATATATATAGAGAGAGAGAGAGAGAGAGACGTTCAAATGCAACCCCTTTACATAATATATATGACGATAATCAAATGAGAAACAAAAATAGGTTAAGAATCGTGAAAACCAATCTAAACCATTGATTAATTTTAATTCATGGTCGTTAAAGGCAATGACAATTTTGAAATAAATTGGAAGTGAAACAACTTTTAATTAAAACCATAGGATCAAAACCAAATTACGGCTTAGATTGGTTCTCACGGTTCTCAATCTTTTTTTTTTGTTATATATATGGGCTTAATCATATAAGACCCTAGTATTTTGTGGTAACTATGAGATCCAATCTCATCCATCCGTCTAATCTTATTATTTTTTTTATTAACTAATAAGGAATGCTATTTTAGTCATTTGATAAATTAAATAATATTAAAAACACATTTGTAACTGAAAATATCAATCATTTATCAATTAAATATACTAATTAAATATACTGTTTCCTTGAATATCTCAACAAATTGATTCTGAGATATTCTGGGTTTGAACTTTGATCGTATGAAATATTCAATCTTGTAGCCGAAGTCTGCATCCCTTTCTGGTTCTACATTGTCTTTTTTTACAGAAACCTGCAACACAATTTTTGAAAGACGATCATAGCGTAACACCTTTTTTTCAAGATGATCATAATGTAACACACTTTGGTGCACGACGATCATAATGTAACACGTTTTTTTCAATATGATCATAATGTAACACACGTTTTTGCAAGCATATCATAATATACCACATCGCAAACAAATAAGTTAAGGGTTCAACGATTCATAATCACTAACGTAACACATATTTTTGAAAGACGATCATACCGTAACACCTTTTTTCAAGATGGTCATAATGTAACACACTTTGGTGCACGGCGATCATAATGTAACACGTTTTTTGCAATATGATCATAATGTAACACACGTTTTTGCAAGCAGATCATAATGTACCACATCGCAAATGGATTGATATGTTTTAATGTTTGGAGGTTATCACATCTGATTCACTGCCTAAATTATGGGTTGGCGCCTAAATGAGATAACACTAAATTTCAATGTTTTTTGACAATTTTACCCCTTTTTCCTAATTTAGTGGCATAAAATCTTTTTTTTAAATAATATTTCTATTAGTTATTTTAGACCCTTGATTAATTAAATGGATGGATGAGATTGGATCTCATAGCTACCACAAAATACTAGGGTCTCCCATGAAAGGCCCCCTATATATATATATATATATATATATATATATATATATATATATATATATATATATATATAGAGAGAGAGAGAGAGAGAGAGAGAGAGGAAGAATCATGTGAGAAGTTAAACATTTTGCGAGGATGCGAGAATTGTGATATCATATATGATTACACGGTCTGTAAGTGTGTTTAATCATATATGATTAAGCTTGTGTATCATATATGATTAAATACTTCTCGCCTTCTCGCAAAATGTTTTGCTTCTCGTTTGAACTTGCCCCTATATATATATAGAGAGAGAGAGGGAGGTTCAAGAGAAAACCTCAAAAAAATAGAAAACTGAGGAACACCCTGGTAGCCATTCATCTGGACGGTATGCACTTGTGCATACAAGTAAATTAAGGTGTTTTTTGGTTTTATGCACTTATGCATGTTACAAATTACTTGTATGCACAAGTGCATACCGTCCAGATGAATGGCTATCAGGGTTTTCCATATATATATATATATATATAACGGCGAAGGATCATGTAAGAAGTTAACGGTGATAATCGTGAGAAGTAGATCTAAACCATTGACCTCTTTTAATCTCAAGTCCTCCCATGAACTGCGCCTTAGAAGGGAATTGATCTGGTGCATCTTATCTCGGTGCATCTTATCAGCGGAACCCAACCCTATATATAACAATATTAAAATGTCATTTCATATAAAATTCAAGGTAATAATCAATGTTCTTGTAAAAGAACTCCAAAACTGTGGGTGATTTATGACTTTCCAATAGTGGTAACATGTAAGAACTATACTTTTTGCTTATGAAAACGTGTCGTTAGAAATCCTCTTAGCGAGTGGAAAGGGCCGAGAGGACTTTCAAGGTCTACTCTTCAAGCAAGTAGACAAATCTTTCACTATGGACACAAGAATGAATTCGCTGATTACAAACGTGGTTGAGTAGATGTTACAGATGATTAATCACTACGGTTATGAATTATATAAAGATCAATAATAATACTCAGCTTCTCTAATCAAACTACTCTTCCACCACCATGTTCACCTTCATCTTTTCTTTGCTCTTCCTCTTCACCACCACCATTACAACCGCCCAACCATACATCGCCCCCGATCACTTCCGCCTTGCCTGCGGTTCATCCTCCACCGCCCACGGATGGGATGGCGATGAGGGTTCCAAATTCACGCCGGCCAACATCACCGCCACCACCTCCTTTTCATCCAAACCTTCCCACCAAGATCCTTCAGTCACCCAAACACCTTACACCACCGCTCGAGTCTTTACCGCTTCTTCATTTACCTACACATTTCCGGTCACCGAAGGCCCCAAATTCCTCCGCCTCTATTTCAATCCCGCCACCTACTCCGACCTCAACGCAAACCAATCTTACTTCTCCGTATCATCAAATGGCTACACTCTCTTAACCAACTTCAGCGCTTTCCTAACCGCCTCCTTTATGGAAAAGATCCGCTCCGATGCAGGACGTAGCTATCCCCAGGTTCCCTACCCCTACTTTGTCAAAGAATTCATCATTCATGTAAAAGATGAACATGCGCAAATCCTAAACGTTACCTTTACACCCTCACCCAACTCATATGGCTTCATCAACGGTATTGAAATCGTCTCAATGCCGGAAAATCTGTATTTTAACGGTGAGAACTTGAACTACGTGTGTCAAACTACAGGACCCAAGATTGTAGACGACATAGTTTTCGAAACTATGTACAGGCTAAATGTGGGCGGGGGGTATATATCCAGTAACGCTGATACTGGTATGAATCGGTCATGGGAACCAGATGATGATTACATATTCGGTGCAACGGGGATAATCCCTGTTAATAATAGGACGACGACGCCTATTATGTACACCACGGAGACCCCGAATTATACCGCACCTGAGCAAGTTTATGCTACCCAAAGGAGTATGGGTAATATGTCAGAACTCTACAATCTGACTTGGTTACTTCCAGTTGATTCTGGGTTCTACTACAAGCTCAGGCTCCATTTTTGCAACATTATACCACAATACAAGAAAATTGGTGATGTGATCTTTACAATTTTAATGAATAATCAAACTGCTGAGGAGAAAGCTGATCTGTTCTACTGGACTCAAGGTAGCGGGTATGCTGTATTCAAGGATTACGGAGTGTTTGTGAACGATCCAGATGGCCGCGGAAGCAAGCAACACTTATGGCTTGCGATGCATCCTAATTCTCTCTCGCAAGCATATGGTGATGCTTATTTGAATGGTTTGGAAGCCTTCAAATTGAGTAAGACTCGTAGTCTTGCTAGCCCCAATCCAGAACTTAGTTCTACACCCCCACTGCCAACACCGGCATCTCCCATGGAAAGGAACAAGAACAGAACACCACCATATGCCGCGATAATAGGAGGAGTTGGGGGAGGGTTAGTCTTATTGTCTGTTTTAGTTCTTATAGTTTTCCGGCATCGGAGGCGAGTCAAAAACTATGGCACCAACAACAAGTCCTCCTATGACCCAGCTTCTATTGAATCAAAATCTACACATTCTTGCCATTCTCCACTGCCATCAGATCGCTGCCGTCGTTTTTCACTTACAGAAGTGAAAGCAGCTACCTGTGAGTTCAACGACGAATGCATTATAGGCCGTGGCGGGTTTGGGAAGGTGTACAAAGGGTACATTGACAACGTAACAACCACCGTTGCAATCAAACGGCTCAATACATCATCCAACCAAGGTTTTCGTGAATTCCACACTGAGATAGGGATGCTATCGAAATTACGCCATGTCCATCTAGTGTCCTTGATTGGATACTGTGACGACGATGAAGAGATGGTGCTGGTGTATGACTACATGGCTCACGGTACTCTACGGGAACATCTATACAAGTCGAACAACCCTCCTTTGTCATGGAAAAGGCGACTCCTTATCTGCATCGGTGCAGCCCGTGGGTTGCATTATCTCCACACGAGTGCGAAACGCAGAATAATTCACAGAGATGTCAAGTCCACAAATATTTTACTAGATGAAAATTGGGTGGCTAAGGTTTCTGATTTCGGTTTGTCAAAGCTAGGCCCCAACGACCCATCGCAAACCCATGTTAGCACGGTCGTGAAGGGTAGTATGGGGTATGTGGATCCCGAGTATTTCCAAAGGCAACAACTCACAGATAAATCCGACGTCTACTCGTTTGGAGTTGTTCTGCTTGAAGTGTTGTGTGCAAGACCTGCTATCGTTCCGGGGCTGCCCAAAGAACAAGTGAGTTTGGCAGAATGGGGCAAGTGTTGTTATAGGAAGGGGGTCCTGGATCAGATAATCGATCCAAAACTTAGAGATGAGATTGCACCCGAGTGCTTAACGAAGTTCGGAGAGGTAGCAAATAGTTGCTTGAAAGAGAAAGGGTGCGATCGATTAACCATGGAAGAAGTAGTTTATAAACTAGAGTTAGCATTGGAAGTACAAGAAACTGCTGAGAAAACTGGTGGGGCGGTGTCGGAAAATCAAGAACTTTCGTTTCTGAGGCGAGGAGAGGCAACGACAACGGACGAGGATGTGTTCTCGGGATCGTCGGCAATAAGAAATGGAAGGTCATCGATTAGTAGCACCTACGAAGGGTTCAAGTCAGAAACAGTTTTCTCCGAGATAGGGAAGCCAACAGAAAGGTGATATATATGAAACAACACATGGTGATATTATGAAACAACACATGGAAAATCAACAATTTTATGTGTGAATAAAAAACACAAAAATTCGTGGTATATGAATATTATTTTGGAATAATCTATCAATAGTCCGTTACCAGGTTCTTAAATACTAGAGTAAATTACGTTTTTAGTCCCTGTGGTTTGTTAAACTTTTCTATTTTCGTCCTTATGGTTTTACAATTTTCATCCTTCTGTTTTTATTCATTAACTTTTTCGTTCTTATGAGTTATGATATAAATTTTATTGCTTTTTTCATCCCTATGGTTTACAATTTATTTCTATTTTAGTCCTTCATACTTAAAAGGCCTCAGGAACGAAAATAGAAATGAATTTAAAACCATAGGGACGAAATCCAAAATATTCAGCAAACCACAGGAACGAAAAAGGTAATTTACTCTAAATAATTTATGGTTCCTAGTTGAACTTGTCCACGTGTGTGTATATATATATATACGCACGACAGATCAGATATATATCATGTAAAAGTTACAAACCAATCTCAACCATCGTGCAGGTTACCGGCGATGTGGATAAATCAGTTCCTGCATTTACTTGATAACCAATCTAAAACTCTCAGCTCTGTTAAAACAACAAAATCACAAATTATAATTATAAAGATAAAAATCGTTATTTCAAAAAAAGCCAGTTTTCAACAAACCACAGACGAAAAAGATAATATAATTACCATACAAATTATTTTCAGGGATTAAAAATAAGATTGTTGTTTTGAATCGTAAATCTTTCGTATTGATGATTCAGTCTTATCAAGGGTGCATGTAACTTTCTATGGGACAACTCCTACTGCAGGACGTACAAGTCCCTGGAAGAATCGTTCCAATTAGTGAATGCAAAAGACCAAAAAGACTTTCCAGGTCTACTCATCAAAAAGACCCATTAGAAACACATGTTAGCACATTCATGAAGGGTAGTATCGGGTATTTGGATCCAGGCCCGGCCCTGGGGCCGTACAGCCCGTGCGGCCGCACGGGGCATCAAAGCCGATAGGGGCATCAAATTTTTATATATCAGTGGTATAGGTTTAATAATTTGGGTTTGGGCTAAAAAAAATCAAAGTCCATATTTGGTTATTGGTAGGTTTATATTTTTAATATCAAAATTCAAAGCCCATATTTGTTTATTGGATAATGAAAAAAAAAAGTAAATAACTTCTTAAGCTTCTGCCTTCTAGCGTCGATCGACATCGACTCTTCCGATTTTCAATACGGCGCTCCACTTCCAGAGGCACAGGATCAAGGTCGTTAGGCCGACAATGTATGGGTTGATGCTTGTTGTCGGCCGTCGGTGACTATATATACGAGATATACGGCCGATTCACATCACATTCTCACCTATGCGACCAATTTAGGCATTTAAAAAAGGCAACTCTCAATCTTTCATTGTTTCTCAAATCTCAAGTGGATTTCTTCTGATAGTTCTGACTTATGTGCTTTAGTTCTCAATATTTCATTGTCGACTCTTCACTTCTTCGGTTCTTCCCAATCTGTGTGGTTGTGTTTATGTGGAACACTAGAAGATTGTTATTTCTTGTTGAGTTGTTTCTTGATTTTCTTCCCAAGTCTCACTATCCCAGGTATAATTTTGTTTCTAAACTCTAAATTCATTGTATTTCCAATTTCCAATTTTTGTGTGGTTTACTTATAATTGATAATTAAACACTAGTTTTAGAAACTCTAGTGTGGTTACTGATAATCTATTTCATTATGTTTAAAATTGATAATGGTGGAAATTTGGGAAAAAAACCCTAGTTTTAAGAAGATGAACTTAAAGCTCATTTGTCAATGGCTTATTGATTTTGGCTTATTTTGACAATGGTTTACTAATTATGTGATTTTTGTCAATGGCTTACTGAGTTACTGATTACGTCAATGGCTTACAACTTTGGCTTACTGATTTTGTGATTTTTGTCAATGGCTTACTGAGTTACTTTAGTCTTTTGAATTTTGTTTACAACTTTGGTTAAACTAATTATGGTTTTTACTTGTCTTTTAAGTTGCAGATTGAAGTAAAGGTTCTAGTGTACCGGTACTAATTTGGAAAAGGAAAAACTAGAAAGGAACGAAGCACGATCTTAATCCAGGTTTTATCCTTCTATACTCGACTAGTAGTAAACATGTTTCCTAGATCACAACCTTCAGGTGCACAAAATAGAAAAAGAAAAAAAAACAGCAAGAAATTGCTCAATCTTTACAGGGATCATTAAATAGATATTTTGTTAGGTTTGAAAATGTGCCTGAAAATCTCAATGAGTTTGTTGACAATATTGAAAATTCAGTTGATGAATTAGTTGATGATTTTGTCGTTTCATTTACTTAAAACCGCTTAGGAACGGCCCTGTTTGGATCCCGAGTATTGTTGAAGGCAACAGCTAACAAACAAGTCTGATGTGCACTCATTTGGAGTGATTCTGCTTAGAAGTGTTGTTGATAAATTTATACTGATCATATCAAATATACAATGATGTCTTATATAAATATAGGGTCTTTTAAATAAGGACTTTATTGAAGTAAAACTGAATTACACAAACAAAAACATAATACAATAAAATGTAAAGTAAAGTACATTTTTGGTCCTTGTGGTTTTCATTCATTATCAACTTTGGTCCCTCTTTCAAACTAATTACACTTTTGGTCACTGTGGTTGCCATTTTATTTCACTTTTGGTCCCTATGACTAACTTTAAATAAAATGGTTAGTTAATTGAAGGGTATTTTAGTCCATTTACCTTTTCTTTGTATTTTTCATTTTTTTGTTTTATTACAGTATATAGTAAATTACAATTTTAGTTCTTGTGGTTTGTTTTTTTTCTTTTTTGTATTTCCTACCTTTTTCATTTTATACTCTTATTTTATTAATTAACTAATGATAATTTTTACTAAAATACGTTAAAAAATATATTTCGGTTTAGGGAAAAGTTCATAAAAACCCAACAAACTATTCCATTTTGAATGATTAAGTCCTTAAACTAATTTTTTGAATGAAAAAATCATTAAACTTTCTCGTTTTGAATTATTAAGTCCCTGAACTATTTTTTTGAATGAAAAAATCATTAAACTTTTTCATTTTGAATAAAAAAACCATTAAATTTTCTCATTTTGAATAATTAAGTCCTGGACATTTTTTTCAATAAATTAAATCATCGAACTTCTAAAAAATTGTTACTTACATCATTTTAACCCAAAAAAACTAACCTAAAATTGGTTATCTTTTGAGTTTTCTCTTTTGATAGATTAAAAAGAGGGAGATCGATGATAGGGACAAGAACGTGTTAGGTGATATGGAGAATGGACAACGTTCGGGCAACGAGGAGTGGCGAGGCAGAGGGATACAATTATTTATGAGGGGTTTTAATGGCGTAGAGTTTGAGAACGGTAAAACTGATTTAGATTTGCTTTTACTTTAAAACCTTCATAGTCAGTTCTAGGTACCTTTAAAAAAAGATAACCAATTTTTAGAAGTTCGATAGTTTATTTATTAAAAAAAATGTTTAGGGACTTAATCATTCAAAATGAAAAAGTTTAATGGTTTTTTCATTCAAAAAAACAATTTAAGGACTTAGTCATTCAAAATTGGATAGTTTATTGGGTTTTTTTGAACTTTTCCCTTCGTTTTATAAATGTATTATGAGATTATTGTTGAAAGATACCGTTCCCCATGAAAGGAACGTTGTCTCCTTTAATTTCCAGAAATCGGCCTAGAACCTAAAATGTGGAATATAGAATTACATTATTTTTCCACACACTTGAATAATTGAGATATCGTCCTTTTGTTTGAAAGGTGTCAAAGACATGGATTCTATGTAAATCCCCCCCCCCCCCCCCAAGACCTTGATTTCGAACATGATATACTAATGGGCGGATCTAGAATCTCCAACTATTGGGGGCACACATTAGGCGTTGCGGGCAAGATGCATACGCTAATTTAACATTTCTTATACCTTTATCCTAGCCAAAATCATAGAGCACACTGCCCCCACCTCCACCACCCCCACCCCCAAACAACCACATGGATCCGCCCCCTATATGTTTTGTTCGTTTGGTTTGGTTTATATCACAACTTACATAGCATAAACTTCAAAAGGTAAGATATTCCTATTATCTATACTATATTATAAAAGAGACATAAAAAACTCTTAATTATAATTGTTAGATCAGATTTTATAGTAATCATTGTATTTATTCTACTACTTTATTAGTGTTATCTGTTTTCTTATTGCCTTGGGGTATTTAAGTCCCCTTGGCTTGTTAGTTGAGTAACGAACTTACAGAGTTTAATCTGAATATACAGTTGCTTTCAAGAGTTCACTTTCTCTCTCTAGATTCTCTCTCTACGATCTTGTGATCTTGGCTCAACAATTGGTATCAGAGCCTCCAAGATCTTGAGAGGATTGAGTTTTAGTGTAATTACTAAATGTTTTGTGTGATAAATTCGGAAAACTTGATCGAATGTTTTTGTTTTTTTCAAGAATATTCTCGTTTTCTGGATTTTCATTAATTTTACTCTGTTTTGTGATTGAATTGTTTAGAAATTGATGTTTTGAGATGCGTTATATATAGTCGATCCAGTTTGTTTCTTGTTGATTTGCATAAAAACATGATTTGGTGCTTCAATTTTAAGTTTGAATAGATTCTGAAAAGTTTGAGTTCTGTTGTCTGTTCTATTTTGATTTTGAAGTTTTAATGTGTTTTGATCGAAATTGTCATATGAAGTATATTAGAAACTTGTTTTCGTTCAATTCTGTGCAATCTGTTTGGATTTAATTCATTGTTATATTTGAATTAGAAGATTTATAGTTGTGTTAAAATGCGAGTCACTCATATGAATTGCGGGTCACTCATAAGAAATGCGGGTCACTCATCTGATATGCGGGTCAATCATCCTTATATGCATGTTTGTTATAGATTGTGAAGTATGCGTGTGTTTAAATGAAGAATGCGGGTTATTCATATTCATATTTTTAGAATGCATTTTAATTATTTCTTCATTGTAAAACTAACGTTTGAGTGTTAGTTTTTTTCTCAGGGTGTAGATTCATTGGACACGCGTTTCTACATTTGCGGGTCAGCCTTAACACGCTTTTCTACAATTGCGTGTCAGCCTGAACACGCGTTTCTACAATTGCGTGTCAATCTTAACACGCATTTCTATAATTGCGGATCATTCTGAACGCGCATTTCTCTTAGACGCGCATTCTTGATCAAGCATTTCTGAACACGCATTTCTTAGCAGTGCGTTTCATCTACGACCCGATTTTCTCTCAACACGAATTTCTTAGGAGTGCGGGTCATCTTCACTTGGTTATTTTTTCTGAATTCCTGATTTCATCAATTATGTCTCTACAAGCTCAACTTTACAAGAACGATCTCATGATGTCGTTGGGATCTGAAACACGTCCACCTGTTCTAATTAATGAGAACGAATTTGAACAATGGCAGGACCGATTTGTTAATTTCATCGAAAGGCAATCAAATGGTGAAAATATGATGAAAGCTTTGACTGAAGGTCCCATGGTCAAACCAAGGAAAGTGATACCAGCTGTTGGAAACACTCCTGCCACTGATACAGAAAAATCCCTAATAGAATATGATGCTGATGAACTTCTGAGATACCAAGCTGACAATCAGGCCAAGTCTAATTTGATTCTTGCTCTACCAAATTCCATTTACAATAGAATCGATTGTTTCAAACACAATCCTATGCTAATGTGGACACAATTGGAGAAAATCATGCTTGGTACTGCTATGTCAACACAGCTTCGTCAGACAAGATATATGAATAACTTTGAAGAGTTTAAGGCAAAAGATGGAGAAAGTCTGAAAAGTGTCTTCGACAGATTTTGGACTGTTATTAATGATCTGTATAAGATCAAGGTGATAAAGAATGAGTTGGAGACCAATCTGAAGTTCCTGAATGCACTCAAACCAGAATGGGAAAAATCATGTCATCGCATGAGGAATGATCCCAGAATTTCCAAAATGCCCATTCAAGAAATGTTTGAAATTCTGATGTCTGATGAAGCAATGGTTCTGAAGAAGAAAGCTAAGCTGGATAAGCAGAAGCCAAAGACTGTGGATCCAATCGCTCTTTTAGCTAGCCAAATGGCTGAGCAAGCCTTAACTGAGTCTGCTTATGATAGATCAACAGATGATGATGGCGAAGCTTTAGAAAAAGCCATGATACTTCTAAGTCAGCATTTTCAAAAGAAATATCAGAAACGGACAGGATCAAACAATCTTCGTTTTTCTTCTGGATCAAAGAAGATAGAACCCGGTTCTACATCAAAGCCTTTCTTTCCCAAGTATGAGTCTGGTACAGCAGATGAACCAAAGAAAGAAGAGAAAAAGAATGTGACTTGCTACAACTGTGGCAAACCCGGGCATATTTCAAAGGAATGCAGAACGAAGATTGTGAAAGATGTGGATTTCTATAAGAAGAAATTAGCTTTGGCTGAAAAGAAAGCAAGCGGAACAATTTTGTTGGATGAGGAAGAATATTGGTTGGATCACTCAGATAACGAAGCTGACAATGTTGAGACTGCTGCGATGTGCTTCATTGGAGACGATAACAGTGATGATGAGGATGAGGACACATCAACTGATGAATCTGAGGTACCATCTGATTTTGATTTTAATTTCATTTCTTCGCAATTGAATGTCATCACAAATGCTTTACATGACTTTCGTTCAAAAATTTTATCCGAAAAATGTGAAAATCAAGAAAAGTCTGTTCAAATTGAAAAATTGAATATTTCTCTGAGTGATGAAAAAGCAATTTTAAAATTTACAAAAGAGAAATTTCAAGAAAGAATAGAAGATTTAGAAATTGAAAAACAGACTTCTCATGATTCTTTGACTGAATTGACTAGTTTAAATCAAGAGTTTTCGGATAAAATATTTGAATTAGAAGGAAAGTTATATAAACAAAATCAAACTGAACAAACAATTCATATGCATAAACCAAGGAGCTATGAGTCGATAAAAGAAAATTGGGGTCTTGGATTTAAAAATCCTCAGTTTTTAAAGAAAGCTAAACTTGAGATTCCCAATTTTTATGATTACGACTGTCTTGGTCTTTCACACTATGGTTCTCAATACAAACCTTTTTGGACAAGTGCTAAAGAGACTACAGTTGAGGAAGATAAAAAACGGATGAACAACAAGAAAATGGAAGTTTCTTTTGTTTATACTCAAGAAAATGCAAAATATTTTCCAGAAAAGTTAAAAAAGAGAAGACAAAAGTTAAACATTGGTTCTTCAACTAAATCTTATAAATCGAATGATTTCTTTGATTTAAATGCATCTAATTCTAATAAGGATAATATATCTCCAGTACCTTACGATACTAAGAGATATATACCTCCATTAGTATTAGAATGCAAAATATTAGATCTGGAAGAACAAATGGAAGAACAAAAGATTTTGAGCAAAATTGAAAACGATGTTATTTTTTCTTTTATGACATCTCATTTTAAAGAAAATAATTCTGGTTTTCTAAATTCTTCCATCAACCTGTGTTCATCTTATGCTTCTAGCTCTGAGGTTTATACAAATGAATTATCTGATCAGTTTGGTTTTGTCGATAAAACTTCTTATTCTAAATCAAATATTTTATCTAAAATTGTTGATGACACTTTTACGCTAAATGATCATTTTTATAAAACAAAGCGTACAAGAAGAAGGTCAAAGAAGAAAAAGAAGAAAGAGTTTGATATTTCTGAAAATTCTAATTTTTCTGATTCATTTATTACAGATAGGCCTTTGAAGAAATCTATGAAGTCTGTTTGGCAAAAGAAACAGAGATCTGAAGAATTTGTTTCTGTAGAGAATAAATGTGTAGATTCTCTTTGTAAACAAGACTCATTTGCCATTTGTAATAATACTACAAAATATTCTGTAGAGCAAATGTTTCAAATTTCAAAGAATATCTCATATTGTCTCTCTAGTTCTAATTTTGATGATTGTGTTTCTTCTTTAAAATGTGATGATGTTCATGCTTTATTTGATCAATCTCAGATGTTTTGGAAAAATAATTTTTTGAAAAAGAAAAAGGAAAGGACTAACAAGAAGGGACCCATATTTATATGGGTACCTAAATCTCAGTAATTGTTGATTGTGCAGCTAAATCAATTATGGTATCTGGATTCGGGGTGTTCCAAACACATGACTGGCAACAAATCTCTACTTTCGAATTTTAAAGAAAAATGTTGCGTTCGTGTCAAATTTGGAAACTGCGAGACGGCTCCCATTCTTGGTTATGGTGATCTTATTCAGGGTAACATAACTGTCAAAAGAGTAAGCTATGTCGAAGGTTTAAGTCACAATCTCTTCAGCATCGGAAAGTTCTGCGACAAAGATCTTGAAGTCAGTTTCAAGTCAAAAAGGGTTGCTGTAAAGAATAGTAGTGGCATGGATTTACTTGTTGGAAAGAGACGATCAAATTTATATACCATTAATCTTTCCCAAGTAAAGGTTCCATCAGATGTTTGTCTTTTATCAAAAGCCTCTATTCATGAAAGCTGGGTGTGGCACCGTCGACTAGCTCATCTTAATTTCAAATATATGGATCGCTTGGTCAAGAATGATTCAGTGAGAGGTCTTCCAATCCTCCGTTTTCAGAAAGACCATCTCTGTCAGGACTGCGAGAAAGGAAAGATGAAGAAAGCATCTCATAAGCCAAAGGCTGAACATTGCACTGTGGACATTCTAGATATAATTCATGTTGATTTGTGCGGACCAATGAAGACAAAGAGTATTGGGAAGAAGAAATATGTTTTGGTTGTTGTTGATGACTACTCCAGGTACACATGGGTGAAATTTCTCAAATCTAAAGACCAGACACCTGAAATTCTCATCAACCTCATCAAAACAATTCAGACAAATAAGCAAAAGCAAGTCAAAGTTGTGAGATCAGATAATGGCACAGAATTCAAGAATTCAACTCTTCAAGCATTCTATGATAATCAAGGTATACAACAACAGTTTTCTGCTGCAAGAACACCTCAACAGAATGGGGTTGTTGAAAGAAGAAACAGAACGCTTGTAGAAGCTGCTAGATCTATGCTTGCTTATTCAGGTCTTCCTTTGTCTCACTGGGCCGAAGCTATTTCAACTGCTTGTTATACTCAAAACAGATCAATTCTACACCGCCGGTTCGACAAGACTCCATATGAATTGATGAATGGTATCAAACCCAACATCAAATATTTCAAGTCTTTCGGGTGTAAATGTTATGTTTTGAATGATAGAGATAATCTGAACAAATTTAGTCCAAAGGCAGATAAAGGCATTTTTCTGGGTTATTCTTCCAACTCTGCTGCTTACAGAGTTTTTCTTCTCTCTGCAAGAAAAGTGATAGAGTCAGTCAATGTCAAATTTGATGAAGCTGCCAATTTGGTTTCTGGACAACACAGTTCAGAACCCGCTATTACTGGAAATTTAGCTTCTGAACAAATTAGTACAGAACCTGCACTTCAGTCAACAAATCAGGATCCTTCTAATTCTCTGTCTAATTTTACTGATCTTGATTTTCTGTTTGAAAATTTTTATGATGATGTTCCTAAACTAAACACTGATAAAGTGTCAAATGTTTTGAATCAGGAATCTGAGAGTGCATCAAATCCTAATTCCGCTGCATCAATCTCTGAACCTGATGCTTCTTCAGAATCTCCTGCAATTCAAGATATACCTGCTGAACATCATCTGGATCAAATCGTTAATGAACCAGAAAATGTTGAAACTATTCATGAGGAATCTGTAGAAGATGAAGTTATTCTAGAAGAGAATGTTCAACAAGAAGTACAAACTACATCTGGTCAACAAGAACCTGAATCTGATGTCATGGAAATACATCCTCCTCCAGTTGAAACCATATCTGTATCATCTTCTGATATTACTCTTTCTGAAGATCCTCCTCAAGTTGAAAGTATTACAATCCCTTCTGAAGAACCTTTCTCTCATCAACTAGAAGTGATTCAAGATGTAATTGATCCTCTCCCTCATACAACAAAGTGGACAAGATCTCATCCAATTCATCAAATCATTGGGGATCCTCAAGCTAGTGTTTCTACACGTTCCAAGTCGGCTTCTTCCAACGAATGTTTGTACACTTGTTTTTTAAGCAAGATTGAACCGAACATAGTATCTGAAGCGTTGGAAGATCCGGACTGGATTTTAGCAATGCAAGAAGAACTCAATCAATTTGACGCGCTCAAAGTGTGGAGACTTGTACCAAGGCCAAAGGGTAAAAGCATAATTGGTACAAAGTGAATATTCAAGAATAAAAAGGACAAAGATGGTATCGTCGTTCGGAACAAAGCAAGGTTAGTAGCCAAAGGATATCGACAAGAAGAAGGTATTGACTATGATGAAACTTTTGCACCCGTCGCCAGATTGGAAGCTATCAGAATGTTTTTAGCCTTCGCTGCTTATCGCAACTTCACAGTATATCAAATGGACGTCAAGACAGCATTTCTCAATGGTAAATTGAAAGAAGAAGTATATGTATCTCATCCAGAGGGATTTGTTGACAAAGATCACCCTGATTACGTTTATTTTCTCGATAAAGCTTTGTATGGTCTGAAACAAGCTCCAAGGGCATGGTATGACGAGTTGTCAGCTTTCTTGATCAAATCCGGCTTCACCAAGGGCTCGATAGATACTACTCTTTTCATTTATAGAACTAATCTTGATCTTTGCTTAGTACAGATATACGTAGATGATATTATTTTCGGTGCGACTAACAAATCTCTGTGTAATTGGTTTTCTGATTTAATGACCTCTAGATTTCAGATGAGCATGATGGGAGAAATCAATTTCTTCCTCGGCTTACAAGTGAAGCAGCTTCCGGATGGAATTTTCATCAATCAGTCAAAGTACGTATTTGATATTTTGAAGAAATTCAAAATGGACAAGTCTACTTCAATTGGCACGCCTATGGCTCATGGTGCTAAACTCGGACTGGATCCAGATGGAAAAGTTGTGGATCAAAAGACATACAGAGGGATGATCGGATCACTGATGTATCTTACTGCAAGCCGCCCGGACATAATGTTTTCAACGTGCCTGTGTGCTCGCTTTCAAGCTAAACCAAAAGAATCTCATCTTTTAGCAGTCAAACGCATTTTTAGATATATTAAAGGAACTCCTTATTTAGGATTATGGTATCCCAAAAGTTCTGACTATAGTTTGATTGCTTATTCTGATGCAGATTATGGTGGTAATCAATTGGACAGAAAAAGTACTTCTGGTCATCTTCAGTTTTTGGGTGACAGACTGATAAGCTGGGCGTCGAAAAAGCAAAACTGTGTTTCAATATCAACAGCCGAAGCTGAATACGTCGCTGCAGCTAGTTGTTGTGCTCAAGTGCTTTGGATGAAAACACAACTTTGCGATTATGGAATGCTATACAAGACTGTGCCAATTTATTGTGACAGCAAGTCCGCAATTGCAATTTCAGTAAATCCTGTCCAGCACACAAAGACCAAGCACATAGACATGCGATATCATTTTATAAAGCATCACGTGGAAGAAGGTACTATTGAATTATATTTTGTACCAACTGAATATCAACTTGCTGATATATTTACAAAAGCTTTAGATGAAAAACGATTTAATTTTCTGCTTTCAAAACTTGGCATGTTGAATTTAAAAGTTTAAATCTTTACAAATTTTATTCTATAAAGTTTAATATTTCAGATTTTCTTTCAGTTGAATTAAATGTGTGTCTAGGATTTTTGACAAGTTGCCTTGTTTATATTCAAAGTTTCATATGTTCAATGTTGAAATCTTTCAAACACCAAAAAGTCAGCAACGTGTTTGACGCTTTAGATACTGCTTTAAAGATATGTGAGTCGGCATATTTATGATTTACTTTGCTTGAACAACCTAAGTGATCAGAATTGTAGATCGTAATGAAAATATGGGCTAAGCTATTCGATATAGATCTGAGTTATTGAGATGATTTTATTTTTATGCATTTTAAAATACAGAAATCTTTGAGTTTAAAAGTTTGTACCTGTGACCTTTCTGGTTTGGGAAAGTAAGTTCCGAGGGATGCTCGACATCTGGTTCCCTAAGGTCAATTGATCTGGGAGTGATCGAACAGAAATCCTGCAATAGAATCAGATCGAAAGTCATGTTCTACTGTTGGGAACTGAAGATTCTACTAAGTGTAGTTACTACTGCTAGTACAAGTGTAGTTACTACTGCCAGAACAAGTTGAAGATTAATACTGCTAAGTGTTACTACTGCTAGTAGAATTACTACTGCTAGTTAAAGTTAGTGCTGCTTGAACAAAGTTAGTACTGCTTAGCTAGTTAGTACTGCTAGTAGTTAGTACTGCTTACAGTTAATGCTGCTGGAAGAAGATAATGCTGCTAAGCATAGTTAATGCTGCTAAAGAGATCCGGATGGAATGTATGACAGCTGGATATTCTGAAGATATTCTACAGATATACTTAGAAGATATACATAGAAGATATGCTGAAGATTTGTTTATTCTTTGTAATTATCTTTTGATCAGTATATGTATAGAATGAATAGAATAGAAAAAAAAAAGATAGTCTTTTGATAATTTTTTGAGAGAAATCAACCTCAAGGTATAGATCCTAATTCTAGAGAAGTAGAATTCGTATTGGTGAGCCTGTTCATCAATATTGAGGTTGAGTGTGTAATCTTGTAGCTTTAAGCATTCAATACAAGTTTACTGTTTGATAATTATATACTGTTTTTGATTACTGTTTCATTAAATATCAAAGTGTTTTTCCGCAACTTCTTTGATATTAGTTTCTGAGTATTAATTCTTGTTAAGAATTCGATCCTGACAAGTGGTATCAGAGCCTATTGAATCAGAAACATCTATCATGGAAAATCATACAGAATCAAGCAGCAGTTTGGTCTCCAAGGTTCCAATGCTCAAACCCAGTGAGTTTGACATGTGGAAGATAAGGATCAGACAATATATTCTTCTCACTGACTACTCAATGTGGGATATCATTGAGAATGGTCCTTCTGAATCTGGAAGAATAGGACCAGATGGAAAAAGACCTCCACCAAAGACAGATGGTGAAAGAAAGATCAGGCAGACAGAGATGAAGGCCTTGAGTACTCTGCTCTTGGCAATCCCTAATGAATATCAGCATCAATTCTGCAACTGCACTGATGCTCAAATTCTCTGGAATTCTCTAGAGAAAAGATTTGCTGGAACTAAGAGTATCAAGAGAAATCAAAGAGATGTTCTTAAACAGCAGTATGAGAATTTTACTTCATCAAAGAATGAGTCCATGACTCAAACTTTTGATAGGTTCAACAAACTCATTGGAGAACTGGCCACTGTTGGAGTAAAGATGGAGCAAGATGACATCAACAGAAAATTCCTCAGATCTCTTGGGGATGAATGGACTATGTACACTGTCTCTTATAGGCAGAGTGACAATCTGGAGGAGAAAGAACTTGATGATCTATACAATGATCTAAGAGTTTTTGAAACTGAGGTAGAGATCAAGAAGAAACCTACTGGTTATGTCCACAATTCTGCACTCCTTTCAGCAGCCACTGATTCTACTGCCATTCCTGAAGCAGTTAGTACTGCTGGTGGAGCAAGTTCAGAAAAGGGATCTGAAACAATCTTTGAAGCCTTCTTGTCCAGTCATAGTAACACTTCATTAATCAATGATGATCTGGATCAACTTCACCCTGATGATCTGGAGGAGATGGATATAAAATGGCAGATGGCCATGCTATCCATGAGGGTGAAGAAGTTCATTAAAAGAACAGGAAGGAATAACTTCTCCCAAAGAAGAGAGGATGGAGCTGGTTTTGACAAAACCAAGGTGGAATGCTACAAGTGTCACATGAAAGGACACTTTGCAAGAGAATGCAGGAATGCTGTGTCTAACAACAACCACCAACAAACTCAGAATGGAGGCTACAAGAATCCTGCTCAAGCCCTTGTTTCTCAACAAGGAATGGGATTTGACTGGAGTGATCAAGCTGAGGAAGCCATTCAGAATCAAGCTCTTATGGCAGAAGTGTCTGATCTCCCATCTGAGGTAATTTCTAACCTTTGCTCTAAAACTTGCATTGACACTGTCAAAAGATACAGGGATCACAATCAAAGTATGTGTGATGACCTCAAAAGGTTAGAAAAGGATAGAAGAGACTATGTTCTAATAGTTGAGAGATTTGAAGAACAAATCAAAGGCTTTCAAGCCAATGAACTTCAACACTCTTATGATACTAACTACTGGAAGTGGGAAAAGAATGAATTAGAGACTAAACTGTCTAAATCCTTAGAAGAGAGTGAGAAGCTAAAGGAGGAATTGTCCAAAGTCAAACTTGACGTAGAGAAGTTTTCATATGCTTCAAAGGCAATGGATTCTCTTCTAAAGGCTCAGATTCATGATAAGATGAAGCCTGGTCTTGGATACAACAGTACACCTCCTCCTTATAACAACAATTATATCTCTCCTACTTCAGACCTGTTAGAAACCAAGGAGAATAAGGACTTATCTGATAAGGCCTTTAAGATAGACCCTCTGGATGAAGTAGTGATTAAGGATATTACTGAGAAAGAAGCCAGTATGAAGAGAGATAATAAGATAGGTAAAGAAATCCATGAAGAAAACAAGATAATCACCAATGAGGGATGTGGGAAAGACTGGATAAAATCCAATGAAATAGAAAAGACCAAAGGAAAAGACAACAAGGTCCATTACAAACAGACCACAGTTGTGAATCCTGCATCTGGTAAACAGTGTGATTGCTATAAAGCAAAGAGCCTACATTCTGGTTTAAAAAGAGGAAATCAAAGAAACTGGAATAATCAATGGGCTCAGAAGCAAGGAGTTGATCTGAATAAAATCAATAGACCAAAACCTTGCTTCATATGTGGCAAGCTAAATCATCTGGCCAAATCTTGTTTTTTCAATCCTATCAATCAACAGATGACCTTTCAAAGATGTAAGCAAAAGTCTGTTGATTATAGAAAGGCTGGAAAGAAACATGTTGAAAAAAGAGGCCCCATAAAGAAAAGAATGTTTAAAGAAAGCATTAAAATGTGGGTGCCCAAAAGTACTAAAACTGTTAGTACTGCTGACAGGGTTAGTGCTGCTGAAGGTTTTACTGCTGCTACCTGTGTTAGTACTGTGAAAAACATTAATGCTGCTAATACAGTTAGTATCTCTTCAAAGGTTAATACTGCCAACACAGTTACTGCTGCTTGCATTGTTACTACTGCTAACAAGGTTAGTACTGCTAAGCATGCAAGTGCTGCCAAGGCAGTCAATACCTCTAAAACCAGTACTGGTACCAGCACAACTGTTTCTAAGCCTATAATTGTGACAAAATACTCCAAGAATGAGGAGTTAAAGTTCAAGAATCTTGTCAAAAAGGAATGCAAGTATTTTGATGAGAAAGGGGTACCCAAGACCACTTTGGCTTGGGTTCCTAATTCATACTAACTGACTTATCTGATGTGCAGGGCAACCAACAGCTCAAGGGAAAGAGCATATGGCATGTTGATAGTGGTTGCTCAAGGCACATGACAGGCAACATGTCATGCCTTCAGGATTTCAAGCATATTAATGGAGGACATGTTGCTTTTGGAGACAATCTTACTGGTGGTAAGATAAGTGGAAAAGGTAATGTCACCAAAGGTAAGATGACATTTGAGGATGTCTACTATGTTGATCAATTAAAATACAACCTGTTAAGTGTATCACAGGTTTGTGACAAACAACATAGTATATTATTTACAAATACTGAATGTATGATCCTTGCTCTAGGGTTCAAAGTAGTTGATGAAAGCATGATACTACTAAGAACTCCAAGAAAGGACAATGTATACTGTCTTGATATGGAAAATGTTAAAAGTGATTCATCTCTAAATTGTCTTGTTTCAAAAGCTTCTATAGATGAATCCTCTCTATGGCACAGAAGGATGTGTCACATGAATTTTAAGACTATGAACAATCTTGTTAAAAACAACCTTGTAAGAGGTTTACCCTCTAAAGTCTTTTCATGTGATGATCATTGTGTTGCTTGTCTCAAAGGCAAACAGCATAAAACTTCTCATAAGACCAAAGAGATAAATTCTATTTCTTCTTGTCTACAGTTATTGCACATGGATCTGTTTGGCCCTACAAATGTGATGAGTATAGGCAAGAAATCTTACTGCTTAGTTATTGTTGATGATTACTCTAGATTCACCTGGGTATATTTTCTAAGGACTAAGGATGAGACAAGTGGACTGATCAAGTCCTTTATCCTGAGAATTGAAAACCAAACTAATCAAAAAGTAAAAGTCATTAGATCAGACAATGGAACTGAATTCAAAAATTCTGATCTAAACACCTTTTGTGAGGAAAAAGGAATTGAGAGACAGTATAGTGCTCCTAGGACTCCTCAACAGAATGGTGTTGCTGAAAGGAGAAATAGGACATTAATAGAGGCTGCTAGATCTCTATTGGCTGATTCAAAACTGCCAATTACCTTCTGGGCTGAAGCAGTTAATACTGCCTGTTATGTCCAAAACAGAGTTCTAGTAGTTAAGCCAAAGAACAAGACACCATATGAGCTTTTAAATAAAAGAAAACCCTTTATTGGATTTTTCAAACCTTTTGGGTGTCCTTGTACCATTCTCAATACCAAAACTCACTTAGGTAAGTTTGATAGCAAAGCAGATGATGGATTTCTGGTTGGTTATTCATCTCAAAGTAAGGCCTACAGAGTTTTCAATTCATCTACTAGAATAATTGAAGAGAGTGACAATGTAAAATGCAATGAGAACACACCAAATCCTATTGGAATTGGTCCTCAATGGCTATTTGACATTGATTCACTAACTAACTCCTTTGGTTTCAGTAGTAATGATCATACAGGTTCAGGAGGTGAAGGATCAGGGACTACACAAGTTCAAGAAAGTGTATCTAAATCAGTGATCTTTCCCACTCCCACAGTGAATTCTTTTGAAGACTGTGAAATAGAACAAGCTACTGGACCAAGTCAGAGTAGAGATGAAGAGAATCAAGAAGATAAAGAATCAGAAGAAGCAGCTGAAAACACTTCAGTTGAGTTGAATGACTCCAATCTAGAAGCTAATGTTAATGAAGAACCTAGTCATAACACCAGAGTTCAAAAGAATCATCCTCCACAGCTGGTAATAGGAGATATATCATCTCCTATGATGACTAGACACCAGAGCAGACTTCAAGAAATGCAAGATCAACAGCATACAGTGCTGTCCTGCTTTCTATCCCAGCTTGAGCCTAAAAAGGCACATGATGCAATGAAAGAATCTAGCTGGATAGAAGCAATGCAAGAAGAATTACTACAGTTCAAACTACAAGATGTATGGGATCTGGTAGACCTTCCTAAAGGTCACAGAGCAATTGGCACAAAGTGGATCTTTAGAAACAAGAGAGATGAAAGAGGAATTGTCATAAGGAACAAAGCAAGGCTAGTGGCTCAAGGGTATACTCAAGAAGAGGGTATTGATTATGAAGAAGTCTTTGCACCTGTGGCTAGGATAGAAGCTATCAGATTATTCCTAGCCTATGCTTCTTACATGAACTTCAAAGTCTATCAAATGGATGTAAAGAGTGCTTTTCTCTATGGATCAATTGAAGAAGAGGTATATGTCTGTCAACCACCAGGGTTTGAAAACCCAAGCTATCCAGACAGGGTATACAAATTGAAGAAAGCTCTCTATGGACTGCATCAAGCTCCAAGAGCATGGTATGACACACTGTCATCCTACCTCTTGGATAATGGCTTTGAAAGAGGAGTCATTGATAAGACCCTATTTATCAAGAGAAAGAAGAAGGATATCTTGTTGGTCCAAATTTATGTTGATGACATTATCTTTGGATCTACAAAAGATATCATGTGCAAGGAGTTTGAAGATCTAATGCATCAAAGGTTTCAAATGAGTTCCATGGGGGAACTTACTTTCTTCCTTGGACTCCAAGTTCAACAGAAGTCAGATGGCATATTCATATGTCAGTCCAAGTATGTGCAGGACATTTTAATCAAGTTTGGTTTCTCAGACTCAAAACCTGCTAGTACACCTATGGAAACACACAAACAGATAACTGCAGATCTTGAGGGGGAGGATATGGATGTGCATCATTACAGATCTATGATTGGCTCTCTCATGTATCTCACAGCATCAAGGCCTGATATAATGTTTCCAGTCTGTGTGTGTGCAAGATTCCAAGTTAGGCCAAAGCAATCTCACTTTCAAGCCGTTAAGAGGATATTCAGATATCTCAAAGGTCAACCCAGACTGGGACTTTGGTATCCTCATGACTCACCCTTTGACCTAATTGCATACTCAGACAGTGACCTAGGTGGGGCAAACTTGGACAGAAAGTCTACTTCTGGAGGATGTCAGTTCTTGGGTGCTAGACTAGTTTCATGGCAGTGCAAGAAACAAACCACAGTGTCCACATCTACAACAGAAGCATAGTACATAGCAGCTGCAAGTTGTTGTGCTCAGGTCTTATGGATTCAGAATCAAATGTTGGACTATGGGGTAACCTTTCTTCACACTCCCATCTTTATTGATAATAGCAGTGCTATCAGCATTGTAAATAATCCTGTCAAGCACTCTAAGACAAAGCACATTGAGATTAGGTATCACTTCATAAGAGACTGTAATGAAAAGAAACTTGTTCAAGTTGTGAAAGTTCATACTGACAACCAGATTGCTGATCTATTCACCAAAGCTTTTGATGTGGGTAGATTCACTTTCTTGGTAACAAGTGTGGGAATGATCAACTCTGAATAAGCTTTATCTCAGAAAGTGGATAAATAACTGTATATTATAGTTTCTTGGTGCTACTAATCTATCTCTGCAGGGCATACATAGCAGTACTCAATTCAGCCTAAGCTTCAAGGAGTAAGTTAGTTAATACTGCTCGCGGTTAATACTGCTCGCGGTTAATACTGCTAGTTAGTTAATACTGCTAGTTGGTTAATACTGCTAGTTAGTTAATACTGCTCGCGGTTAATACTGCTCGCGGTTAATACTGCTAGTTAGTTAATACTGCTCGCGGTTAATACTGCTAGTTAGTTAATACTGCTCGCGGTTAATACTGCTAGTTAGTTAATACTGCTCGCGGTTAATACTGCTCGCGGTTAATACTGCTAGTTAGTTAATACTGCTCGCGGTTAATACTGCTAGTTGGTTAATACTGCTAGTTAGTTAATACTGCTCGCGGTTAATACTGCTCGCAGTTAATACTGCTAGTTATTTAATACTGCTCACAGTTAATACTGCTAGTTAGTTAATACTGCTCGCAGTTAATACTGCTAGTCAGTTAATACTGCTCGCAGTTAATACTGCTAGTTAGTTAATACTGCTCTAGGTTAATACTGCTTTTAATCCGAATACTATAAATACCCTTTGCCCGCCTAAACGTTCATAACGACTCTTTGAATACTGTTCACTTGCTCTTCTAATCCTTTTTCTCTCAAGAACCTAGTCTTCCAGGCAAGAAAATCTCAGTTCAATGGCATCCATGGCGTTTATCGATGAGCACAATGAGATCGCAATGCTGCAGAAGCCCAAACAAGCAGAAGGATTCCACCAGATTGTGGATTTCCTCAAGACAAGTCACATTGCTCATGCTCTCACTGTTGCCCCTACCATCTACATCGAACATCAGAGGTTGTTCTGGGCAAATGCCACCATTGTTGCTGAAAATGGTGTGCCAATGATAAAGACAACCGTGTGTGGCAAGCCATTAACAGTTACTGAAGAGGTCATTCGTATCAGTCTACGTCTAGACGATGCCTCTGGTATAATGTCTATCTCTAATGATGAACTGTTTTCTAATCTTACTAGAATGGGGTATGGAGGCCCATTGGGAGTTTTCAAATTCTCAAAAGCAAAGTTTTCACCCCAATGGCGTTTTCTTGTTCATACCCTGATGCATTGCATCTCCAAAAAGACCACTGGATGGAGTGAGTTCAGCAGTCCAATTGCATATGCTTTGGTATGCTTGGCCACATCCAGAAGGTACAATTTCTCAAAGATGATTTTCAGTGATCTTGTATCAAATATGGGAAACAAAAAGAGTTTCTTTATGTATCCCAGGTTTGTTCAGGAAGTAATTAACCATGAATTGACGGACATACCTCAACCTGTTGGGGTATATGTACCTAAACCCCCCAAAGGCAAGGTTTTCTCAAATATGAGAAGATCTGCTGGGGACTCGGAAGGAGTTGACACCCCATTGTTCTCTACAATGATGGTGGTGTCCCAAACCACTGAAGGTATGGCAGCAGGGTCAAGTCCCTCATTAGACCATCCCACTGCTAGCCAAGCCCAACCTTCTCACTCAAAAACTATTCCCCAGTCCATTCTTACAAAACCAACCTCTCCAATTTCCCATACGTATAAGAGAAAACAAGTAAAGAAGGCTCCTTCCCTTCTTGTACCAGAAACCCCTAAGCCTTTAAGCCCTCTAAGGGAGAATACTCCTTTAGAGAATATCCAAAGGGAAACCACAGGGGTGTCTCCCAACCCCAAGGAGGTGCTCTCTGAGGAGGAGGTAGAGCATATGGGTGCTGAGGCTGCCACTACTCCTGCTAGCACAGAGGAGGAAAGTGGCAACATCAATAAGACCTCCCCCATGGCAACTTCAAATGAGCAATCATTTGAAGGTCCCTGGTGCCAAGAAACCAAGGGGGTGGATAGTGCTTCTGCTAGGCAGAAGACTTCCACTTCAAAAAGATCCAATGATCCTTCAATAGGGGGTAACACTCCTGGAGAAGGTGAGGACAGATATAACTATGAAGAATTGATGGAAACAATGGGAAGCATCAACCAAGATGTCATCAACCAAGGCAAAGAGATTGAAGAAATGAAATTGGTCATCTTGTCCCAACAGGTGCAGATTACCAAACTCAAGAAATTGGTTATGAAGCTAGTACAGAAAAAGAAGAAGAGACATTTTGTGCTAAGGAGAAGGATATCAGAAAACGATGCTCCCAAAAAGGGGGAGATCAATATGGAAGAAGCTACAAAAGAGGGGGAGCTTGATGGAAACAAATTTGATGTTGAGGGGGAGCAGAAAGAAGAAACAGAAAAAGAATCAGTGCAAAAAGAAACACAACAAGCAGCAGAAACAGTTACTACTGCTGAAAATAAACAAGCAGCAGAAATGGTGACAGAAGTATTAACTGATCTTGAGATTGCAGAAACCTTACTCAAAGCCAAAAATGATACTCCCAAGGTCACTTCAAAGACCAAAGGAGTAATCATCAAAGAACAAGGTGAAGTAATCAAGAAAGATAACAGTAAGAAGGAAATGAATAAAGACAAAGGAAAGGCAAAGATGGTAGAATCTGATCAACCAGTCAAGAAGCAAAGGTTGGTTGAATCAGATGAAGCCTTAGCCAGGAAGATGCAAGAGGATATTGAAAAGGAAGAAAGAGTTCAGATGGAAAAGGACAGGGAGATGGCAAAGGCTCTGGCTGCTGAACTGAATGAAGCTTATCAACAGAGTCTGGCAACTGAAATTGCACAAAAGAAAGCTGCAACTCTGAAGAAATTAGTGGTGAAAAAGGCTGGAAAGAAGAGACAACCCTCACAGACTTTCCTAGGTACCCAAGAGAGAAACAAGATGATTATATTTCTCAAAGGTGCTGTAGGAGTCAGAAAGGAGATATTCTCAAAGATGTCCTTTGAGAAAATTAAAGAGTTGTATGATTCAGAGATGAAAAAGCTTCAAGGAAATGAAACTGCAAGGGTGGAAATGGAGAAGAGGATGAAAGAAAGCAATGACTTTGATTTCCAAAAGCCCTTTCCAGATGAGCAAGAGACTCCACCTAAGAAAGAGGCCACTCTGGGAGAAAGTCTAAGGACTTTGAAAAGAACAAAGATGATGGCTAGGAGAAAGTCAACTAAGAAGCCTAGAGTATCTGAAGGAGAAGCTGAGAAGGTTGCTGAAGAAGAAGTGGCACCTGAGTCATCAAACCAACAAGAGTCATCAATCAAAGATGATGTAAGCTTATATATGGTAGTGATGGACAAAGTGCCTGAACCAATTTCTGCAGAACCTGTTGGAGTTAAGCCACCTGAGATCATTCACTGGGATATACTGACAATGGATGGAAAAGATTACATCAGACTCAAGAGGAAGGGTGATAAGTATGAAGTATTCAACACTTGGGTCAAGATTGTCAGAACATGCTCTAGATCTGATATAGAAGAGATGTTTGACATAGGAATTAAGCTGTATGCAGATCATCTGAATACTCCAGGAATTTCTCTTACAAAACTGGTGATGGAGTATCTATGCATGATGTTCAAACCTGAAGAAGTGGACCAGGTCATCAAGAGTGTGTTTAAAGAAGTCACAAGTTGGACTCTTTATGAAACTAGTGGAGTATATGCAGTGACTTTGGATAGAAATCACACAGAATACTTCCTAGTGGATAGAGTATATAATCACACCAGACTGAAGGTTCATGCCATGCTAAAGAAGAAATTGGGTTGTGCACCAAATTCAGAAATGGCCAAGTACCTAATTCAGAGGATAATCAATCAGAGTTTGGGACTGAATCCAGACTTAGGAGCATGATCTTGGAAGTTTTGGGAGCATCAAAAAGATCTTCTGGAAGAATATCTGAAGAACTTGACTTCTCTTCTAAAAGTCAAGTTAGGGGGAGATTGTTGGGAACTGAAGATTCTACTAAGTGTAGTTACTACTGCTAGTACAAGTGTAGTTACTACTGCCAGAACAAGTTGAAGATTAATACTGCTAAGTGTTACTACTGCTAGTAGAATTACTACTGCTAGTTAAAGTTAGTGCTGCTTGAACAAAGTTAGTACTGCTTAGCTAGTTAGTACTGCTAGTAGTTAGTACTGCTTACAGTTAATGCTGCTGGAAGAAGATAATGCTGCTAAGCATAGTTAATGCTGCTAAAGAGATCCGGATGGAATGTATGACAGCTGGATATTCTGAAGATATTCTACAGATATACTTAGAAGATATACATAGAAGATATGCTGAAGATTTGTTTATTCTTTGTAATTATCTTTTGATCAGTATATGTATAGAATGAATAGAATAGAAGAAAAAAAAAAGATAGTCTTTTGATAATTTTTTGAGAGAAATCAACCTCAAGGTATAGATCCTAATTCTAGAGAAGTAGAATTCGTATTGGTGAGCCTGTTCATCAATATTGAGGTTGAGTGTGTAATCTTGTAGCTTTAAGCATTCAATACAAGTTTACTGTTTGATAATTATATACTGTTTTTGATTACTGTTTCATTAAATATCAAAGTGTTTTTCCGCAACTTCTTTGATATTAGTTTCTGAGTATTAATTCTTGTTAAGAATTCGATCCTGACATCTACTGGTATGAATGGGTTTAGGATATGTCGATGTAGCCTTTTTGATCCGGGAAAGTAAGTTCTAAGGGGTGCTTGACACCTAGTCCCCTAAGGCCATCTGGTCTGGGAGCGGCTGACCCAAATCCTGCAATAGGGTCAGATAGAAAGTTACGTTTACGACATGTTCTTTACTTAATAAACTTCTTGATTAAAAAGATGCCAAAGTGCACAAAGCTTAAAAGATGCCAAAGAGCACACTCATGTTAAGATGCCAATGTGCACACAGCTAAAAGATGTCAATGAGCACACATTTCTTGATACTTGGTGATATATTTTGAACTGCAATAAACCTATAATATTGTGAAAGTCTTAATTCTTGATGACTTAATGTTTGTACATGCAAAGTTCTTCATTTTATGTTTAGAATTGCATTTTTCTTGAAGCTAATCAAAGATCTCATGCTAGCACACTGAATAGATACATGCAAGTGTTTAACTCTGAACATATCTTAACTTGATATGCAATGAAACATGTTTTTGTATCCAACAACTCCCGTTTGATTTTAACTGATTGATAAATCTGGAATATTCTTCTGAGTAGACTTTAATTTGTTTAGTGTTTAAAAGTTGATATATTCAGTTGTTACAAAATTTATATTCAATATGATCATCTTTAATATTGATGTCTTTATGTTTGCTATCTGTGTTTTTTTTTTGTAATTTTGTCTGTGCATTTTTCGAGGGGGAGTACATTTCTAGTTACTATTTCTGAGAATATTCTGTTTTTGAGGGGGAGTGAATGTTGCTGATTAATTACTTCGTGTGTTGATCAGAAATTCATAAGGTAAGTATATCCGAATTTACTATGCAAATGCTAAACTAATTTGATAAATTTTGTGCATTTGTGTAGGGGGAGTAATGGGGGTTTAACAGGTATTTTTTTTAGTGGTTAATATTTTTTTTAGTTATTTTTTTGCATATATAGGTGTAGCAGTGTCATTTTTTTTATTCTTTTTAAACTTGATTACCTATTCACCTTCCTTCTTTCCTCTCTGCGCGTTTGCTTCTTTGCGTTTCTAATCTGTTCATTTCAGATTGTGTTATTGGAAAGATCAGGTATGTTTGATTTTTCATTATATGTTTGTAGATTGTTTAGTGTTTGTTTTCTTAGTTTTGATTTCTTTATTGGTTTTGTATTGTGTGTATTAATCTGACTTGCGTTTTTTCACTGTTCATAGTTTTTTTTCTTTTTCTAAATCACAGATTCAAGTTCATATAGATCGATTTGCTTATTGGGTTTAGTTTAGACCTTATAATCGACTATCAGGTATGTTTCTTTTACTTTAATTTCGTGTTATTTTGCTTTAATTTTTAGTTTTTATGGAATCGGGTTCGAACAGCCGATTTGCTAGGGTTTGTTTCTTTTCAAGTCAAGAATGCGTTTCACCTGTGACACGCATTCGTCAATAATGCGTTTCACTTGTGACACGCATTGTAAGAAATGCGTTTCTCTTATGACCCGCATTTCTGAACAATGCGTTTCATTTGTGACCCGCATTTGTTGTGTTTTTTTAATTTTTGTTTGTTTTGTTTGTTTCAAGTATGCAATGCGTTTCATTAAGGACACGTGTTTATTTCTATGTGTTTCTTTTAGGATACGCATTACTCAGAAATGCGTTTCCTTCTTCACCCGCAATCCTTATAATGCGGTTCATGAAGGACCCGCATTCCTCTTAATGCGTTCCTTTCTTCACACGCATTTCTCAAATGCGTTTCCTGAAGGACCCGCATTTCTTCCTTAGTGTCTCCTTAAGGAACCGCATTCCATACTTAGTATTTTTTTTATTTTGTTAATTTTTGAAATGTGTTTTGTTTCAGGATATCATGACTTCTCAAACAAATACTGATCTTATGATTCAAGATGAGAATGTCATTCTTCAGGATCCGGCAGATCAAGCATCTCATGATACTCCAATGCCGCCTGTTCCATCTGTTGAAGCTGATCTGTCTATATCACGGCGAAATCCAAATGATGTATTTCCGAATGTCATGTACATGCCTTATAAGCATAACAACTACTTTGTTGATTTTGATCGCATCAAGATTCATCCTGTCATACGAACTATTCTTCGTGGACATCCGATGTCTCAAGCTCTTTGTTCAGTTGCAGATGTTCCAGAAGTCTATGTACAGCAAGTATGGAATACCATCACTAAGAATGAACGGGCACGTCCTCATCGATTTGATCTTCAAATTGATCAATTTGATTCATATCTGTCTTACAAGAGGTTAAGATTGATTCTTGAGCTTCCTGAGCCTGATTCTAGACCTGGAAGGACAACATATGATCAGTTTCCATCTGAAGAAGAAGTGTATGAAGGAATCAAAAGACTAGGATATGTTGGCCAACTGAACAGGGTTGTAGACTTTGACAAATCTAATCTTCCTCCTGTCTGGTATTCTTTATTTTCGGTCATCAACAGGTGCTTAACGTCTAAACATACCGGCACGGATAGTTCTAGTATTCACTATCTTCGACTGTTCCATGCAGTAGTCTATGACCTGCATGTCGACTATACGATAATTTTCTAGAACGAGCTGTCTGAAATAGTGCAAGACAAGTTAACCAACAAGCGTCGAAAGTTCATTCCTTTTATCAGGTTTCTCAAGTTGATTATAAGAAGCATGTTTCGAAGTAACCCGACAATTCCTCGAAGATTATCTTGGCCACAAGTTCAGGATACTGAGATGCTTTTTATTAAGAAACAGAAGAAGTCATTCACTTTTTCAATGACCATTCCTTATGGCCTAATTGCCAATTATGCTGACATGACAGATCCTAGTGTCATTGATTATTGTTTAGAAAATGATTTTGAAGAGGATGAACAGGAAGTATCTTCTCATGGCACTCCAGCTGGTTCTACTCATGAAGAGCAAGTTCAAGCGTCTACTCAGGAAATAGTTACTACCGTTGTAACTACCATAGCAACAGATGTTGATCCTTCTACAGTTCTACAAGATGTTGCTACACTTCACATAGAATCTGTCCTTGCTGATGTTAGAGAGGATGATGATGATGTGACTAATACTGTTGTTGATGATGATGATGTGACAAATACTGTTGTTGCTGATGATGATGTGACTAATGCTGAGGTTGCTGATGATGATATGATTGATGTTGATCTTACTGATGATGATGCAACAAATGCTGATTTTTCTGATAATGGTGACAATACAACAAGTGATTCAGATGCTGGTGATGATGATGCTGATCAATCGCGCATGAAAGTGTATGAAAGGAAGTCCAAGACACCGGAAGTGGATGTCTCAACAGAAGTTCTCTCTGATGATGATTCTATTCCAATTAATCCTTCAGTTGCACATCTACAAGTTGATGAATTGGATACAGCTTTTGATCAAGCCACAACATTGGCTCAAAGTCAAGCTCCAGCAACTACACTTGCAGTTATTCCGTCTACTTCATCAGCTGTAGAGCTTACTTCTGCTCAAGCTCGGATTTCCACTGACAAATTCTCAACTTTGAACGATGTAATTCGACAGTTATCGGAGAGAATGGATGCTGAAAAGGAAGCACAGATTATGAAGTTAAAATCTTTTTTCAAAGGAAAAATGCCTGAAATTGATACTTCAGCGATTCATACAGATATTCCGTTCAAACGCCCATCTGGGGTTGTTATTAGAGAGTCATAGTCTACTGTTCAATCATCTGATCCAGCGATTATGTCTATTCCTCTACATCCATTGTTCACTCAGTCTGCTGGTATTTCTATGTCTGCTCCGACTGATACTTCTTCCAGATCTTCTCTTCATGATACTCCGATTTCTGAGCTGTCTGATCTTCTTTATGCACGTCTTCTATCTATGTCTCCGCCACAACATCAAGATCGGGATTTGATCTCTCTACTGAAGAACTTCCAGCCATCGCCGCCTCCAGTTTCTTCATTTTCTGATTCTAATCGCATTACTGCTTTATCTCAAGAATTTCAGGACTTCAAATCAGAAGTTAGATCCAGTTTATCTGATCTTCGTTCTTTCATGACACAAGCTTTTTCAGATCTATCTAACAAGATTGATCATCTAGATCAATCATGCAGGACTGAAGCTGGTCCGTCTCTTAAACGCCGACATGACCAAGATGATCCCGATCATCAAGGCCATGAGGGGGAGATGGCAAAGAGACAAAGAACAGAAGGTTCTTCTGAAACACAAGAAGTTGGTCAAGAAGGAGTGGTTGGAGATAGAGAAAAGAATGCTGATACTGTTCAAGATTGCAGTATTCAAGACTTATTAGATGTCATGATTGATAATGTTGATGTATCTGTCTTGCATAATGATTTTAATTTGTCTGAAGCAAATTTGAACAATTTACAAGTTGTAGTTTATGTGGATCCAGATGTCTCAGGTAAAGCTAATGAAGTTGAAGAATCAGAAGCAGCAAATGATATGAGATCTTTCTTCGCAAACTTCATTGAGATAAATTCAGATGATGATGAAGAAGTGAGATTTGAGAAAGTTGCTCAAGTTAAAGAAGAAGATTGCGACAATATCATTATCTTATCTGATACAGAGGATGATAATGTTTTCATGGATGCAACAGATACAAAAGAGACTGAATTGTTATATGCTGATCTTCCAAGTCAAGGTGAGATTCCAGAAGTTGATCAAACTTTGTCTACTCCTGTAACTACTTCTTCTCTGACAACCAAAATTCCATCAAGTGCATTTGAAGTTGGTGAGTCGTCTAGAGCTCAAGCAGCTATTCCGTCTTCTGAACCGATAATTCCTCCATATCTTCTAGAAGAAGGAGAAGCTTTATCCAGGCAGCAAAGACAGAGAAATCTACAGCAAAGATATATGGCTTCTAGACTCAGAACTGCATTTCTTGAAGATATCCAAAGCAATATCTTTGTTTCTAGTAGAAGGACACTCAACATATATGCCATTCTTGGTGTAGAGAAAGAATCAGAAGCTTATCAGCATGAGTACTTAACATTCATCAAGTGCCAGCGCAAAAGGAATAACTCTGTTTCTTCTCCTCATTTAATTGTTCGAGTTATCAGCGTCACAATTAATAAGTTCTTGAACATATGGTATCCAGAACTTGAAGTGGAAAGAAGAGACTGTAATCAGTACAAATTTTCAAAAGCTGATTTCGTTGATCTTTCAATTGATGATATTGAATTTTTATATGATCATTTCAGGAATCTTTATCACCGGACTCAGGATATTTCTCAAACTCTTTTTGTCATTAAACGGTTCATTCGAAGGCAGATCCGATTCTTTCGTGTGTTTGACTTTCAGATGGCAGTCGAAAGTTTTCAGCCTGTGGTTAATCTTGAAAGACCCAACAGAAGTTTACAGAATCTAGAGTCGTATCCATTATTCACCATTATTGAAGATCCATTCGGAGTAGTTTACAAGAATAACTCAAGTGAAAAATGTTTTCTACGATTTGATGAAGTTGGATATTACTCTGATGGTACTCTAAAGGTGATCAAACTTCAGTTGGAGCATCGTTTGCAAGAGGCTAGAAGAAAGTTTTTGGAATCAAGAAGAGAATTATATATTCTTGAAAATGATGAAATTAGTCTGATACGTAGATCTCTGAACACTATTCAAGACAGACTGAATCTCCGTTCAACTCTGCGACGTTTGGAAGTGTTAGTTGGGCTGAACAGATTACGTCAACGAGAAGAACGTCAATGATCTTTCAAGTCGTCTAGATGGTCAATGTTGTTTTTGAAGATTTTTTTTAGACCTCGGCGCCAATGATTACTAAGGGGGAGATTGTTAGATCAGATTTTATAGTAATCATTGTATTTATTCTACTGCTTTATTAGTGTTATCTGTTTTCTTATTGCCTTGGGGTATTTAAGTCCCCTTGGCTTGTTAGTTGAGTAACGAACTTACAGAGTTTAATCTGAATATACAGTTGCTTTCAAGAGTTCACTTTCTCTCTCTAGATTCTCTCTCTACGATCTTGTGATCTTGGCTCAACAATAATATTTTAAGCACAAAATACAACTAATTAAAGTCAAGTACTTAATTTACAATTTCATAATGCTTTAGTACAACTTATATTTTATTATAAAGATGTAATTTATTTACTTTTAGTTATGATCTGTTTATAAAGATAATGATAAATTATTTTGTTATGTTATTATATTTAAAATTATTGATAATATATTTTAATAAAAAATAAAACAGGTAGTTTATCTCATAGTGTTTATCCTGTATTTAAAATGTTTATTTACAGTTAGTTATACAAATAAAAACATGAAACTTTAATAAGTTATAATTATGTTTCATTAACTTGTAATTTTGAATTTTAACTATTATATCTATACTATATTATAAAGCATTTAAGCTAAACTCTTAAAAACTAATTTTTATGCATTAGTTGTCACTTATTAATGCATATTACTTAAAATTCCAAAAGTAGAAATTGATTAAACATAAGTATAACTTATAATAGCTCAATGTTTAAATTCGTGTAACTAACTGCAGATAAGCACTTATTTTTATTTTCTAAAATATCTAAAATTTTTAACTATTGATATAACTAACCGATAAATATAAGAAGATTCGAGATAAAACACTTTATTTTTATTTTTTATTGAAGTATGTTATCTTTTTAATTTTAAATATAAAAAAACTTAAATATAGTTATCATTTAAATTAAACATTTTTTGACCCGTAACAAAATACTTTATTATTATTTTTTATAAAAAACCATAATTAAACTAAACTAAAATATATTTTTGTGTTAAATCTAGGTTTCTCAAAATCGTAAAATAAAATTAAAAAAAAACTAACAAAAAGTATGAATAATGATCGAGAGTTCGAGTTCTAGATTTCAGAAACCCGCTGCATTGCAAGGGTACATTTCTAGGATGTGTAGAGTATCTACATAATTTGTGTGAAAAGGGTATAACATCATCATCCGGAGTGACTCGCTATACTAGTCCAAAGGTCATCATGGTGAAGGTAAATCAGGGTTAGTGGTGATACCTATAGTCAAACCCCAAACCTCTTACCAGTTAATAATTTTGTATTTTTTTGTTTTTATCAAGCAGCAAATCAACAGGAGGCTGTCTAAATAATCTCAGTTTATGGGTGGTGGTGGTCTCTTCATTCCAAAGCCATGCAATTGCTTATCCAATTTGGACTATTGACCCATTCAAATGCTTTTTTTCTTGATGTACATATTCCAATTGATAACGATATAAAGCATAAGAATTTTCCACACCAATTATCAAGGCAAACATGTCACTTTCTATGGTACAACTCCTACTGCAGGACGTACAAGTCCCTGGAGGAATTAGTGAGTGGAGAAGACCAAGAAGACTTTCCAGGTCTACTCTTCAATCAAGTAGACATCAATAATACATTTTCTCCGATCAAACTACTCTTCCACCATCATGTTCACCTTCATCTTTTCTTTGCTACTCCTCTTCTCCACCACCACCACCACAACCGCACAACCATACAAAGCCACCGATCACTTCCGCCTTGCCTGCGGTTCATCCACCACCGTCGACGGATGGGATGGCGATGAGGGATCCAAATTCACGACGGCCAACAACGCCACCACCTCCTTTTCATCCAAGCCTTCCTACCAAGATCCTCCAGTCCCTGGAACACCTTACACCACCGCTCGAATCTTTAACGCTTCTTCGTTCACCTACACATTTCCGGTCTCCCATGGCCCCAAATTCCTCCGCCTCCATTTCTATCCGGCCATGTATTCCGACCTCCAGGCAAACCAATCTTTCTTCTCCGTATCATCAAATAGCTACTCTCTCTTAACCAACTTCAGCGCTTTCCTAGCGGCCTCCTTTATGGAAAAGATCCGCACTGATGCAGGACTTGACGGCCCCCAAGTTTCCTACTTTGTCAAAGAATTCATCATTCATGTAAAAGATGCACAAATCCTGAACGTTACCTTTACACCCTCACCCAACTCATATGGCTTCATCAACAGTATTGAAATCGTCTCAATGCCGGAAAATCTGTATTATAACGGGAAGAATTTGAACTATGTGGGTCAAAATACAGGGCCCATGATTGCTGATGGCATGGCTCTCGAAACTATGTACAGGCTAAACATGGGTGGGGGACATATATCTGGTGACGATGATACCGGTATGTATAGATCATGGGAACCAGATGATGAGTACATATTCGGTGCAGCTTTTGGGGTAACGCCGCGTAATACGACTCCAATCACATACATCACGAAGACACCGAATTATACCGCACCTGAGCAAGTTTATGCCACCCAAAGGAGTATGGGTAAGATGTCAGAACTCTACAATCTGACTTGGTTACTTCCAGTTGATTCTGGGTTCTATTACATGATCAGACTCCATTTTTGCAACATTATACCACAATACAATACAAGTGGTCAGACGATCTTCACGATTTCCATGAATAATCAAACTGCTGAGAAGGAGGCTGATCCATTGTACTGGACTCAAGGTAACGGGCATCCGGTATTCAAGGATTACGTCTTGTTTGTCAGTGATCCAGATAACCCCGAAAGCAAACAAGACCTGTGGCTGGCAATGCATCCTAACGTTGGTGCCTCGGCAGAATATGGTGATGCTTATCTGAATGGTTTGGAAGCCTTCAAGTTGAGTAATACTCGTAGTCTTGCTAGCCCCAATCCAGAACTTAGTTCTACACCCCCACTGCCAACACCGGCATCTCCCATAGAAAGGAAGAAGAATAAAACCCCACCATATGCCGCGATAATTGGAGTTGGGGGAGGGTTAGTCTTTTTGTCTGTTTTAGTTCTTATCGTTTTCCGGCGTCGGAGGCGAGTCAAAAACTATGGCGCCAAAGACAAGTCCTCCTATGACCCAGCTTCTATTGAATCAAAATCTACACATTCTTGCCATTCTTCACTGCCATCAGATCGCTGCCGTTTGTTAGATTAATCTCGATAGTTAGTATACACGAAGGGGTGCGATGGTTCGATGGTACCTTTTCGGTATCTATAAATATGTATCAACTATGTATATTTCAAAGTGTGATTTCTCAGAAACAAGAATACTTTGTTTATTAAACGTATTTCGATCCAACATTTGGTATCAGAGCATTGGTTATCATAATACCAAGTTCTCATCATCTACCCAGAAATCAAACCAGAGAAAGTCACCAAGAAAATCAGATCGAGATCAGCCACCATCATCAGGGGCGGAACACAAGCTATAAAACAGCAGGGGCCGAGCCTAATATAATATATAATTTTAAAAATACAGAAAATACATTATCCAAAGTTATAAGGTAGTAAAAACTCTAAAACTAGGCATTAAATATGAAAATGTTAAACATCATTCATCAAAGTGGAACGCGTCGATCTTTCGCGGCCTTGAAATCTTCCACAATTTCCTCCATGCTAATCTTTTCGGCAATTTCCCTTTCGATAAACAAAATCAACGAGTCGTTTAGAAACTCATCGTCCATTTTATTCCGCATTCTTGTTTTCACAATATTCATAGCTGAAAATGATCTCTCGGTCGTCGCGGTAGAAACTGGGAGAGTAAGTAGTAGACTGAGTAATCGATAAATAAGATCAAAAGTGGTTTCTCTTCTACTCCTTACCAACCATTGACACAAATCCGCAATACATGTCAATTGCTTATAATCTTCATGTTGAACGACATCAACAACATAATGCTGAAGTTGCATCTTCAGAATTGTTTTCTCGTGATCACTGAAATCTTCAGGATAGAACTGCTCTAGTAGTTGACGTACATCAATACTTCTAAAAGTCTCATACGCATTTTTAGGATCCAGAATTGAAGCAAGACGAAGCATCTCCATGGAACTATCACTGAAACGATGATCTATTTCCATTAATTGACAATTAATCGCTTCATAAAAGATATCCACTCGGTAATGATGCTCAAGTGTATGATCACTATGCTCATTACGAGCCCGAGCTCCTCTGCTGTAGTAGGAAGAAGACAAGTCTGGAATATCTATGTTCCGTACCTAACAAGAAAACAAGTCGAAAAGAAGACAAGTTAGGAAGATTTACTTGATAATGAATGAATGAATGTAGGATAACTATGTCAAGTACCTGACAAAATGACTTAACAAGACAAAGTAAATCATCCCAACCTTCATCTTTCATTTTTTGCAACAACACTTTGGTAGATGCAACTAACCGCAATGCGTTAAAAATATCTTGATTTTGTCTTTGTAAAGCCTGACAAAGTAAATCGGTGATCTCCATTATTTCTTTTTCGAGATGCAAGACAAATACAAACTCAAATGTCGTCATAGCCTCATACGCTGAATCTGCATCTCCTTTGATTGAACCAGTTCCTTCCTCAACAATTTTGAGCAGAACCTCACAAGTTGGACTGTACATCTTAATTAGGCTAGAAACTGATCTGAGATGAGAACTCCATCTAGTATCTCCGGCTCGTTGTAACGTACCAATCTGATTGAGACCTCTACCGGTCTCCAGTTCATCAATAGAAATCAAGTATGCAATTTGCTCGACTTGTGCATCTCGAAGTTGGTCAGTGCGTTTGGAAGAAGCACTAACAACATTGACAACAAAAGTCAAGTGCGTAAAAAACTTACGCAAGGCTATAACTCCTTGAGAGGCGGCCATCAATGCCAATTGTAATCGATGGGCAAGACAATGAACATAATATGCGTATTTACAATCTTCTAAAATCAAGGCTTGCAAACCTTTGAACTGACCTCGCATATTGCTTGCACCATCATACCCTTGTCCACGAATAGACTTGACATCAAGGTTGTAATGTGACAATAAGGAGTAGATTCCATCCTTGAGCGTTTGTGCTGTAGTGTCACGTACATGAACAAGTCCAAAGAAACGCTCTATAATGAAACCCTCTTTATTAACAAATCTCAAAACAATAGACATTTGCTCTTTATGAGACTCATCCCGTGCTTCGTCGACAAGTAAACAAAACTTCCGACCACCAATCTCCTCACAAATCATTCGTCGCACCTTACTTGATATAAGATTCAATATTTCCTTTTGAATCAAAGGTGATGTGTATGATGCATACTTGGGAGCACGACAGAATAACTCTTTAAGCTCGTTGCTAAACTCACCAAGTGCCTCTAACATTTCAAGAAAATTCCCCCTATTAATGGCATCTAGTTTTTCGTTATGGCCTCTAAATGCAACTGCTTGAAAGGCACACCAACGAACGCAATAAATAGAAGCCGTCAATCTCAATCTGTTTTTCTCCCGCTCTTCTGTTGTAAACTTCTCATACACATTTCGTATATCTTGTTGCGCATTCAACAAATCATCCCATCCCTTTTGTGCCACATTATGGAAAGATGTACATTCAGTTCCCATATGCATTAATAAGACACATTTTTTCCCACCTACTTTTTTCCAATTACGGAACCCATCTATAGTAAACGCTTTTTGACCGAAGTATCCAGGCCCGGTTGGTTTGTTAAATAGAAAACATGGGAAACAAAAAACTGCATCCAAAGTCTTTGAATATTCAAGCCAAGGATATAATTTAAACCAAGAAGCTTGAAAGCTACGTTTATGAGTTTCCGATCCAGATTTTGGAAACATAGAAAGTGTAGGTTGAAGAGGACCAAGATTCATATAAGCTCGTCGAATTGTATCTTGTTGATTGATAGGATAATCATAAACTTGAGAGCGTAAACCAGGGTCTCGTTCTAGTGTACTAAGATCGATATCATTACTTTCCATTTGAGCTTTTTTGCAAGGTTTTTCGGTAGTCGGAACACTAGATGTAGGGGTATCTTGAGATTGAGAAGAAGAACTAACATGTTTTCTTTTAAAAAACCCATGAATTGTAGGTTGGGTTTTCATCTTCATCTACATGTGAAACAAATGTGAACAAATTTAATTAAAAAAAACAATGAAACAAGTAAACATCCTAGTCGGTAGCTATTTCAATCAAATAAGCAATGAACAATTTAAAACTAAAACAATCAAATAAGCAATAAACAATGGCATTTTATAACTTGAATAAAATTATAAACAATCTCAAACAATTTAAAACTAAAACAATCAAATAAGAAATGAACAATGATATTTTATAACTTGAATAAAATTATAAAATAGAAAAAAACCTGTGATGGGGCTGTTGGAAGATTATTTGATGAAGCTGAAGTTAAAATCAATGGGATTCCACTTGAATTTGAAGGATTTGGTTGTTGCTCTTCCATTGAAAACCTAGAGATTTACAAATTACAATATGTGATACAAATTAATTTCAATTTTCATCGTTATCGCCGTATCGGTAAGAATCCAACACAATTTACACAATTACAAAATAGCAAAATAACTCATCCCAAAATAATAGGCATCATAATAACACAATTTACACAACAATAAACAATTTACACAAAATAGATATTATACATTATAAAACCAGATGGGACAAACAATGTAAATTATTTAATTACCAAGTGTTATTAGGTACTTAGGTAAAACTTCAATTCAAAATTACAAATTACCGATTTGGGGGCTGGATGTCGATGTAGAGTCAGTAGAGATGCTGAGGCAGAGACGCAGAGTAATGGAGGCCGACGCCTGACTGTAGCGACTCACAACTGAGAGCCTGAGAGAGATTGCCAGATTGGGAGAAGACTGAAGAGTGCAGACAGGACTCCAGGAGGCGGCGATGTAGCCTGCAGGTCGACGAGGTCGTCACTCGTCACCACTCAAGGACTCTCCACCGAATGAATAGGCTTAATAAATTCAAATGGGCCACAGGTCCAGGCCAGCCATCTGCTGGATTATAAAATAGTGAAATACATATAAGTATATAACAAATATATGTTGGGTTAAGTGGGGGGGCCCAAGTCAAATAATTAAAAAAAAAAAGTGAGAAATGAGTTGGTCTTCTTTGACGGCTGAAAAAACGGGGGGGCCCTGGCCCCCATTTGCTCCCTAGGTGTTCCGCCCCTGACCATCATCATCGATCATTTGGGGCTAATCAGATTTCTCAAATCGGATACCTAGGGCGGCCAAATTTCAGAAAATTTTACCACCACTGGCACCCACCGAAACAGAAACAGGGGCAAACATACCTGTCTCGAAATTGGAGAAGAAATCTCTCAATCGCAACCATACGGGTTGGCAAAATCGAAGGCAAGCATAAGGCTTGGCAAACCAGTCACCGGAAAAGGGAATACCACAATCAGTAAACCGCCGCTCAAACCGGTAAACCGCCGCTCGAAAGAAGGAGATCGACAAATAGCGTCGTTCAGAAGGAGATCGGCAAAATCGAACGAGGAAGAAGAAGGGAATCGCGATCCTGTCTTCTGTTCCCCACATCACGCACACAAGGGTGCACGTCTCAAACTTTTCTCCCTTCAAATTCTGACCTAATTTTTTTTAACCCTTTATCTATAACTAGAAGTGTACTCGTGCAATGCAGCTACATACATCAAAATTTTAATGTTTCATTTTATTTTCTGTTTTTTGTCGATTTACATTACGATTTTGGATGGTTGTGAGAGAGTGATAATGATTTTTTTATATAAATTTGTTTAATTTAGACTTAATAATATAATGTAATTTATTTTGGATTTTTTATAAATTTATTTTTATAAAATATTCTTTAAGATTTTTTAATTATATTTTAGATTTTTTATATCTAAAATATGCTGAGAGTTATTTTAAGAGAGTTAAAGTGAGAAATGATTTTAGAGGATTTAAAATGGTTAGAGATAATGATTGAAAATTAATGAATAACATTAAATGTAATACATACAGCTTTTATGGTTGTTTTTTAAGTAATTAGCATTAAATAGCGGTACATTAAGCTTTAAAACTTGTTTTTAAAAGTTTTTTATGTCATCTTTATAATATAGTATAGATTGTTTCCTTTAAAACATTTATATTTAAAAAAAACATAAGTTTTATGTTTTATTTAAAACAAATAACAAATTTGTTTCAATTTTTATAACTGGCCATTATAAAATTTTGAAAATTTTAAAAGAGATCAGATAAAATTATGACGGGGGAAAAAGACAAGGAACCTGAAGATAGTTCCAAAATTAGGGAAATCGGGTCAAATACCCATTTCCAATGTCCTATGTTGAAAAGTTCAAACTACAACATTTGGGCAATCCGAATGCAAGTGATACCGGAAGCAAATGGTCTTTGTGAAATGATTGTACCACAACCAACAACAAAAGCGGATATAAAGAAGGATAAAACTGTTATCGCATACATTTACCAATCACTACTAGAAGATCAATTACTTCACATTTCGAAGTACAAGACCGCAAAGGCAGTCTGGGATGCATTAAAGACTAGACACGTTGGGGTAGATCGTGTCCAGAAAGCAAGGCAACAAACACTCAAATCAGAATTTGAAATGTTACAGATGAAAGACAATGAGTCAATAGATTCATTCATTACGAAGATAACGAGTATTATCAACAAGCCAGCAAGTATTGGATTGACATTTGATGACCCTGTTCTCGTACGGAAACTTCTAAATGTCGTACCAGACAGATTCCTTCAAATAGTCGCATCCATTGAACAATACTCAGATCTAGACACTATGTCATTAGACGAAGCAATCGGGAGATTGAAGACATTTGAAGAAAGACTAAAATTTAAGAAAGAAAAACCGGTGGACAGTCAGGAAGGACTAATGTTCACACAGCATGTCGGACGGGGCCAACCTTTTAGAGGACGTGGTCGTGGCAGATTTAATCAATCACGAGGACGAGGGTATAACAGATTCAGATCATAAAGGAAAAACTGGGAACCCTCACAAAATAGTTTCAAAAGAGAAACTATTGGTAATACAAAGAAATTTACTCCTGATAAGAGTAAGATATTATGCTATAATTGCAAAAGGAGTGGACATTTTGCCAGACAATGCCCACAGAAGACTCAAGAACCAGAACATTCTAATCTCATTGAAGAAGACTTAGAACCAACGCTACTCATGGCAACTATTGAAGAGGACAAGAAAATTCTCTTGAACGAAAGAAATCTCGAAGTAAGCAAAATGAATTCAAGTGATGAAAGTCTATGGTATCTAGACAACGGTGCAAGTAATCACATGACAGGAGTCAAGGATCATTTCAACGATATTGATGAAAGGACTACCGGAAACGTACGATTCGGAGATGGATCATATGTGGAGATCAAAGGGAAAGGATCTATACTGTTGGAATGCAAAAATAAAGAACAGCGAGTCATTTCACAAGTATACTACATACCAAGCCTAAAGAGTAATATACTAAGCCTAGGCCAATTGACAGAAAATGGCTGTAAGGTAGTCATGGAAGACGAATTACTGCTATTATATGACTCAAACAACAAAATCCTACTAAGAGTCGTGCGATCGAAGAACCGTCTATACAAGGCAAATTTGAAGATAGGCAAACCCGTCTGCTTATTAGCCAATCTTCAAGACAAAGCATGGTTATGGCATGCAAGGTTGGGTCACCTGAATTTTGACTCAATGAAGAAAATGGTTTCAAAGAAATTGGTTCATGGAATACCTCCCACCAAGCATACGTCAAATATTTGTGACATATGCTTGATAGAAAACACAACAGAGCTCCATTTCCACAACAAGCAAAATCAAGGTCAGAAGCTCCACTGAATTTAGTATTTGGAGATCTCTGTGGTCCAATATCACCACCTACACCACCCGGCAAAAGGTACATATTTCTACTAATAGACGATTACTCTAGATATATGTGGGAATACTTTTTAGAATCAAAAGATCAGTCTTTTGAGATCTTTAAAGAATTTAAGCAAAGGGTGGAAAACGAACTTGGAATCAAGTTAAAGATGTTCAGAACAGACAGAGGAGGGGAATTCACATCAAATGAATTCCTACAATACTGTAAAAACAATGGCATCTCAAGGCAATTAACTGCACCATATTCGCCTCAACAAAATGGAGTTGTTGAACGAAAGAATAGGACAATTCTTTCGGCAACAAGATGCATGATGAAGGCAACGAATTTGCCACAAAATTTTTGGGCAGAAGCAATTAGACATAGGGATGGGAATGAGACCCGCCCCATTGGGGAACCCGGTGTACCCGCCCCGGTGGGGACGGGGATTCCCCGCAAAACCGGGGATCGGGGATGGGGACGGGGATCCCCGAAAGTTAAAAACCGGGGATGGGGACAGGGACGGGTAACGTGATCCCCGCCCCGCCCCGTCCCCGCATATTTAATATATTATATAATTATCACTAAATATTATGTATATTTATTACTAAATATATTGTATGTCTATTTCTAAATATATTATTTATAAAGATTTAGATATAACTTTCATATTTAGAATAGTATTTTGATATTTTTTGTTACATTTTTTTTACTTGTGTTACTTTTTTAGATAAAAAAAATGGAGAGTCGAAAGCGTTTGATCAAATAATTACGTATGGCGTTGTGACTTTGTTCACATCAATATTTGGTAGTACGTAGAAACCTATTTTGGAAATATGTGAGATTTAGACATCGACTATTATCGATCGAGTATATATAGCGCTCAATACATTTCATTTAAAATATATCAAATAAGGGAGAAAATCCCCGATTACCCGTTGGGGATCCCCGTTCCCCGGTGGGGACGGGGATGGGGATGTGTTCATATTCCCCGGCGGGGACGGGGACGGGGATGGGGATAGAAATTAGGATCGGGGACGGGGACGGGGATTGGGGTCCCCGCCCCATCCCCGCCCCATTACCATCCCTAATTAGACATGCCATACTCATATTAAATTGCACACCAACAAAGTCACTTGAAGACATTACACCATATGAAGCATTGAAGGGAAGAAAGCCAAGTCTACACCATCTAAGGATTTTTGGATGCATCGCATATGCAAAGGTACCTTCACAACACTTGACAAAATTAGATGATAGAAGTATACGAATGGTATACTTAGGCAGTGAGCCAGGATCAAAAGCATACCGCCTGTTTGATCCAATAAAGAATAGAATATGCGTCAGTCGAGACGTAAAATTCAAGGAAGATGAAACATGGAATGGGAAGAATTTACTAAAGATTACGATCTAGATAGCCCAGAATGGACTGATTTCATTATAGGGAATAATGAAACGACTGGTACTCAGTATATCTCAAATGAAAGTGAAGATTTCGAAAATGATGTTACACATGGTAACAATGATTTAGATGAAGAAGTACCTACTACACCCAATTCACAGATGTATACTCATAGCCCACAACAATCCACCATCAATCCTCTAGTTTCAGAAGTTGATACACCTTCTACAACAGATTCAAGAATTGATCATACGCCTGTAAGAGGTTACAGGTCCTTAAGTGACATATATGCCAATACAGATGAATTATTATTGGTAGAAGACGAACCAAGAAACTATAAGGAAGCAGCAAAGGATGACAAGTGGATTGAAGCTATGAAAGCAGAAATTCATTCTATCAACAAGAACAATACTTGGAGGCTAACTACCCTACCAAAAGATCATAAAGCAATTGGTTTAAAATGGATATTCAAGACAAAAAGGGATGCTGACGGAAGAATATTAAAGCACAAAGCACGACTAGTAGCCAAAGGATATATTCAAGAACACGGCATAGACTTTGATGAAGTCTTTGCACCAGTAGCACGGATCGAAACAATACGACTGATATTGGATTTATCTGCATATAACAGATGGGAAGTACATCACCTAGATGTAAAATCACCATTTCTGCAAGGAGAATTGAAGGAAGAAGTTTATGTCTCACAGCCAGAAGGTTTTAAAAAGGAAGGAGACGAAAGAAAAGTTTACAGACTCATGAAAGCACTCTATGGATTAAGACAAGCTCCACGAGCATGGTACACCAAGTTGGATAACACTTTAAAGATACTTGGTTTCAAGAAATGTGCATTAGAGCAAGCAGTCTATACAAGAACAAGTAAGGCGTCAACGCTACTGATCGGAGTATACATTGATGATCTAATAGTCACTGGATCATCAAAGAGAGATATTGAAGTTTTCAAGGATCAAATGAAAGAAAAATTCGACATGAGTGATCTAGGATTACTTGATTATTATATCGGTATTGAGGTTACACAGAAAAGGGGTGAAATCTCAATAAAACAAACTGGCTACGTGAATAAGATACTCAGTGATACAGGGTTATTAGACTGCAATGAAGCAAAGATACCTATGGAACCAGGTCTCAAACTTACAAAAGTAACAGAAGGAAAGTCTGTAGACGCCACCGAATATCGGAGCCTAATTGGATGTTTACGATACTTACTACACACAAGACCTGATCTAAGTTTTTCGGTTGGATTACTTAGCCGTTTCTTGCAAGATCCACAAGAGCAACATATGAAAGCAATCAAGCAAGTATTACATTATATCAAGGGAACAAAAGACTATGGCATAACGTATGGACATGAAGGAGGAAACAAGATACAAGGCTACAGTGACAACAGTTACGGTGTTAACACACAAGAAGGAAAAGGTACAACTAGAATAATTTTCTATTTTGGAAATTCACCTATCACTTGGAGCACTCAGAAGCAAGGGACAGTGGCTCTATCCTCATGTGAATCGGAGTTTATTGAGGCAACAGCAGCAGCAACACAGGCAATTTGGCTAAAAAGACTACTCAGCAAGATTACCGATACAAAGGAGGAAAATATTACTATTTATGTGGACAATAAGTCAGCAATAGCACTAATGAAGAATCCAATATTTCATGGAAGAAGCAAACACATTGATACAAAGTATCACTTTATACGTGAATGTGTCGAGAAAGAAGACTTAACAGTTGAACATATCAATGGAGAACTACAACGAGCTGGCATCTTGACAAAACCACTACCATCGATAAGATTTGTCACTATGAGACAACTACTCGGAGTTAAAAGATCTTATTCAACATAATCGAGATTAAGGGGGTGAATGTTAGATTAATCTCGATAGTTAGTTATATGTTAGTTATAGTTAGTTATAGTTAGTTATACACGAAGGGTGCGATGGTTCGATGGTACCTTTTCGGTATCTATAAATATGTATCAACTATGTATATTTCAAAGTGTGATTTCTCAGAAACAAGAATACTTTGTTTATTAAACGTATTTCGATCCAACACCGTTGTTTTTCACTTACAGAAGTGAAAGCAGCTACCGGTGAGTTTAACGACAATTGCATTATAGGCCATGGCGGGTTCGGGAAGGTTTACAAAGGGTACATAGACAACGGAACAACCACCGTTGCAATCAAGCGGCTCAACACATCATCCAGCCAAGGTCTTCGTGAATTCCAAATGGAAATAGGGTTGTTATCGAAATTACGCCACGTGCATCTAGTGTCCTTGATTGGATATTGTGACGACGATGAAGAGATGGTGTTGGTGTATGACTACATGGCTCACGGTACTCTACGGGAACATCTATACAAGTCGAACAACCCTCCTTTGTCATGGAAAAGGCGACTCCTTATTTGCATCGGTGCAGCCCGTGGGTTGCATTATCTCCACACGAGTGCGAAACGCAGGATAATTCATAGGGATGTCAAATCCACAAATATTTTACTGGATGAGAATTGGGTGGCTAAGGTTTCTGATTTCGATTTGTCAAAGCTAGGCCCCAACGACCCATCGAAAACCCATGTTAGCACGGTCGTGAAGGGTAGTATGGGGTATGTGGATCCCGAATGTTAGAAGATAAATATGGTTGAAGGAGACGATGAATATGTTGAAGGTTTGAAACCTCGATATATTGATTGAGAGAAAACGTACAATGAGAAAAGGTAAATAATGAATAATCTTAACCTAGACTACACAATACAACATATATATACGTAGACTAAATGGGCTTGGGCCCTATACTGACATGGGCCTGGGCCCTCTATATACATTAACATCCCCCCTCAAACTCAATCGGGAGAAGAATGAGCCAGATGGAGTTTGGAAACGAGATCACGAAACCGTCCTGGTAAATGAGCTTTTGTGAAAATATCAGCCGGTTGATCAAGAGTCGAAATAGGAAGAAGCTGAATAGTCTTACGGGTCACATGTTGACGAACAAAGTGACAGTCAATTTCAGTATGCTTCGTTCGCTCGTGGTAGACATCATTGTGAGCAATCTGAATGGCACTGTTGTTGTCACACCACAATGAAGTTGGAGACTGTTGAGGAGCCCTCATGTCAGAGAGTAGCCAGCGTAACCACACAAGTTCTTGAGCCGTGTCAGCTAGTGCTCGATACTCAGCTTCAGTATTGGACCGAGCTGTGAGAGATTGTTTCTTGCTTCGCCAGGATATAAGAGAGTCGCCAAGAAAGAAACAGTAGCCGGTAGTGGAGCGACGATCAGTCATGTCACTGTCCCAATCAGCATCAGAAAAACCTCGCAAAGTCAACGATGAGGTGGATGGAAAATGATGACCATGAAACATGGTCCCTTTTAAATATCGAAGAATGCGCAGGACAGTAGCGTAGTGATCAGAACAGGGTGCAGACATGAACTGACTGACAGTATGAACATCATAGGCAAGATCAGGGCGAGTCACTGTCAGATAGACAAGTGACCCCACTAACTGGCGATATAAAGTAGGATCACGCAGAGGAGGACCAACATTTGGAGCCAAATGAAGGTTGTGCTCAAGAGGAGTGGATGCTGTTTTGTTGTCAGTAATCCCAGCTTTTGACAAAAGATCTGAGGTGTATTTGGCTTGACACAGATAAATTCCCGATGGATCGGAGAGCACCTCAAGACCAAGGAAATAGTGTAAAGAACCAAGATCCTTCATTTCAAAACAGGAGCTGAGATATGACTTCAGATTGACTATGCCTGTAGAGTCACTGCCAGTAATAATCATATCATCCACATACAGGAGAAGTAAGATTGTGCCAGCCTCAGTGGTCCGAGTAAATAGTCCTGAATCATAGTTGCTGGGTGAGAAGCCCAGAGAGGTGAATGTGGAATTGAATTTCTCAAACCAAGCTCGTAGAGTTTGCTTGAGACCATAAAGAGCCTTCCGAAGATGACAAACATGACCTTGTGGAAGTCGAACGCCTGGAGGAGGTGTCATATAGACCTCCTCAGATAAATCACCGTTTAAAAAGGCATTCTTAACATCCATCTGAAAGAGAGGCCATTGTTTAGTAGTTGCGATGGCACGAAGACTGCGAACAGAAGTTACTCGAGCAACAGGTGCAAAAGTCTCCACATAATCGATACCGTACTCTTGATTGAAGCCCCTGGCCACAAGACGAGCTTTGTACCGATCAATAGAGCCATCAGATTTGGTTTTGATCTTGAACACCCATTTGGAGCCAATGGGTGACTTGCCTGGTGGAAGAGGGACAGATTCCCATGTCTGAGCTTTGTCAAGTGCCTGAAGTTCCTCATCCATAGCTTTCTGCCAATCAGGGTTAGAGGAGGCTTCCTTGTAGGAAGTAGGTTTGTGATTTGATAGCAGAGTAGCATAAACATGATAATCACGAAGATGGGAAGGAACTTGTCTTACCCGTTCTGATCGTCTGACATTCTGAGATTGAGAAGTTCCAGGAGCCAAAGACTCAGCAGGCACCTCAGATGTTGGTTGTGCAGATGGAGCAGATGATTGATGTTGATCAGGAATACTAGTAGAGGTAGGTTGTGTAGGGGTAGGAGACTCTGAATGAGAGGCATACTCATAAGAAGTTGGAACAACAGGTGGAGGGGATATGATGTCAGATTGGAGTGAGTCCAATGAGATGGAAGCATCAATGAAGAACGGAGTGGTGAGGTTAGGAGACTCACGAAACTTGGATATAGAGGAAAAAGGAACATGCTCCCAGAAGGTAACATGACGAGATATACGAAGACGCTGGGAGATAGGATCCCAGCAGCGATATCCCTTGTGCTCAATGCCATATCCAAGGAAGCAGCAAAGTCTGGAGCGAGGTTCAAGTTTGGTATGTTCATGAGATTGTAATTGAACAAAACAAGCACTACCCCAAACTTTTAGAAGTTCATAGGTAGGGGTGACCTCATAAAGAGCCTCATAAGGAGACTTGTTATTAAGGATGGAAGTAGGGTGACGATTGATGGTATGAACGGCAGTGAAAGCAGCTTCCCCCCAAAAACGTTCTGGACATTTAGCAGAGATGAGAAGAGTGCGAACCGTATCAAGAATATGATGGTGTTTGCGTTCGGCACGACCATTTTGAGGAGATGTGCCAGGACAGGAGTACTGAGAGAGAGAGTCCCCTGAGATTGAAGAAAGGAGATAAGAGATGACTCTTTGTATTCCATAGCATTGTCAGCTCTAAGAATCTTTATGAATTTTGAGAACTGTGTGTGAATCATCCGGGCAAACATAATATAAATTTTGGGTAGTTTTGAACGATGTTTCATTAGATATATCCATGTGAAACGTGTATGGTCATCAATAAAAATAACAAAGTATCGAGCACCCCCCATGGATGGATGTGGTGCTGGTCCCCATACATCAGAATGAATAAGATCAAAAGAAGAAGTAGAACTAAACTCATTCATTTCAAAAGGTAAAGCATGATGTTTGCCAAGTTTGCAAGATAAACAAGAAATATTGTCATTTGATACACAATTTCCTAACACCCCTAAATGAGCTAATGATTTTATTGTGGCTAGAGATAAGTGACCCAGTCGGGCATGCCACAACTCAAAGGAAGAAGTGCTGGAAACTGAGGCAACAAGACTGGAAGAGGGTAATGGAAGACGCAGGTAGACCACTTCAATCATCCGTCCAACTTTACGGCCGAGTCCAAGGATCTGCTTGGTCTTTGGATCCTGTACAACACAACCAAAAGAATGAAATAAAATGATCAAATTAGATTCAAGAAGCTGCACAATCGAAACTAAGCTCAGAGATAGCTTTGGAACATTTAGAACATCCGGTAATTGTATATGAGGAGTGGAAACGTTTCCACTAAAAGATACCGGTAGACCAGTGTTGTCAGCAGTTCTTACTGACGTAAATTGCTGAGGTGGTTTCTTAGAGATGAAACCATCAAGGCAAGGTGTCATATGATTGCAACACCTAGAGTCAAAAAGCCATACGTTACCTGATGCAGCTGAGTGTGGAGAATTCATACCCATATCACCAGACATGATCTGCTCCATGAGTTCCTGATTGCGACGCATCAGTTCCATTAGGTCAGGTGAGGAGGCTGTAGAAACCTCAGTATCAACAATGGTAGGCCCAGCAACAACGTGAGTCCGGTTCTGAGAACCAGTGTGCTTTGAGTTCTTCGGGTAGTCAGACTCATAATGACGCGGATGAGTGATGTCACACCTACGACACTTACGAATAGGACAATCAAGAAGATGATGAGTAGGAGAATGGCAAAAGGCACACTCGGATGTGTTCGTCTTTCCCCCAGATTTGGAATGATTGTTGTTGGTCCATTTGCCTTTGGACTTGGGATGAGATGTGTAGAGAACGCTATCAGTAGCAGGCATCGGTGATCGCATGTGAAGACGGGTTTCTTCACTTATCAATTCTGATATAGCTTCTTCAAGAGTAGGTAATGGCTGCCTATGAAGAAGAGAAGCACGAACATTCTCAAATTTGTTAGTAAGACCCATTAGAATAGTAATCAAATGTAGCTGGTTGAAGTAGGCAGTGAATTGTTTAGCTGTGTCATCAAAAATCTGTGGTGCTCCAAGACTTATATGATCTCTGAGAGACTGCATTTCAGAGATATAAGAGTTTATGGATTGATCAGGAAGCTGACGTTTGCTCTGAAAAGTGGTCCACAATTGATATTGATGAGATAGGCCTGATGACGTGTACCGCTTGGCAAGGAAATCCTAGAGACTTTTGGCGGTAAGATAACCAAGAAACTGTTGATTAATCTCAGGAGTAGTGGAGGCATTAATGAAACCCAGAATACGAGCATTATTGATGTCCCACTCATTCATGCGTTTTGTAAAGTCAACAGCATTTTCAGTGGCTTCCTGAACTGGAACTGTGGATGCACCAGTAACATAGGTGTAAAGGCCATGGGATTTGAGCAGAATTGTCATATGATGATGCCAGAGAATGTAGTTGCTTCCATTGAAAATAACCGAGATGGGATTGGAGTGAATGAGATTAGCAGCCATGTGACTGAGAAACAGTTCGACCGAAAAAAAAATTGACCGGTATAAAGTAAGACCGGTAGAGGTTCGACCGGTAAAGGATTCGACCGATAAAAATAATTCGACCGGTAGAGGCTTTGACCGATAAAGATTTCGACCGATAGGTTTCGACCGATATTAACAACCGACAGGAGTTCGACCGGTAAAGTATTCGACCGATAAAAATAATTCGACCGGTAATAGGATTCGACCGGTAGAATGCTTTGACCGATAGGAGTTCGACCGGTAAAGGATTCAACCGATAAAAGGGTTCGACCGATAAGAAACACAGCGGCGACGGCAATCAAAACACACAGATCGATCGATTTCAGATCGATCGATGTCGACAAAACAATTCAAAAGGCGATAGCTAGCGATCGATTCAAAACAAAAATCGATGAACAGTGCGATGAACAGTGCGATGAACAGTGCGATGAACAGTACGATGAACAGTAAAATCGATTCGATGAACAGTGATGGTGAACGATAAAATCGAAGAATAAACCTACAACTCTGATACCATGTTAGAAGATGAATATGGTTGAAGAAGACGATGAATATGCTGAAGGTTTGAAACCTCGATATATTGATTGAGAGAAAACGTACAATGAGAAAAGGTAAATAATGAATAATCTTAACCTAGACTACACAATACAACATATATATACGTAGACTAAATGGGCTTGGGCCCTATACTGACATGGGCCTGGGCCTTCTGTATACATTAACACCGAATATTACCAAAGACAACAACTCACTGATAAATCCGACGTGTACTCATTTGGAGTTGTTCTGCTTGAAGTTTTGTGTGCAAGACCTGCTATGATTCCAGGGTTGGCGAAAGAACAAGTGAGTTTGGCAGAATGGGGAAAATATTGTTATCGGAAGGGGATCCTAGATCAAATAACTGATCCAAAACTAAGAGATGAGATCGCACCCGAGTGCTTAACGAAGTTCGGAGAGGTAGCAAATAGTTGCTTGAAGGAGCAAGGGTGTGATCGATTAACCATGGAAGAAGTAGTTTATAAACTAGAGTTAGCATTGGAAGTACAAGAAACTGCTGAGAAAACAAGAGGTGGGGCGATGTCGGAAAATCAAGAACTTCCGTTTCTGAGGCCAGGAGAGGCAATGACAACGGACGAGGATGTGTTCTCGGGATCATCGGCAATAAGAAATGGAACGTCATCGATTAGTAGTACCTACGAAGGGTTCAAGTCAGAAACAATTTTCTCCGAGATAGGGAAGCCAACAGAAAGGTGATATATATGAAACATCACATGTGAAATATGGCGTGTGACTGTTGTCTAATCAACAATTTTATGTGTGAATAAAAAACACAAAAATACGTGTATATGAATATTAATTTGGAACAAGGTTTTAAAAAATGGAATCGTGTCTCAAGGCGTTTTCCCTCAATGGTCCGAGGCGTAAGCCTTGGGCGGAAATATATACACTAATGACAATATATATAATTATATATATATATATATATATATATATATATATATATATATATATATATAGGGGTGGGTTCAAACGAGAACATAGTGTGTTTAAAAGAATAAAGGGACAATTCTCAGCCAATCATTTTTTAAATTAATTCCAAAAATAATAGTTTCTAAAATTAAGAGTAAAAGGGCAATAAAGTCATATTATGTTATGGATAATTTAGGATAGTATTAACTTCCAAAAAAAATGGATTATAATATTCAATTCAAATAAAAAAAGAAATTTCTTCCTAATTTATCTCAACACGTCTCAATCTCTCCCCATTTTTTCTGAAAATAAATTCAAAATTCGTTTATCATGGTAAACACAAGTGATTCGCTGCTATAATGAATTCAAATTTGGTTTATCATGTTAATCACAAGTGATTTGCTGCTATAAAATTCAAAATTCGTTTATCATGGTAATCATAAGTGATTCGCTGCTATAATCTATAGTATATTATAAAAGTTCTATTACCGTTCTTGAAAAAGTTGGTTATTGGAAAACGTTTTTTGAAAATTTAAATTTTACATTTATCACTCTTACAATTAATTATTTAATTTACTTTTTATCCCTTGTTTTTTCATTTTTCATTTTACATTCTTATTATTTTAACACAAATAATCGTATATAAATAAAAATGCAATGAAAAAATACGTTTCTTTTTTTACAAATTATACCATTATAATCGTCTCGTCAATACCTTCAAAACGAGCCCAATATTGAATATTTTTAAATTTAACCGTACTATTAAATATTATGAATATCTACGAATTAAATCTCTACTACTATATAAAAAAACTAATACAGTTATTGTACAAACTTTTGTACAATAACACTTATCACCCTAAGCTTTTATACAATAACACTTATTACCCTAAGCTTTTATACAATAACACTTGTCACCCTTGTAATGTTACATTTATCACCCTTACAATTACTTATTTAATTCATTTTATATCCCTTATTTTTTCATTTTTCATTTTTCATTTTATACCATTATCATATTAACACAAATAATCGTATATGAACAAAAATGCAATGAAAAAATACGTTTTTTTCTACAAATTATACTATTATAATCGTCTCGTCAATATCTTCAAAACGAGTCCAATATTGAATATTTTTTAATTTAACCGTACTATTAAATATCATGAATATCTACGAACTAATTTGTTTTCTATCCATACGTTTTATTTTTTTCCACCGTTAACACATTAAAAATACATAATCGTAAAATACGTTTCATTTTTATTATAAATTATATCATTATAATTTTTTTTGTCAATAATTGTAATATAAACTAATTATTGAATATATTTATGGGTTTAGGGTTTAGGGTTTCATAAATTGTGATTCATAGGTCATGATTGGATTGTTGATGACATGTCTGTAAGGAAGTAACATTAATTGTTCGTTATTTACCTACATTCCGCTGCATCGCGCGGGTATATGCCTAGTGAATTCAAAATTGGTTTATCATGTTAATCACAAGTGATTTCGTACTAAATAACTTGGATATAATACTTGACACCAAAATCACATGTGATTTTGTTCTAAATACTTAACACCAAATTCATACTTAACACCACAATCATATATGATTTCGTACTAAATAACTTAGCTATAATACTTAACACCAAAATCATATGTGATTTTGTTCTAAATACTTAACACCAAATTCATATGTGATTTGTACTAAATAGGAAGAAAAAAGAAGCCAAAACATATAAGAAGTATTCTAGAGCTGTCATTTAAAAATATTCTTTCGTCAATGGGAATAACCAACACACGGTTCAGTACAGCAGCAAATAACATGTGCTTCTCTAAGCAAATCAAGTGGTTAGACATTTGGCCCGACGTGCAAATGACGAATAGATACTTATCTTGTTTCGGCTTCCAATCTATTGTTCTCCTTTCAGATAATTTTTGGTCTACTTTTTGGCAAGCAGTTAAACCAGTAAGACTCGGGTCCGTAACATTATGTTCTCCATAATCCAACCAATTCCCCAATTGATGAGTCGACAATAAAGCTTGTTGAATTTTCTTATTCAAATAAATTTGATCAATAAGAACAGATCTAAGATCTTGAAATGAATTGGAGTCAGTGGAATTGGACTTTACACTGGGCATTGCAGTACGGTTCCATAAATCGAGAAGACGTGATTGCTGCTGTTTTAACAAGTATAAAGCTTGCAATTCAGACTCATGCGTCAAATTAGAAGCAACCGCGCCGTCTTGACCGTAATCAGAAGATAGATTTGTACGGAATAGGGTTTTGAAATCGACGGTGAAATAAATGAAGATGATGATGAGAGGGAGAGTAATAGCAAATAGGGACCTCTTATTGAAGGTGAAATTGCGAAGCTTATTAGCATAGGAGGAGTGACGAGGGCTCTTGAACTGGTTGTGTTCGTCTTCGTCGATCTGGAAGGTAGAACGATGAGAAGATTTAGGGATTGTGTCGTTTTGATGAATTAAATGGCGGCGATCTTCTTCATCATCGGAAGATTCTCTGTCCATTATGGCTGTGATGGGAGCAGGTGAGACTGAGAGTGAGTGTCACAGTGGCAGTGGTGGTGGTGGTAGCGGTGGCGGTGGTGGTGGCGAAAGAGAAGGAGGTAGGAATTGGTTAAAAAGGTGAGATCTGGTGGAGTTGATAGATAATTAGGAAATCACTTATATTTAGGAGTTAGAAGATTATCCTAAAATAAAAGATTATCCTAAAATAATCAGAGTATAAAAAGACCAAAATACCCTTTTATAAACTTTTTTATTTAAAAAATTAATTATTAATTTCTTAATTATGATTGGTCCAGAATTGTCCCTTTATTTCTTTAAATCGTTATCATTCTCGTATGAACCTCTCTCTCTCTCTCTCTCTCTCTCTCTCTATATATATATATATATATATATATACACCAATCTGCATTCCAATGCATCTGCATAGAAATATATGCAAGATATATACACACTTACACTTGAGTGCTAGACAACAAAATATATATCATACTAAATTACTAAATGAATTTACATATACTTTTTTCAATCACGAAATATAGATGTGCATGTACTAACAAAAAATATTATTGATCTATTCATAACACACATATATATATATGCATATGTTTATACTAGCCTTCGATCACGTTTCTCCGTTCATCTCAATTTTTTCATGAGTTTGTGTGGAGAGGTTTTTGTCATAGATCGTAACTGCACTACCTGTTTTTTTAAAAATTTCGTATTTAATCAATTTTAATTTTGTAGAATTTTATAAAAGTTTCGTATTTAATCGGTTTTGTTTATTAATATATTTAAACTAATAATCTATACTATATTATAAAAACGACATAAAAATTCTTAATTACAATATTTTAAGCACAAGTTACAACTAATTAAAGCCAATTGCTTAATTTACAATTTCTTAATGCTTTGGTACAACCTTTTCAAGCACAGTATCTCACATAATCATCTATTTGTAGAATGGATACTCATTTATTAATATAAATATTTGTTTTTTTGGTGGAGGATTTTATAAAATAGATTTTATATTAGCATAATCTATTTTAAATGTAGATTTTACATTTAAATCTATATTAATGAGATGTAACATAAAATCTTTTTTCTTCCGTATTTTTTTATATTACATTTCATAATGATTTTTTCATATTTTATTTTATAAATTTTTTTTCCATAGTTTATTTTATAAAATCTTTTTACATAATTACATAATGAGATGTAATATAAAATATTTTTTCTTCCGTATTTTTTTGCTAATATAAAACCTATTTTATTTTATAAAATCTACACGTATTTTATATTAGCATAATATAAAATCTACACGTATTTTTTTTGCTAATATAAAATCTACACGTATTTTTTTTCACGAGCATTAAAAGAAGAAAAAAGAAGGTTGATATGAATAAAAAATAACGAGATACACTAATAAATTATCGTATTTTTTAAAATAAAAATATTCCGCAATACTTTCCAAATTAAGCAAGTGCAAAGAAAATAAAATAGAAACGATGTAGATATAAAAATATTCTTCCATATTTTTAATATATTTACATTTAAATGTAAAATCGAAAATGAAAATAAAATATTTTAAAATATTCTCTACATTCACTATAAATATATATATAACTTCTCTATGTATCATCCGAGTACAAGAAGAAGACGAACGGTGACGGAACCTGCAACTGAACAAAAGGTATTCCACTATATTTTTGTTTCTTTGAAAAACTAATTTTTTATATTTTATTTTATTTACTGAGTATTTGTTTATATTTTTCAAAACCCACAATCATATTTTTCGAAGTAGGGGAATAATATATATATATATATATATATATATATATATACATATCTTTATTTTTATCGACTAATACTATGGCGTTGGTTTTGGTTATCGGAGTTGATAAGAAAATGTTAAATTGAAAGAAAGATGTGAATATGTATATATATATATTAGCTGTGTACCCGCACAATGCGGCAGGAGCTATAAACGTAAACCATTTTGAAGCTCTAAGACTACTAAAACTAGTGTTATACCCGTCCGTTGGTCAGGTATATGACATGATTGTAATCTAGATTCAATTATTTAAAGTGATCAGTCTTTAACTAACACAGTTATTTGGGTGTTTCACATACTTTTTCTTGGATTCGACGACGGACCACCTAATGGTGAACAATTTTGTCTTGTGTCTGGGATTGGCCTCCACCTCATTCCCTCGCCTTATCGATCCACTCGCTCGGCCAATAAATGTCGAGCTTGACATTTGGACCAATAACCAAGTATATTTGCATAAGAAAAGAAACAGTGAAAACAATATTATGATCTTTGAATTATAAACCAAATACTCTCTACGTCACAAAATAAGTGTCCACGTTTTTATTTTAGCTTATCTTAAAACAGGACTCCACTTTCAGTGTCTACTTTCCAATTCTACCATTGATTATGAGATTGAAAAATTCAGTACTCCCTCTACTACGAAGGATAAAATTCTTAGTTATTACTTAACTAAGAATTGTAATTATTACAAAACTTTAAAATTGTTTGTTTTTTTCAGTGTGGCCATTGATTTTAGAATGGAGGGAACCTAATTTGGAACTGTCTTGTAACAAAAGTATTCCACCATGCGATTGTCAAAATCCTAATTTGGAACTGTCTTGTAACAAAAGTATTCCACCATGTAATTTGATTATGTTGAATTGGATTCATACTAATGTCTTTCCTATATTTCCTATTGAATTCTGCAACAAAGTATTCCACCATGCGATTGTCAAAATCCTCACCACCCAAATGAGTGTCACCACCAACAACTTTAACCTTAAAGAACCCTTTTTCGATGGTTAGAAGAGAGACGTCAAATGTACAACCACCCAAATCAAAGATAAGCACATTTACATCACCAATGATGGAAGCCTTCTGGTCTAGCCCATAAGCAATTGCAGCCGCTGTAGGTTCACTTACCAAATGCATAACATCCAGACCCGCAACAGTAGCTGCATCCTTTGTTGCCTGAAAATAAGCATATTTGCTTTAAATTGACTGCTTGCCATCCACTAACCTAATAACTTTTATGCTACCTAAACAAACAAAACAAGAGGACATTTGGGGTTTATTGTTTATGGAGGGTAAAATGTACACGTACCTCACCTCACCTTTACCAGTTGTTTCCATGAAACCCCAGTTGTGAAAAGTGTGAACAGAGAGAAAGTCATGGATGATAAAGATTTGGAATGTTGGTTTAAGAGTAACTAAAACCATACAAATAAGGGCAGGTACACGATCAGTCAAATTAGAGTTGCCAACCGACGTAAGTTTTATTATTCGATCCAAAATATTGCATGTATTTCTTAATGTTTTGTGCTTAATTAACGATTTTAACTACAAAGTATTTGTGTTTCATACAGCAATAAACTAATATATATATATATAGTGGAAGAATATTTTGCAACCCACATCTTAACCGTTGGATTCATGATCGACGGTTATTTTGTTTTTTTGTTCTTTTTAATTAAAAATATTGGGGCCCATTATAACCGCCGATCATGAATCCGACGGTTAAGATGTGGGTTGCAAGGTTTGCAACCTTTTTCAGGGTTGCAAATGAAACAATCCCTATATATATATATATATAGAGAGAGGCACCTTCAAATACAAACTTTTAATGGTGCAAACCATGCAACCCACTTATCTACCACATATTATGTTTTTACCTTTTTAATAAAAAAAATGGGAAAATAAAATATGTGGTAGATAAGTGGGTTGCATGGGTTTGCACCATTAAAAAGTTTGCATTTGAACATCCCTCTCTCTATATATATATATATGTGTGTGTATGTGTGTGTGATTGAGACGATAAAGAAACAATTTTACACACAGGAAAGCCTAGCTACATTTACAATAAATATTATACTGAAAACCGTGTTGGTAGGGTTCACTGCAACTTGGTTTTTGACCGCATCACCGATCAAACGCTCTGTATCAGTGAAAGCTACGCAAGAAGGCGTCGTTCTATTGCCCTGTTCATTGGCGATGATCTCGACTCGTTCGTGTTGCCAAACAGCTACGCAAGAGTATGTTGTACCTAAGTCGATTCCGATTGCCGGTGCTTCACGTCTTCCAGCCATATATGATCGATGGAGATTTCACCAGAAAAACTAAATGCAATACGTTGATCTCCAGAAATAAGCTTCGAAACACACACAATCAAACTACTGCATGAAGTTGCGACGAGTTCTATAATGAACTGTTTGAATTTTCCAAATATTTATCGAAAGAAACCATTCAACAGAGGAACATGGAGACCAAATGAGAAACCTGCGGCTATTGTTGAATCCATAGGTTGCTGTATTTTGATATACTTCATTCCAGTAGCAAACTCCAATATAAAGAAATTCCAAAGATCAAACCATATGACATGGGCATGAAATTCGCCTTTGGAACATAAACTGGGCAGAATCCAATAGGTAACTCAAAACAGTCCTGTTGAAATTCAAACATGAACTGATATGAGCATATAACCAAACCATCCAATGAGCACCACTCTGCAGTAGATTCAATAACCATTTAATCCTAGAATTCAAAGAAATTAAGCTGCAGTCCTGTTGAAAACCGATTACACCCCCGAGACTACAGTCCAATCTGAAAATTGGTAGATGAAAACTGATCCTGAAGCAGCATTTGGTGATCTGAATATTATCATAATACACTTTGAATGTATCATCAAGGGATATGAAATCAACAGAGGCAAGCAGGTGAGATCAAGCACATGAGAAACAGGAAGCAACTGTTGACACCAAATCCAAACCAAATTTGTAGTAATCTAATCATAACCAAACCAGACTTTGGTTGGAAATTGGCCACTCAAAATATTAGAGTTGATACATACTAAGTATGGCATCAACCAATGGAAAATTAATTTGGTTCAAGTTCAATTAGATATGCAGTTCAAGCAACACTAGAAATGTGTGAATGAAGTTCAAAATACTTAACCACCTATTTTCATTTGTAGCTAGGCCAACAAAGCAACGTGTTCTAATATCAGCAGATATTAAGTCATAATGTTAAAATGTGCACAACACGATCACTAAGTAGAAACAAACAAAATATGAGAGAAGTCCAGAGTATTACACATCTTCGAGACACCTTTTCCAAGATAGCTGGAACCTCCATCTCAATTCTAGAGCTTTATAGATACCTGTAAATCAATTTTCCATAAAAAATAACCAATGAGGATTCAAACAAAAGAATGAATTATAAGCATATGATGTCTTACCTTTTCGAAAGCAATTTCATTTGACAGAAAGCATTTTAAGTTTTGCAACTCGAAGGTGATTCCATGTAAATACTTATTCAATACTCCAGATGAAACACTTAACTCAAAATGATTGAAACATAAATCGCGAACAAAATATCAAACCTGCTGAAGAACCGCTAGGTACTGCAGCTCTGCCAAAGGTTCCATCAGAAAGTGTTGTAACATCAACCTGAAACCATTAATTTCACTTGAGCGATCAGTATTCATATCAAACATCAGCACGATCAAAACACTTTCCAATCAAATTGTCATAAAATACACTAAAAAGCACAAATGTCTAGTTTTTCATATACCGGAATGATGTTTCATGCACATTTACATCATACAACCGAAGTAACAAATACAAAAAAAAAAAAAAAAAAAAAAGGGAAAATGGATGTAAAGAACTTACTTCAACCATCGGATTACCATAGGTCCACAGTCTGTTCTAGCAATTGGCAAAATATAGAACCATTAATGTACGCTTGGAGGGATGCAAGATGCCTTAACCACTTCAGAATTGAAATCCATTGACTAAATGAGACATATTGAACCCACCAAAAAAATATGAAGCAAGAGTAAACATTTACGAAATTGAAAAAAAGAAATCCTTGACTGGGGTAACCAAACGGCAGTGAAGGAAGCTTGCGAAATTGTTCATAATCGAGTAACAATTAGTGACGGTGGTCAAATCATTCACTTCCTTGAGCTTTCTTTTACTGCAGGATGCCCTTAGATTCGAGACCTGCATAAATCATAGAATTTAGAGGTTAAAAATTGTAGTAAAAAAAATCAGAACAAACCTGCTTTCATAGGATGAATATGTCGTCAACCATTGACCTATAAAATCTAACATGGTTTTCAATAAGCAATTAATAGTTTCAGCGTTTTTTTTTCTTTTGAAATAAGAGGATTGAACACCCGGAAAAGTACAAAAATTAAATAGGCATACCCATTTTTACAAAAATGTAACATCTACCCAGAAAAATGCTTAAGAAAAAACACCATAATTCCAAAGGACTTTTCCAACTCTTAATATATCCATTAATCCCACCCATGAACACCTATATAATCATCAAAATAACCCTGCCACATGTTCATTGTATTCTGATCCATAGCACTCTAGAATGAAGCAAATGACATTTGAGCAAATAACAACCCACTTAATAGTCTCCAAAAAAGCTTTAAAACAGAAAACCAATAAACAAGATAACATGATTTGCACATGGATAAAAATGCCCCATGGTTGCAGCCACTGAAAATTCGTAGATAAAGCTCCAATGCGGCATCGAAACAGGAATATAAGTTGGACTAAGGGATCGTTTACCCAATTACTTACCCGGTAATTGCTTAACGGTAAATTCAACAATATCACTTACCTTACCCATTAAGATTTTAGTCCATGAAAAACGGCATCGTACGCATTAATTCATCCGATAAGCGCTAATTGGGTAAGAGTTGTAACCATCACTTACCGGGTAAGACTCTTGGACCTTTTCATTGTTGTTAGCGGGTAAGATTCATGGTCCTTGCCATGTTCATCGATAAGGTAACGTGACTTGGTAAGCGCTTACCTGATTAAGCGTTTGGTAAACAGCCCCTGAATATGGCAAGGACCAAGAATCTTACCAAGTAAGAGCTAAGAGAATAACCGAGAGTCTTTCCCGATAAGTAAAGGCGAAGACTCTTATCAGAGTTAGTGCTTACCAGTAAAATTGTTACATACGATACCATTTTGTTGGACTAAAATCGTACCCGGTAAGTAAGTGATATTATTGAATTTTATTAATATGTACTTACCCGAGTAAGTATTTGGTAAACAGCCCCTAAGACTGAACAAATACAAAAATCCCTCCAGGGCTTTAGCAGACGTATACAAGCTCACAGACCAATAACATAAGAAATATGATTGAAATGGCCATGGAAAAGTGCAACAGGAGCCACCAAAAGCCAATCCATGTAATCTGATTCCAAATAGATCCCAACCAGAATACCATAAGATAGTAATTTCAAAATGGAAAGCATATATAGTATCTGTCAATATATCAACAATCCAAACATGATACAAAATACCATAAGATAGTAATTTCAAAATGCATAATAGACATGGGTTTGGATTGGTATTTATGTACTTACCGTCGAAGAATATGTTGCCAGTAGACTTGATATCGAGTAATTGGAGAACGATTTCTGGATGAACCGCCAAGAATCTAGAGTAGGATTCGACAGTATCATCGATATCGATAACTCACCCAACCTCGGTCTGATCTACTGTGAATCGAGATAAATGGTAAACGAAGGTTTCCGGGTGAAGGGTTTTTCTTTTAGAACGACAACGATGGAACAAGGATAAATGGAAACTAAGGAGCAATTGGAAGGGTGAATCGTATTTTGAAAGTTTTGAAATCTTGGGAGTAGGAATAGGCGGGATAAAGTAACATTGAAAAATACAGATGAACAAATTGAAGTAGCAGGTAGCATGAATAGGGATGAAAGAACTGTTGATCAAAGAAATTGAACTTTGAAGCTACCTAAACGGGTTATGGTGCAGAGGTGAAACGTGAAAAAGGGAAGAAGACTGAGGGAAGGAAGTACGGTCTGAAAGCAAACTCATTTGGTTTTGATAGTTATGCATTGGATAGTTGTACTTCATGCATATCTAACATGTAATTGAGTTTTTTAAAAATCATGCATAAATTAGTTGTACATCATGCATAAATAGTTGTTTTTAAGAGTTTTGATCAGTAAAATGTTACAACACTCATACTTTGTCTTTTAAGGGTTGTACTTTTAGAAAAGAAATCTGAATTTATGAAAAGAGAAGAATGGAGTAACCCAATTAGGTGGTGGTAGTGGTTGCACTAAAAGCTTGTACCTTATGCATATAGATTAGTAATTCATAGTTTGTAGACTTTTATGCATAAAATGGTAGTACCATATGCATCATGGCTTGTGATTAAGAGTTATGCTTGAATGCATTATAAGGTAGTGCTATTATCACAGTTAGTGCTTACCAGTAAAATTGTTACATACGATACCATTTTGTTGGACTAAAATCGTACCCGGTAAGTAAGTGATATTATTGAATTTTATTAATATGTACTTACCCGAGTAAGTATTTGGTAAACAGCCCCTAAGACTGAACAAATACAAAAATCCCTCCAGGGCTTTAGCAGACGTATACAAGCTCACAGACCAATAACATAAGAAATATGATTGAAATGGCCATGGAAAAGTGCAACAGGAGCCACCAAAAGCCAATCCATGTAATCTGATTCCAAATAGATCCCAACCAGAATACCATAAGATAGTAATTTCAAAATGGAAAGCATATATAGTATCTGTCAATATATCAACAATCCAAACATGATACAGAATACCATAAGATAGTAATTTCAAAATGCATCATAGAATTGTAATTATTTAAAGTTTAACAATATAGCAACATTATGGGTGTTGCATGCATACAAACCAGAAAAAACCAATAGTAAGATGTGATAACCAAATACGGATAAATAGATTCAAACGTCATACTTTGGAGTCATAGGTGTAAATTGATTGATAACAAGGTTCGGATAAAAGGAGGAACTTGAAGAAATGGAGGAAACTTACATCGATCAAGATGATCATCCGAACTGCTTCTTCTTCCCTTATTTAATTCTATGTTGAAACCAAAACAAAACAACCTTGTAAGCATAACACTCGGATCAAGATCATCAAACCGCTATAAAGAATTGATTATCAAAGACAACAACACAAGAAATCGATTATCATTAGATAGAGCAGCTTGTGGAATCAAGAAATCGGTTATCATAAGCACAAAAACGAAAACATCAAATACCAATTCCAATATCGAATAAAAAACAACTATTTATCCAAAAAAGAATAGAAACAAAAGTGTTTAATAAAGAAAACTATTATCATATACAAACCCAAATCAGAGAGGAAAACATAGAATATCATTGAACAAAAAATTGTTACAAGAAAATATCAAACCCGAAGAGAGAGCTCCGAGAAATCAAGTGGACATTGTAATCGAGATGGTGCTAGGAATTAAAAACTAAAAAGGACTCTGGTTTTGGAAAATTAATAGCCAGAGAGATGCGAGAGCTCTTCCAGATCGGGAGCAGGAAAACTAAGTGTAGCTCTCTCCACGATAAGAACTGCAAGTAGAAATGTGCTATAACCAAAACTTGCAGCAAAATCTATGTGTCTTTTGTGATTAGAAAAATAGAAGGTTCTATGTTTGATATTTACAATCAAAATGCAGCTCATATTTTGCTAGAGAGAGGGGGAGAGAGAGAGAAATACATTTCGAAGTTGAATTTCAATTGACTTCAACCACCAAAAAATGCATCTTTCTTACACAGGCCTGATCGACCTCATACAGGCATTTCGTCAAACAGTTGGAATGCATGTATTGATGAACATTGTTTTATCCCCAAACTCTAAATCTGAGTATAAATCTTCATGGTTTATAATCAGCCTGAGAATATTGTTTTATCCCCCAAATACCAAAAAGAAAACAATATCAAGACACACAATAAACAAATTTGAAACTAAGGGGGTGTTTGGGATTGCTTATTTAAAATAACTTATGCTTATTTTGAAAATTGCTTATTAACATATGCGGTGTCAAATCGGAGTTTTAAAAAAAGTGTTTGGATGAGCTTATTGGGGTACCAAAACGTAATAAGCTAATAAGTTGTTATTTAAAAGTGTTTGGGATTGCTTATACATACAAAATAACCAAAAAAGTAATAAGCACTTTTCAAATAAGTTGATAAGTCAGAACAAAATGACTTATCAAAAATGGCTTTTCAGCGGTTTGGCACCGCTCTAAGCTCTTTTCTTTTTGTTCCATCCAAAAACTCAAAATGGCTTATCTGCCAAATCGCAATAAGCTAAAAAGCCCCTCAAATAATCAATCCCAAACACCCCCTAAGAGAGAGAGAGAGAGAGAAATATTAAGGTGAAAAATAGATAGTAAGACAATTAGATATCGATTTGGATTGGAGTTTGAATTGTTACCTTCATTTGAATAGACATGGGTTTGGATTGGTATTTATGTACTTACCGTCGAAGAATATGTTGCCAGTAGACTTGATATCGAGTAATTGGAGAACGATTTCTGGATGAACCGCCAAGAATCTAGAGTAGGATTCGACAGTATCATCGATATCGATAACTCACCCAACCTCGGTCTGATCTACTGTGAATCGAGATAAATGGTAAACGAAGGTTTTCGGGTGAAGGGTTTTTCTTTTAGAACGACAACGATGGAACAAGGATAAATGGAAACTAAGGAGCAATTGGAAGGGTGAATCGTATTTTGAAAGTTTTGAAATCTTGGGAGTAGGAATAGGCGGGATAAAGTAACATTGAAAAATACAGATGAACAAATTGAAGTAGCAGGTAGCATGAATAGGGATGAAAGAACTGTTGATCAAAGAAATTGAACTTTGAAGGTTATGGTGCAGAGGTGAAACGTGAAAAAGGGAAGAAGACTGAGGGAAGGAAGTACGGTCTGAAAGCAAACTCATTTGGTTTTGATAGTTATGCATTGGATAGTTGTACTTCATGCATATCTAACATGTAATTAAGAGTTTTTTAAAAATCATGCATAAATTAGTTGTACATCATGCATAAATAGTTGTTTTTAAGAGTTTTGATCAGTAAAATGTTACAACACTCATACTTTATCTTTTAAGGGTTGTACTTTTAGAAAAGAAATCTGAATTTATGAAAAGAGAAGAATGGAGTAACCCAATTAGGTGGTGGTAGTGGCTGCACTAAAAGCTTGTACCTTATGCATATAGATTAGTAATTCATAGTTTGTAGACTTTTATGCATAAAATGGTAGTACCATATGCATCATGGCTTGTGATTAAGAGTTATGCTTGAATGCATTATAAGGTAGTATATATATATATATATATATGAGAAGATAATGCATTTTTGATAACTTAAAGAGTTGATAATCTTATTTTTTTTATGCGGTAACAGTTACTATAATAGTTTAAGATGAATGATGCATTTATGACAAATTATAGAGTTAATATTAATCATATTTTTATAGGAAAAAGTTACTATAATAGCTTGCTATTGGGATTTTTAATGGGATCTGTCTTGCAAGTTGAACAACTAATTTGTATATTTATAATTATTTCAATAATAGTGATATGTTGTGAGACATGTCGCTTGAGTTTTAAATCATATAATACAAAACTATTACCAAGTTATTGCACAAATCATAACAACAAACGATTAAGAATATATGCAAGTTAACCACTTATGAAAATACATTCGTTTTTCACATTGTATTTCATTAACTGTTAACATAGAACTTACGTTTCATTTTAAATCGGTTCAATATTTCAACAAAAAATTTATCCTCTCGTTCAATGCACGAGTCCAACACTAGTATTTAAATAAATTTATTAAATAAATAATATAAAATAAATACATAATTAAAGTAACTATCTTTTTATATAAAAAGACAAAAGAAAAAAGTTTGAAATAATCAAATGGAAGATGACAGTTTTTTAATTTACAAACTTTATCTATACTATATTATAAAGCACGGATAAAAAACTCTTAAATACAGATTATTAGGCACAATGTACCATCATTTTATGCAAGATTTTAAAAATATCTTAATTTACAAGTATCAAAGCACAAGATACATATTACTACTGTAGACTTCTAACACCCACCAATTTGGTATGTGCATGACCTTCCTTTTATGTAGACATTTCCATGTATCACATTAATTAATATATTATATTACTATAATTTTGTTTTAATTATATTATTAAATATGTAATTGGTTATTTTTTCTAGATGTTATTAAAATATATAAGATAATCGTTGAATTCTAACAAAATTCTTAATTTTTTTATATAAAAAACATTATATTATTAAGCCTGAATTAAACAAATTTATAAAAAGAAACATTATCACTTTCTCAAAACCATCCAAAATCGTACTGTAAATCGACAAAAAAATAAAATGAAACATTAAAATCGTGATGTATCTCGCTGCATTGCGCGAATACGCTTCTAGTATATTTTAAAAATGGTATATATATTATTGTTTGATTCGAAACAATACAAAATCCAATATGAAATAGCCTTCCGATAATACTTAACTATTTAAAGCTAAGTTTAGAGACGACTACAAATACACAATTACGTAGCAAGGACGCTACAATTCTTCAAACGAAAGTTAAGTAATTGCAAATTTATAAATCATGAAGGACTAAAACCGGTAATATACAAAATGTGAAGGTTCTCTGCCATCGACCATCATGATTATTCTGCATACTCCTTTCACAAAGTGAATCTTGGAACTTGCATTGGCATCCATTTCAAGCTTTATCATCTTCATGCTTGGTAAATTTCTAAATTTGAAACTTTTTATTACAGATTTTTTTTTCTATAATCTCAAGTTTTTTACTGGGTTTTTTTGGTTTTCGTTTATCACCATTTTTTGATTTTTACAGAATTTTGTTTCTATAGTATATGATTTGGGTTCTTATTGTTTTTTATATAGATATTCGTTTTTGTTTATCGCCAGTTTCATGGTCGAAGTTGGTGTTTTTAAGATCAAATCTTTGGTGGGTGTTCTTAAAATGTCCCTCGGATTTATGTAATTTTGGAAAATGGTTGTTTTTGGATAAAATCTTTGATGCAGAAATACAAAAAAAAAAAGGTGGAGATTGAGTTTCTCCCTCTGTTCGTCCATCCTAGGGTTTTGATTTTAGGGTTTTATTTTGGTTTTAGAGTTTGATATTGGGGTAACTATTTTTTTTCTTTTCAATCTCTTGTTTCAAACCATAAAGCATAAAGGCAGTTGCCTTGGCCTTGTTGTGGATTTGGTGGAGCTGCTTAATGGCATAAAACAGTTGGCTTGTCGTGGATTTTTGAAAAGGATAAAGCATAAAGTTTTTATTTCTGTTTTGTTTAGATAGAGATAGAGATGAAGCCTATGGTTGAGAAAAGAAAATACTCTTTCCAATTAAGGTTGCAGAATTGGATGAGATTCAAATGAAAGAGGTAATCATGTAAATATTCTTTTTGTTTTCCTTTTCTGTTCTAGAAAATGGTCGGTTGAAGGGTCTGTAAGATATAGGCTGGTTTATGTTATATGCAGAGGAGTTACCTGCACAGTAACCTGATACAGAGAAAAGAAAGAGGAGAAGAGGAAGTTATAAACTTGTCTCCAGTTCTGATGAAACATAAAACCAAGAAAGAAAGTATCAAGATTAGATTTTTCTACCAAAATGCATATCCTTTGTGCTTCAGTCATATGCATTTTGGTTTTAACTGCTTATTTGTTTTGATTTCAGTTAGAATCTTTAAAAATAGAGGTCTTCGAGATTTTTAGATAAAAATGGCTCAACAGAGTTTATACCTGTGGTGCAGAAATACAAATCAAAATCAAAATCTCAAAATTAAGTAGATTTTATACCTTACTATGCAGAGCTAAATCAGGGTGGAGCAAGATGGAATAGAACCTTGTCTGAACAGAAAAGGAAGGGAAGATATATGAATTGAACCAGAGGAAAGGTGGATGATTCGGCCAAGATGTTATAGCATCTCCAACAGCATTGCTATCTTGTTTGCTATAATAGAAAATCAAAAGTGAAAATCCCTAAAAAGTATTACATTCAACTCCAACAGATTTGCTATTTTATAAATTTTAAAATAACTTATATTATTATAATATTCTCTAATTTATCATCTCAATACACTTTTAACAAAAAAAACTTAATATAAAATAATAAAAATTGAATCTTATTGATGGGATTGAATAAAGTAATCATTTATCACTCCAACCATCAAGTTTTAGAGAATTCTCTAAACTTTGAAAATTTTCAAGTTTTCTCTATTTTAGCAAACAAGATAGCAAAGTTGTTGGAGAGGTTTAGAGAACAAAAACCTAATTTTTTCTATTTTAGCAAAGCTGTTGGAGATGCTCTTACCATTGTGGCCGATAATAATGAAAGAGCATTAAAAGATGATAAATGCAGAATTGAAAGGAGGAAATGAAATGAAAGAGCATTCAAAGGCCTCGATTTCTACAAACATCTTTCTTTCATCTATGCTCATTCTACATTTTGCCTTTATCATTTATAGAGAAAATGGTTTTGAAAATGCAAGGCTACATCTCGAACCCATTAGTTTACAAAAACCCATCTCGAGCACGATGTGATGTAGGATCAAAATCAAAATCGAGCACGAGTTACGGTTTCGTACCTTACGGTTTCAAGCAGTAGCAAATTGCAGCAGAGAAGCTTCAATATTGAGGTAGGTTTCTTTGAATGGTGCTACTGATTGAGGTGTGAAGAGATCTCAAGTACTTCATTTCTAAACACAACAAATTTAGCCAAGCCTTCAAAAGGGAAGTTGTGAAGCAATATTCAACAACAAGAGCATGAAGACAACTCCAAAACATTAAGTAACTAACATTCATTTACTTTATAGAAATGATAAGGACTTTGCCAAAAAACTATGAGCATGCCACCACAAAAAATATGCAAAAGGTAGATGAAGATATACATACAAACATGTATGTGTGTATATATATATATGCAGAGATTAAGTGGAGGAGAAGTGAAGTAGATTTCATGTAGATAAGAGGTTTGGTGGCTAGAATGGCAAGAGCAATGGGTCTCGGGGTTTCTGGTGGCTAGAATGGCAAGAGCAAAATCGAAATCGAGCAGAGCCAAATGGAGCAGATCAGCTTCAATGGTGAGGTAGATTTCTATGAACGGTGCTATTACTGATCGAGTGAATGGTTTTTAAAAGAGAAAAGTTGAACCATTGGCATGGCTTGTTGCTTGTTTCAATGTTTTTATTTGCAGGTGAGAGCTAAGTTTAGCATCCATTAGAGTTTGAAAGTAAAAAGAGTGGGTTGAACATACTAAATAAGAGGAAGAAAAGCTGGAAAGAGTGTTGGAAAAGAAGCTGGAACTAAGAAAGTAAGTCTCAAAGTTTCTATTTTGGTGGTTTAGAAGGCACTGCATCAACAAGGTGTACACTATGCTTTCTTAGTTGTAAAATCATAGTTTTTTGAATTTTATGCATAAAATGGTTGTACAATTGTGCTTTGTGACTTGTCTTTAAAAGTTTTGATATGAATGTATTATAAGATAGTAATAGATAATAGATTAATATGCTCACAACTCATAAAGAAAAAATATTAAATATCAACAAATTGTGAGTAGAAGTGTGACTGTGACCCTCACACGTAGTAGATACTAACTATAAAAGAAATGTATCTGATACATATACATAATATTTTTGTGAATCGAAGAAGAAAATGCAAAGAAAACGAGAGAAAGATGGAACTCACGAAAGACGATAGATGAATGCAGATAGGGCTTAGGAGAACCGGAGAAGAACAAGGTTTTCAAAAAAGAAATAGAGAAGGTTTTACTCACGTACGCCTCTCTACCGCCTCAATCACCGCCTCAGACGACCGAGGCATACGCCTCGTTTGGGGATTGAGAGGCGTCGCCTCAGGTGCGATTTTGGATTGCCTCGCCTCGAGGCGCGTCGTACGCCTCACACGCTTTTGAAAACCATGTTTTGAAATAATCTATCAATAGTCGGTTACCGGTTATTAAATACTCGAGTAAATTACGTTTTTAGTCCATGTGGTTTGTTAAACTTTTTTATTTTCATCCTTATGGTTTTGAAATTACAATTTCCATCCTTATGATATAAATTTTATTGTTTTTTTCATCCCTATGGTTTACAATTCATTTCTATTTTAGTCCTTCATACTTAAAAGGTCTCAGGGACGAAAATAGAAATGAATTGAAAAACATAAGGCCGAAAACCAAAATTTTAAAACCATAGGGACAAAATCCGAAATTTTCAACAAACCACAGGGACGAAAAAGGTAATTTACTCTAAATAATTTATGGTTCCTAGTTGAACTTGTCCACGTGTGTGTATATATATTTACTAGTTGTGTACCCGCGCGATGCAGCGCGGGTGAATCGTAATTTTGATGTCAATAAGTCAGTCTTCAATCATGTTTCTTGTTTCAATTCATTCTGTCCCTCTCGATGTTGAATATAACATCCATCTGTAAACATGTTCTGCAAAAAACATGTAATTATTTTGATAGAAACGTATTATATCAAATCTGCAATACCAATTAGTTGATTATATCATATTTAGCACGTAAAACTTTTTTATAGACGACGTTTCATGTGTAGACTACAACATGATTTAATTTTTTGTAGTCTACACTAATACCTTTGTATTACCTAGTGATGTCCCTATGGATAAAGCCACATAAAGTTGGTCGTACAGGAACAATAGTTTCGGTAGATAAACACGTAAGTTTGGAATTATCTATCCTTAAGCTTTATTGATTGTCATAGAAGTGTTAGGTCAAACAGGAAATGGTTTTCTCTTCAATTTGAATGAGAACGTTTTATCTTCAGACAAGCATAAATGATTATCACTCGTTATCGGTTGGTTTTTTCAAACGTGGACCTATAGGTTGTACCAAGACAACCAAGACAATTATACTGAATTTTATGGAATGTACATTAATTAATCATACCTCATACATGTGCACTTAGGCATGGTAATTGTATCCTACTCGTTGGGGAACCGATTCACCCGCTCCCGATCGGGGCGGGTGATTCCCCCATAAAACCGGGTACTGTGTAACATCCCGAATTTTGGATTATTGGTTAATTTGTATTGTATTATATCTGGTTTTGTTCAACTAATGCCGTCAAGTTTGGTCGTGTTTGCGTTGTGGAAAAACGTCGAAATTTCGTTTGGGAAGAGCTGTTTGGCGAGAGTGCCAGGGTCACTCTCGCGGAAGGCACAATCGCGGGGACTCGATAGCCCGCGGTACATATTCGGCGAGAGTGCCCGACGAGAGTGTCAGGGTCACTCTCGCGTGCCACAATCGCAGGAGAAGTGGGAGTCACGGTACATTCTCGGCGATAGTGACTGGCGATAGTGCCATGTCACTATCGTAATGTCACAATCGCCGACGGGGTTTTAGCATTAAATGTTTGATTTCAGGAGGAAAGCTCATTTATTTTCATTTAGGGTTTTTGAAGGCAGCCGACTTTTCTCTCCTAGGTAAGATTCCTTCACCTCAAAACTCAATCTCTTCAACATTTCATCCTCCCTAGAATCTTGTTGGGTGTATTAAATGCTAACCTAGGGTTTCTCTCATTTGGTAGTCAAGTTCTAGCCATTTGGTGAACCAAGGTTTCTCCTCACCTACTACTCATCTCCTTGAACCACCTAGGGTTTGGGGTATTGGAGCAACCTAAGTAAGTTTTCTTAACTTATGTACATCCATACTAGCACCATTAATTGTTTATATGATTTTTATGAAATACTTGCTATTAACCTAAAAGTTACGGTTTTGGTTATCTTCAATAAATAAGATGATTGGGGTTGATGGAAGTATTTAAACATATCGTAGAGTGCTTATTTGCATGTCTTGTAGGAAAGGACAAATTTTGGTAAAGGTCTACACCTCTATATATTGAAATGCCAAATACATAAATTCTTATCAGCGGTTGGAATCATTGTTACTATTGGGGATTTGTATGTGGCTAAATGAGTTGTAGTTTCTCTTGGTGAAAATGTAACAAGTATGATTATGTTAGTTGTGTCAATATTATACTTGCATAAAGGTTGCCATCTTTAATTGTTTATATTTCTCGTTGGAAGTCTTATATCTATTTCCTTGTGCACGAGGATTTAGATGGTATGCATTAGTATATTGCATGTTTACTGCCTTGGGCATTGCGAGTAGACAATAGGGGACGCAAGTCCCTTAGTTGGAACTCGGTTAGATTGGATTGGCACACTTGCCTGTAAGACCTTGAGGTGTAACCCGACGGGGTAAGCGCCAGAGGCAGAGACGGTTTGAGGATTATGATATCCGGCGTGGCATGGGAACTAGAACCGGGGTTGGACGGTGAAATCCAATCTACGTTACGGGTTATCCCGTTTTATTTGGAAAATGTCTATGTTATACATGTACAGGAAACTTAAGTGTTCCGATTGAGAAGTCTTGGCATTGACTTCAATGCATGGGCGCCAATATCATTTAATTATCATTCTTATTTACCTTATGACTAGTGTCGGCGCGATAACCGTTAGACTTCGTTCTAACACTTGTGTTCATGTTTAAATGGTTCACAGGTTCCGCTAGTGGTGCAAGTAGGGCCCCTTGATTCGCCGGGATCGTACTTAGGATTCCTCCGTGGACCGGGCATTTTGGGAAATCAAGAAAGAGCATTTTTGAAGTCATAGTGACACCCACTTTAATCTAGTTGTCAATTGTTCTAGATTGAATAGGTTGTCATGTATATGTCTTATCTATTCCGCTACTTCATTATAGAACTACCCCAACTCTTTTAGGTTTTAGTCATTACGTTTACAGGTTTTGGAATTGCCTTATTTTAGGCGTTATATTGCGGAAATTTTAAGTTTTATTTTACCCAAATTTTTAGAGTGTTACATACTGGAGCCGGGGATTCCCCGATTGTCTAAAACCGGGGCAGGGTCAGGGCGGGGTAATGCACTCCCCGACCCTCCCCGTCCCTGTATATATTTAATATATATAATTTTTTAATATTTTTGTTAATTTACATAGTCCTAATTCTTTTTTAATATTATTTTTTATATGTTTTTCTTAATTTATATACGACAATTGTGATTTTAATTTTTTTTAACTTCGTTCACTTAATGCAATCACAATTTACGAATTTATTTAAAAAAAACTCGATTTAATTCTTAAATGTAACTGGATCGGGGATTTACTGGGGATGGGTCGGAGATAGGCCCAAGAAAAAACCTGAGGGGGGGGGAGGATTCCATTCCCTGTACCCGCCAGGGACCGGGGACGGCGCGGGGATTGCATTCCCCGCCCCGTTGCCATCCATATGTGCACTTAAGGAAAGCGTTTGCAACCTCCTTAAAACTAAGCAAATATGATGTACCAAAAGAAGTTTCATCTACACTCCATAACACGATTTACAAATATGGGTGCATCCTTGGAAAATCATGGATCAAATAAGATTCAAAATCTATGAGCATATGTTTGAATAAAATCAACCATATCTTTATCTTTAGAGTGAATTGTGGATTTGGTCCTGTGGTTTTGTAATTTCTTTGACTATGGTCCTCATTCTATGTTTATTGTGGATTTGGTCCTTGTGGTATTCAATTTATCTTGGCCATAGTCATTTTGACTAACATCTTTGTTAACTTCGTTAAATCAAGGACCATTTTAGCCATTTGCCATTTTTTTGTCCTTTTACAATAAGAAAAAAAACAATACTTTTATACACACACATATAACGATATCAAAATAAATAAAATAGAATATTATTGTATGATTTGATTGTTTAACTTTCTTAAAAGATTAACTATATTAATACGATTTAATTTTATTATTTTATTATAACGATGCAAAAATATTGTTTTATTGTTTACATCAATCAGTTCTATAAATCAAAAGAATATATTTAACTAATTTTTGTAGATAATTTAGCTGTTCAATAAAATTTGATCAACCAAATTTAGAAGGTCCGTAGAGTTTTTGTGTC